>CM033642.1:3229201-3245857 GCA_019512145.1 Engystomops pustulosus | reverse complement strand
TATTTATCCCTGTATGTATAGCTGTAATATTTATCCCTGTATGTATGCCTGTAATATTCATCAGTGGTATTATTTATCTCTGTATGGTTGTAATATTTATCACTGTATTCCGGTATTATTTATTCTTGTATAGCGGTAAGTAATATTATTATTTGTATAGTAGTCTTTATTATCAGTATCATGGTATTTATGTTGTTGTATTGGTGGTGGTCATCATGTAGCAGTATTATTTGGCCCTTGTCTAGTGGTATTGCTGGTAATATTGGGCTAAATTCCCGTGTTGGCACTTTGTGATAGATAATTTGACTTTGCAATTTGGGCACTCAGTCTCTATAAGGTTCGCCACCACTGCCCTAAGGTTAATACCAAATGTTCTGTAGGGTAAGTGTGTATTTCTCGTATTATATGATAGTTCATGCTATTCTAGTTGTATCTGTGAACCCCTTGACCACACCCCCTACGGAGGGTTATTTTGCATGACTTCATACTGACCGATTCCTTTGGTTTCCCAACTCTGCTATTGTAACTTGTCTTTGACTTATGGGGGCACTCTGCTGAACATTATAGTGATGGGGGCACTCTGCTGACATTATAGTGATGGGGGCACTTTGCTCAACATTATAGTGATGGGGGCACTCTGCTGAACATTATAGTGATGGGGGCACGCTGCTGGACATTATAGTGATGGGGGCACTCTGCTGGACATTCTAGCAATGGGGGCACTCTGCTGAACATTATAGTGATGAGGGCATTCTGCTGGGCATTATTACGAAAATCTCCATCAGATCCATAGAGCCCTGTGGATAGGGCGGACTTTCCTTTGTGGGAAATCCCCTTTAATATGGCACTCTGCAGGACATTATATTAATTGCAGGGACTGCTATGGATATTAATTGTCCAGGGCACTCTAATAAGGGGGGCTCCATTGTTGTCCTAGATAAAGATCTCTATCGCTCAGCTACCATGGCCATGCTCCAGAAAGGTGATACTTTCTTTGGATCCTTCTGGAGTCCAGGAGGTCAGAACTGTTAAAGGAAGTTGTTTATTTGGGCTTCTTCAATCAATGGATGATGGATTTTTTGTTACCTTTTAACTTTTTGTGGCCACACTTTTACACACTTCCCCAAACCCACAAAGGTAGTTTTCCACCAAGTCTACGACCAATAGTCTCTGGAACTAAGTCTTTATTTGAAAACCTGTGTTCCTGACTAGATGACATGCTTCGGCCCCTGGTCAATGGTCTCCCTGGCTTCATCAGAGACGGTAAAACCATTGTGTCCGTTCTAAATGATTTTTCTTGTTTACAATTATATAGCTGGTTTTCATGTGATGTCACGGCCCTGTACACGTCCATTACTTATAGTCGCGTAGGTTACCCCATCGGGGCCTGTTTTTCCCCTTCCCTGGCCAATCTTTTTGTTGGAGAGGTATCTTTGGGATGTCACTAATCCATTTACATTATGTATTAAATGGTATGGCTGCTACATCGACGACTGCCTCCTGGTGAGGTTCAGGCATCGGGCGTCAGTCGCCGATTTTATGGCATATATTAATGATAACGAATTTAATTTTAAATTTACGTTTGAACACCAGGAGACCTCTATCTCCTCTTTAACGGGGATACCAATAAAAATGTGTAATTTCTCAACTGTACCGTAAACCCTCAAGTGGCAATACCCTCCTGCGGGCAGATAGCGGTCCCCCGAAACATAGAATTAGGAATCGCCCTATCCTACATAGGGGATACATTCAACCCCTTCATAACACAGGAAGGAGAATCTTTGAGTCTAAACCCCGTAAACCCAGTGCACATTTTCTGATAATCAAAATGCCCGATCTATCAAAATATAATAACGTATTTTCACTGCGTTTTAACTTCGTAACAGAAAATAGTGCCCAAAGTCGAAAATGCCACCTTTTTGCCATTTTTAATAATAAAAAGTCATCAAAAGGTCGTACAGTCCTAAAAATGATGGCATTGAAACGTCATCAAAAGTCGCACAAAATGACACCTCCCACAGCTCCGTACACCGAAGTATGAAAAAGTTATTAGCGCCAGAAGATGGCAAAATAAAAAAAAAAAAACAATTTGTACAGGAGGTTTTAATGAAAACATTATAAAACCTATACAAATTTGGTATCCCCGCGATCGTACCGACCCAAAGAATAAAATAGACATGTCATTTGTGGTGCACATTGAAAGCGTAAACTCCAAGCCCAAAAGAAAATTGTTCAAATGCGTTTTTTCACCGTTTTGACTGCATTCGGAATTTCCCAGTTCAAGGTATGGAATATTCGAAACTTCACTAGGAAGTGCAATTTGTTACACAAGCCGTCACACAGCTCTTTACGTGTAAAAATAAAAAAGTATATATGTCCCCCATATGGCAGTGTGAATATAGCCTAATAGTAAAGTATTTCACATCAAAAGACAAATGAACTGCGAGACTACATGGGGAGTTTATCTCATTGAATGTGTGGACTGCCCTCTTCAGTATGTAGGGTGCACTGCACGAAAACTCAAAGATCGCATTTCTGAGCACATTACTGGGGCTAATCCCAGAATTATAGCCAGCACCCGCAGCATCACTGGTGCCCCATGCAGGGTCTGTCACACACATATGGGGGTTACTGCTATCGATCACATTTCAAATGACAGACAAGGAGGGGATCGGAACAAGAAACTATTTGTACAGGAAGCAAAATGCATAACCACCTTAGAGACACGTTCTCCATTTGGACTTAACTCAAGAAACGATCTTACATACATACCGAAATTTTTCGTACTATAAGGTGCACCATCAATAAATGCCTGCTAAAATGTTTAGGTTCATATACAATGCGCACCGGATTATAGGGATGAATGACCAGCAGGTGGCAGACCTGTGCACAGTTCAAGGCAGCTGTTGTTTGTAAGTACGGTTCATATATAAGGCGTATTGGACTATAAGGCGCAACTTTGATTTCTGAGAAAATCAAAGGATTTTTTTGTGCGCCTTATAGTCTGAAAAATACGGTATATTGAATTCTGCTATGGATTAATATTTCTTTTTCTTCACCTGCAGCCTCCGTCCATCCCCCTCAGAAATATCCAATCATGGCTCTTATCCCTGTTTCAGGGTTGTCCAATTACTGCTCACCTCCACATCATGTGACCCTGAGGGGCAGGATTTTTGAAATCCCCTTCTGCTGCTATTTAAGTTGGCGGCCTTTTGACCATGTTTGTATTGGGTATGAATAAGAACCATAATGTATGATCCAAAACGTGTTACCCTGTGGTTCTTAATTGGTTTTTAATGTGTTCTTTTAATGGATTGATCAAATAAACATATTTTTCCAAGTATATATACTTGTGCTCCTTCACAGGTAACTTCAGTTGGAGGAGCTGTACAGGAGCACAAAGGTGGGGGCTGAGAGCTGAGGAGTCTGCAACACAGACAAGTCACATGTCTTTTGAAATGCATCCAAACAAAAGCCCAACCCCTGGGACTAAATGTCAGGAAGCCAGGTAATTTAATATAAAAAATACAATATTATTATATTGTAATGAAAATGAGGTTCCTGGTGACAGGTTCCCTTTAACCTGAAACATCTCCCATCCTGCAACATCTGAGCCAGGCACTGCAAAAAGCATCAGCGACGGGCACCAACACCATACTCTACACTTGGCCCTGAAACACCAGTGTCTGCAGCGCCAGAGCCCTGACAAAATACAACAAATTTTGTCTGAAATTTCAAAATGTACTTGTGTGTATTTGTATGTTTAATTTTAGGGGTAGCGGGTCAGGTTTGGGTTAGGGTTGGGTTCTTGGGTCAAGGTTAGGTGCTAGAGTCAGGGTGCTAAGATGATGGGGCTAATGGTCTACGGCAGTGTTTCTGCCTTTTCTAAGCATTTGCATTACAATATAATTGTGTGTTATAACTTACCTTGCACCCTTACAAAATCCTGGGGTAGCCACAGGGGCTGGACTATGGTTTCGATGCATTTCAAAAAACAACATTTGCCTTGTCTGTGTAACGCACTCCTCAGAGCTTGGCTCCCACCTTTGTGCTCCTGTATAGCTCCACCTCCTGCTTCTTCTCACAGGTCACAGCCTGGTCAGCCTGACATCAGTGGGGGAGGGAGGAGCTTTACAGGAGCACAAAGATGTAGGCAGCCTGCAGCACAGACAAGTCACATGTTGTTTTTGAATGCATCCAAACCAAAGCCCAGCCCCTGTGACTACCCCCGGATTTTGTCAGGATGCAAGAGTAAGTTATAACACACAATTATATTGTAATGCAAATGCTTGGAAAAGGCAGCGAGGCATTTTTGCACTGCAGGTGTCATAGGCTTCTGCAACCTGTCTTTAGTGAAAATGACAGGTTCCCTTTAAGTTCCTGGGAGTTGGGCCTAAGGTGCTACAGTTAAGGGGTAAGTGCATTAGGCCTACTCCACACAAATATTTTTGTGGACATGTGCTTGTAAATAGCACACATCCACATGTTATTCTATGTAGCCTTGCTCATTGCTGTATTTCTTAAAGGCCCGCATCTTCAACGTACGGCCGCAACATATCTTTTTAGGCAAGTCCTATTCCTGTCTGTACTTGCAGCATGGTCTTTTCTATTGGAAGTTTTGGAACACAAAAAAATAAAGTCGGAACTGAGATGGTCAGCGTCAGGGCAGTTTCACTAAAAATCTCTACTGCTGATGATAGAAGTGGGGAGAAGAGGAGCCGTGGGGAGGGCCAGAAGGCGAGTACTGTTTTTTGGGGGGTTTTTTAACGACTGCTGGCCCCCCTGTTTCCTCCACTCAGGGCTATAACCAACCTGGTGGAAGAAACGGGCCTGGTCAGCATATTTCCACTGCATGCAGAGATGTATATGCATATCACATAACCTGTGGCCATGAATTTTTATGTAGTTCAAGGACTGCAAACAGCAGAAAAGGACAGGTATGTGAGGATGCCGCTTTTGTCTCTTGAGGAACGGCGATATGGCATTTCCAAGTAGCATGCGCCATCCCCCTGGTGCCATTTGGTTACCTCTAGTAGTGAAAGCTTTTACTGAGGCTAGTAGAGATCACTTTTACTATATGAAGTCACAGATTTTGCTCATACTTGATTTATTGGGGCTTATTTACTAAGGGTCCCGCAGATCGCACTTTCATCAGCTTTTAGAAATTTTTGAGATTTGCGCTGCTGGGACAGGTATTTAGAAGGGGATTGTGTCACACACGATCGGATTTTGGCACCGACTTTCATGCAACAGAAATCGGGGGAGAGCTGTCAGACGATCCGACGGATTTAACTTTAAAATTGTGTCGCAAGACAATGTACTTACATCCACCGGGAAGAAGAAGGTGAACCCCGGCGGACCTGAGCGGGGAAGCTACGATCTTAGCACGATCTTAGCATGATCTGAGTGCATTATTGTTGGACAACGAACAGCGGGGATCGCGACAGGACCGGGTAAGTAAATGTGCCCCATTGTGTTTATTTCAAGCATCTTTAAACTCCACCATGAGTAGGAGAGAACTAGCCTGGCTTTTAATGAACCAACATGCCAGTTGAGAGGACACTTTTTCTGCAGGATACCTACACCTACTCCTTAGGGTACATTCACATGTGCTATGCTCTATTTTTTTGCGGTGTGCGGCCCAGTTCGGTGCCACACATGTGTGGCGCCGCTATTGCCGTCTACGGGGACGTACATACGTACATGTACGTCCCCGCAGACGGCCATGTGAATAAGCCCTTAGCCATTGGAATCTGTGCCTACATTCTATGGTGATTCCAAATTAATTTTTACGATTCTCAACAATAATATTGATGGTGAAAGGGTAATACAATGATTTTACCCACAACTCTATCTCATCTAATAGGGATCAACAGGTACCCCTTTCTTGTAGGGGAAATGGACACAAACAAAATTGAAATAATAATAAAAAATTGAATCTTTATTAGTCTATCATCTAATAGGGGTAATACCTAGTTAGAGGAAGCTTGACTTTAGTGTTAAACTCTCCGCCTCCCAGACTTTATACAACCAATTAACATCTCACTTCAAAGTTGATTTTCTGGATGATGTCACCAACCTGACCTTGAAAGAACTATGATCTGGAATCAGTTCAGCTGCTTGACAACATACAGGCTCACGTGTAAACCATACGTTATAGTCGGAGGCCTGGCACAGACTTAGCACTGGGGCACATTAGCTTCAAGTTACACCACTGGCAAGAAGAGAATTCCATTTGTCTTCATATATGGAAAATTTAGTGGGTCTTAAGATTTGTATCTAGCCCCAGATAGGGCATTATTTCTTGTATATCTTGCTGGAATTGTGGTAGTATCATAAAGGGTGATTAATACCAATATTATCACACAGGTAAACAATTAACAACTGCTAAACAAGTAAATCGGATTATGTTACTTAGTTCACAGGGACATGTGATAACATACATTATGTTGGTGAAATAAGAATAGGACAACATAAATTAAAAGATTTTCTGTTACTTTTTGGTGTAGGATATTTAAAGAATTTTCCCGTCTGGTCATTCACATTTAATTGAATTCATCTACCTTATACATACATTTATTCAATTGGATGTTATTTTAAAAAATGTGCCTGTGTGAATATAATTTCCCAGAAATGTAACCATGTTATTCCTTAGAAACCAGATAGTTGTCCTTGGATACGACCACCAGGAGTTATTGTATGTCCCACAGCCGTCCTGTGGTAATAAACGCTGAATCCAAGTGGTGGGGAGCCTCAATAGCGCATCCCTTGCCCCCTACCGCCAAAGTGCTGGTTTGGTCGTATCCAATGACAGCTATCTCTTTTCTAAGGGACACCATGGAAACATTTATGGGAAATTATCTTCAGACAGGTACATTTTTTTTAATAATATGCAATTAAAGAAATTAATAGATGGCAGATGGTGCCGGCTTTCATGCAACACAAATCGGGGGCATGGCCATCGGACAACCCAACTGATTCGGACAAACCGCGGAATTTAACAAAATCAATTTGTGTTGCAAAATCAGCACTCACATACAGCGGGAAGAAGATGTTGAACTTCAACAGACCTGAGCAGGGAAGCGACACATTCAAGAAATCGGACGCACACAGTAAGTGAATCGCGGCAGCACTGAATCCTCGGCGGACATTCCGGATCAGCAGACGCAATGGGACGGGTAAGTACATGTGCCCCATAGTATTTTTTTCTAGAGCTTTTTATGTATAATGGGGGGGGATTTACTTAGTTCCCCCAGATGATTGTTTAACTGATAACTATACAACAGTGATTTTGTGGGGTAACTTAGGCTAGAGGTAAGAGGACATAGATGAGCAGCTACACGACTATATACATTGCTCTGGAATTACTGCACCTGGCATCATCTGTATATATAGAGATATATTGAAAGGCTTACGGTATATTTCGGGGCCTGTTGATCATGAATACCAACAGAGCGTGACCACCAAAACGCCACCCACCTGATACATTGATTCCTTTGGTTTCCCAACTCTGCTATTGTAACTTGTCTTTGACTTGATGATCCATGGGTTGACCTTGGGTTGGCCAATGATACCTGTTGAGTACTCTATTTTTTTTTATATAGGTGAGTCAGTTCTATACCAGTGAATTTGGTTACTGTCCATCTAAATGTAAATCCTTCATGTATACTAAATGTATGTTAAATAACAGAGAAGTTTAATGTGTCACCAAAATTTTGCCCCTCACACCAGTCATATCAAAATTATCTGCAATGAAGCACTTAACCTTAATCACAGCCATTTTTCTGATATGCAGATTAGTTTAGATGAGTCATATTCTGAAGAGAAGTCACAGGTTGGCAGCGAACCCCGCCTCCTTTTAATGATTGACAGTTCAGTCTCTCCAAATCTCTAGCAAAGTTAAATGGATGGCATGCTTCTCTGGTAGTTGAAAAAGGCTTGTGGACAGGCCGAAACACATCCTATCCACTGGGTATCGTATATTGTGTGATATGGAATAAAGAAGCTGATGAGATTTTTGTGTGTCAGGACTTTTCTCTTCAAATTTTGGACTAAGCAGACAGGAAGTCCTCCCCCTTTCCACTTCCTGTCCTTTTCAGAATGCTGTCCCTCTCGCTCTGTGGTGAAATTAGCAATGAGCATTGTGTGGGGAAACGGCAAATCTTGTCACCATTTTACTCACCCCACTATGGGTGGGGCCATATGTCAGTGGGCAGAGCCAACATAGACAAACTTGTGCTGGTTATTGATGACAGGTTCCCTTTAAGTATTTCCCATATATTTATTATAATCTCTAGTAAACCTATGAAAGTGTTTTAGATTGTTTTTAGATTGCAGCTTGACAGCACACACTCCCACAAGAGTAATTCTTTCCCCTCCCTATTTTTTTCGAATGCAAAACAAGAAGACTTTATAATACTAAAACTGATATTTAATTCCCAATATTGACACTCACATTTGCTTCACTTCTTCTAACTATTCCATTTTTTTTTTCCATTTTAACCAACATACAGTATGCGTAAACATTTCACTGGATCAGAATCGATATACATGTATATACAAATACAAAAAATATGGTGGTAAATTGTTTCAGATTAAATCAAATCAAAAGACGAGGGGGCACTGTCTCCGACTGGAGAAAACAAGGTTTAATCACCAGAGGCGACAGGGCTTTTTTACTATGAGAACTGTCAATCTGTGGAATAGCCTGCCTCAGGCGCTGGTCACAGCAGGGACAGCAGAGAGCTTCAAGAAGGGTCTAGATGCCTTTTTACACCTAAATAACATTGATGGTTATGTTATATAGAATTGTTTCCCCTAAATCCCTTCCTCATGCAATCCCTTCCCTTCCTTGGTTGAACTTGATGGACAAGTGTCTTATTTCAACCGTATAAACTATGATACTATGATGTGTGTGCAACACAAAGAGAATTCACGCAGAATCCTAAACACAGTAAAGGTAAGAAATGTAAGAATTTTATTTATACTTCCCAAACTTAACCCAATTTTGATTTAATGGGGATTTAATACTCATCAAATCCAAAATGGCTTAAAAACACTCAGAGCATATTACTTTGAAAGAATATTTTAGTAACTGCAATTTGTAATCTGTACAACGTCATGGTCACATCTAATACAATACTTCATAGATTTAACTCAATAAATCACCAGACTTTTTTACCCCCATTTCTTTGTAATTAAAGGAAACGTACCACCATGGATCTATCTATTAAGGTAGACCCGGTGGCAGGCTCCTCTGATGTACGTATTATAGCCCTTTTTAGGGCTATTTATCTCGTGGGCCAGAACTTTTATAAATTTTAATTCTCACAATATGCAAATTTCCTAAAGAGGCTACTGGGGCTTGGAGTAGCCGGAGCTGAGGCTACATGGTGCGGCTACTCCATGCCCCAGTAGCCTCTTGCGTTCCGCCTACCAATGCATCTTCAGCGCGCAACTACGAGGAGCCGCGCCACTCGCAGAACGCAGGCCGTCGGTTGCACAGTCTGAAGCTCTGAAGCTGGAGTTATTGCGCATGCGCAGAACCCAGCTTTGCAGACGAGTGTTCGCAGCTCCTCGTAGTTGCGCGCTGAAGATGGGTTGGGAGGCGGAACGCAAGAGGCTACTGGGGGTTGGAGTCAGCGCACCGTGTGGCCTCAGCACCGGCTACTCCACGCCCCAGTAGCCTCTTAAGGAAATTTGCATATTGGGGGAATTAAAATTTATAAAAGTTCTGGGCCACAAAAGAATTAGCCCTAAATAGGGCTATACTACTCTACATTAGAGGAACCTGCCACCGGATCTACCTTAATAGGTAGATCCATGGTGTTAGGTTTCCTTTAAGGTAAAGTTTGTGGGTACGCAATCATTTTAAAAAATATCACAAGGAACTTGAAGTTTTGGGCATGCTCTCCTGAAGCACAGGAGTAGATGTATACAGTGTATATACCCATAGTTTCACTGGAAAATATTCTATAGTCCTTCCCATACATTGGCCCAGATATATTATTGTGTGCTCCAGTTTTTTGTCTAAGTGTTTGTGCCATAATTGTGTTGCGGTTGCACTTTGTCCAACATTTTAGAAAACACTGCACGAAAAAGGGCAAGCTGGTGCTTAGTTTGCAACACATTTAGATCTACCATCACAGTTGTGACGCAACAGCACAAGGCCAAGTGCAACAAGAAAAAAAAAACACTTGCACATCCGGAAAACAGACAGATTAATGAAGAGTCTGCAACACTATTAACCCCTTTGCACAACACAATGTAATGTTGTGGTGCTGCAGGGGGGGGGGGGGTTGTATGGCACCCTATCAGCGCCCTCCAATGATGTTGGGTTTGACCGTGGCACTTTGCTGGCACCTATTGCGGCAGTTGTCCCGCTCTGACCAGTAGAGGCGAGTGTCAGCTGTATAACCCACTACGTATGGAGAGAGCTCTGCCAGAGAGCTCTCTCCATACACAGTAGATTATACAGCTGACACCCCCTTTCCCTAGATACTTATAAAAATAAATAAACAGTAAAAATCATAAACATGTTAAAGGACATCTACCACCAGCATCAAGGATTGTAAACCAACCACACTGACATACTGATGTGTGCCTCCTCTGGCAGGATTTGGTCTTCTTTTCATTTCTTATGCCCTTGCCTTTAAGAAAAAAAAGTCTTTGAAAATGATGTAAAATGAGCCCGAGGGGCTACAGCTCCATGTTAATGGAGCCTGGAACCCCTTAGGCTCATTTGCATAATTTTTCAGCCCTTTATTTCTTAAAAATGGGGGCATAAGAAGCTAAAAGAAGAGCAGCTCCTACCAGAGGGGGCACACACCAGTATGTCAGTGTGCTTGGTTTACAGTCATATTTGGTTGTAGATTTCCTTTAAGTATCTCCACGTTCCAAAATTACCAAAATAAAAAAATTATTCCCGGCTGTGAACACCGTAACGGCAAAAAAGTGTTGATTCAGACATTTGGACGCTATTTTCCATCCATTAATATTTGAATTAAAAATTATCAAATTGTCATGTAGGTCCCAAATTGATAGAAAGTAAAACTCTAGCACGTACCACAAAAAATTACACCTTACACAAGGCGTACACCAAAGTGTATAAACGTTATTGGCCTCAGAATTTGGCACCAAAGAAAATAAAGGGGAGGTGTAATTTGGGGCGCACAATAAAAGACGTAAAAAAACAAGAAACCGTAGCAAATGTGGGGGTTTTTTTGGCAGTTTCACCACACTTGGAATTTTTTCTGTTAACAGAAAAATAAAATAGTTTTGGAGTGAGCGGAGTAAAAAAAAAAGAACAAATGCAAAAACAAAAAAACATCCTGAAAGGATTAAAAATACGGGTCAACGATTGCACCGGTTTTCATATATCTGGGCCATTGATCAAAAATGCTGATAATGTTTCAATGATTGGAAAAAAAAAATTCCTGTATGAATATGAGAGATAGTTCTGATGCATTGCTCAGGGTAACAACACAGAAATCCTGTGCCCATATTTGCCGAGTTCTCCATCAAATCTATATGTCACACTACAGTATTGGGCTCCTCCTCCTCTAATTGCAGATTGGTCAGTATGTTACGTGTAATAGGTTTCCTTTAACATCATGCATAATGTAAATGTAAGAACAAAGAACAAAAAAGAAGTACTTTAAAGTATATTGCAAAATAATTTTTTCTCCCTAAAAGGATTTTCTGAGGCAGGCACTGGAAGAATAAGGGGATCTTCTCTGACGTGGGCATCACAATAAGCCATCAAATCTGCTGCGGCTTTGGATATCTGTAAAGAATAACAATAGAATACAAGGTTAAATAAACAAAAATAAAACTTTTCTAAGTTAGAAAACCAAGAGTGTATAAACCCTTAACGACCCTGGATGTAAATGCACGTCCAGATCGGGGGGTAGTTCCATCCCTGGACGAGCATTTACGTCCTGTATTGATGTCACCGTGACAATTGCACGAATCAGCCGGGACTCTAATGTAACAGCTGGGATTGCGGCTTTATGAGCCCTCCTATAGGGCTTTTGGGTATGCCACTGTCACCGTCAGACCACCCACGCCGTTTTAAGGGGGTGCCGATGGTCTCTATGCCAGACCCTAGGTCTGAACGTGGACCCCAGAGCTGCCTGCAGCAGCACAATTACAGATCCTGTCATACACTGCCATATATCAGTATGACAGAGTTCACCATCTTTTTCTGGTGCACCTTTAACATAGGGCGTGCATGATGCCTATTTTGTGTTGCTCGTCCTTTTCTTTCCAAAAGTGTGAAATTTTCTGTTCTGCAAGTGTTGGACAAAAATCTTTCTCACCAGACGTGAAGTGGATGGAGACTAACGTCTGCCTGTCTATGCCCTCAGGCTGAGACCAGTTAGCTTGCCCACAGATCTCATGATGCCTTGTGTTCTCTCTTAAAGTAATTTAGTATTAAATCTATTTAGTTTCCCACATGTAAATCCAGTGAACACTACACAGTGCACATACAGGACGTATATGGAGACCAGCCTGGCAGCTTCCATCACATGGAGGAGCAGGGAACATGTAATAAGTGGTAGAAATTATTAGTACTTGAACTCTATAGCCTGTGCTGTGTGAGCACTAAGGGTTAATAGCTTATCTGCAGAGAGCTGATAAGATGACAAGGTGGGGGAGGGAACAGCATAAAGAGCAGAGACATACAGAAAAAGTTCTGGAACCGCAGACTGAGATAGAGGGACTGATAGGGAACAGGGAAATCTTGTACCTCACTATTCTGTGTGGGAGACATCTGCATTGACTGACCAGCCCTGCTACATACACTGTCACATGACCTCCTCCGCTGTGAGCAGGGAGCAGAAGCTCCTCCCCTCCCATGAAACCGACCTGAAACAAAATGTAAACAAAGTACGGATTCACAGGGCTTATCAGCACATGGAGAGGAAGCAGCCATTGCAGCTCTGATGTAATCTGAGGGGGATAGCAAAGAAACTGCTGCATATGGGTAAGTATTAAGTATCAAGAAGAGAGAGGATCTGAGGTAAAATGCATACAGCTACAATAACTGTTCTGAAAGGCAGGGGGGGTTTTATGTGCAAAAGTATACAGTTGGGTATTATCAACATAAAGATGATACTGAAAAACAAATCTGTTGTCCTCTGGGCTGGACATGTGACTCTGAGGTATAAGAGCAGCGTCACATGTCCTTATACCATTACACACAGGAGACAGCCAGATAGAGTTTGCTACTGGACATAGGATCAGTCACTTAAGCAGGGGCTTGTGAAACAGCAGCAATTGCCCTTTCCAGTGCACTCTGGTGTACAGAAGAAGCTCCTATTATCGGGGACAGGTGAACATCTGAAATAATTGCCCTTATAAGGGCACTGTGAATAATTGCATGGATATTCTAACAGATTATACTGGATACTACACCAAACCTTGCAAAAACCAGACCTGTTTATTAGAATGTACTTCATCATGAAGTAGGATCTTGATGATCCTGTTTCTCTCTAGTATTCAGCCACAGAAAAATTATAAATCATCGTCAATCATACCTTGTTTGTAAAATTGCTCCTGCCAGAGAAAAGTCTTGTTGTTAGAGTATATTGCGCTTTTCTACCTACAGTACGTCAGTAAAGTGTGGTCAATGAGAATAGCGCACACAAATACCTAGTGAAGAAAGTTGTGTTGTCTGAGAAAATTGAGCTTTTCTACCTAGTTCTGAAATCTTGCTTTCAGAGTATATTGCCTACTTCAGAAAAGTGTGGCCAGTGAGATAAGCTTACTTTTCTACCTAGAGCAGAAGTCCGGTTGCCAGAGAATTTAGTTCTGTATCTGGTGCAAGTAGGGTGTGCGGTGTGTACTTGTAGGCCCTAATAGGCCACAAGAAGTTGAGGCATTTGTCAATTACATGACAGACAGTGCACCACTCTTCATGGGATTATCTTCGGCACAATCATCCTCAGAAGGTCAGAAGAGACCTATGATGACGATGAAACACAACTGACAATAGCTGTGGCTTTCTTCAATGTGTAAAAAGAGGGCAGCGGTGAGGGCTCGGTGGTGGAAAAAGCGAGATCCAAGACCCAACACGGGTAGAAGGCTGATACTTCGGACAAAGAGGTGGTGGCCAGTAAGCCCCAGGCAGCCAACAGAACAAGTGAAAGGGGGCCAAGGTGTGGGGGTCAGCCCCGTAGCCATGGGACAAAAACCTTCCCATAGGGTGTATGCAACATGGCATTTTTTTCTCGCCGAAGACAGAACATGTGTCATTTTCAGGCTGTGCCACCAGTCCATGAAACACGGCCTATGCCTTAACAATCTGAGCACCTCATGTATGACCAGGCACCTGCAGAGTAGATATGCAGTGGCTAAGACATAATAAAAACCTGAAAACTTCTGAAGCTCCCCCATCTGCTTGTGTTGGCCCAGCCTGTTTCCCCAAGTCACAAGGCCACTGGTCGCCCCGCTTAGGAAGGATGCGACATTCCACCGTCACCAAGCTTGTTCACAACATCCCCACAGCTCTACATCCCCCAAATTATGGGGGGGATAAAGTGAAAGTTTGCTCATTGACACATGATGCTTGTTCCCGATTGCAAATGTTTCAGCGTAAAAACATGCAATAGGAACATATTGGGGGTCATTTACTAAGGACCCGATGTTACCCGAATATTTCCGATTTGCACCGATTTTCCCC
Organism: Engystomops pustulosus; assembly: GCA_019512145.1. Taxonomy (NCBI): domain Eukaryota; kingdom Metazoa; phylum Chordata; class Amphibia; order Anura; family Leptodactylidae; genus Engystomops; species Engystomops pustulosus. The sequence continues at coordinate 3,231,171 of CM033642.1, read as the reverse complement.
GGGTTTTTGGCGCACGCGATCGGATTTTGGCACATTGGCGCAAGCATGCAGGCGACGGAAATCGGGGGGCGTGGCCGAACGAAAACCCGACGGATCCGGAAAAAACGATGCATTTAAAAAAACGGAAGTGTCGCGGAGCTTGCACTTACCTGCATCCAGGATAGGCCGGTGTATTTGAGTGCGTTCCGATGCTCTTCAGCGCAGCAGCGCCACCTGGTGGACGTCGGAGGAACTACCTTGATGAATTTCGGCCGGACCCAAATCCACCGCAGAGAACGCGCCGCTGGATCGTGAACGGACCAGGTAAGTAAATCTGCCCCATTATGCTGTACAATGTGCACGTCCTCCATTCTTTAGTGCGTCAGGTCTGGTGACGGGGCCCCCTGACACTGTGGGCCCCATAGCAGCTTCTGTGGCTGCTACCTCTGTAGTCACGCTGCTGGCCAGTCTGCTCAGGTCTGTAATAGACACAGGAAGTCAAAGCAGCAGAAAGGTGGCCCTGACTACAGAGCGACATATTTTATATAGAGTTGATAGCCATAGTTATCTGTCCAGCAGAGACACGTCTAACAGAAATCCCCAAGTTTCAGTGACATGTTCTTGTTCAATGATAAAGAATGTCGCCCTACTTATTAGCAGAAGAGGGATGTTGTCCATGAATGGAGAAAGTTCAGTGTCCATGTCTATGTGGGAAGTAGTAGTTCACAAACGACACATTAGAGCCCGTTCTTTTGTGTAAACAACGGGAGTCGGCTGCCCGCCCCTATTTAGTGAGCTGAGTCTGATGATCCAACTCACTCAGGGTGCGTTCACAAGTGGCAGTAACACATGCGTTTTCAAACACAGCAAAACAACAAAAAAGAGGAGATTTGCCTTGATTACATAGCTGTCCACATTGCTTTTACAAAATGCATGCGTTAACATGGTGTTAACACGGAGTTAACAAACACATGCATTAATGTTTTTTTTATATATGGCTTGGGAAGTCTTAAAACAAGTCTAAATTACTTTGACACCCGAGAGCCATATATAAAGTTTTTTAATCTGAGACAACTCCTTTAACCCCTTAACGACTTGAACATTTTTCACCTTCCTGACATGGCCCATTTTTTCAAATTTGACATTCTAAGCGGTTATAACTTTGGAACGCTTTAACATATCCAGGGGATTTTAAGATTCCTTTCTTGTGACACTTTGCACCTTGTGTTGGTTGAGAAATTTGGGTTATATGTTGTGCGTTTATTCAAGAAAAAGATTTATATTTGGCAAAAATTTTGAAAAAATCTCAATTTAGAAGTAGCACTGCGTGTCTGATCCACGTGGAGAATGGCCACATACCCTTTACACATCACAGCCTTGCTTGACCAGAGCGTGTAAGGGGTTACATGCGGCTGGTCACATGGTCAGAGGCAGTGATGTCACCCGTTATCCCTTTCCTCCCCCTGCTCATGTCTGTGTGTAATGTATAGTAAACCATTGCTAGTGTCTGTGCTTTATCTGCTGACATGCTCTCCCTCATGTGTGGGACACAGACATCAGCTACACTTGAATCTGACATGTTCTGCTATAACATGGCTGCCTGGAGCTGTTATATCTCTCCTATACACACACAGGCTGTCAGTCATGTGTATAGGAGTATCTCATACACACAGGCTGAAGGGGCACCAGCACCAGGAAGCACATGGAGGAGACATTACACCATTATACCTCACATCATTATACAGGCTGTCAGTTACGTGTATAGGAGTATCTCGTACACACAGGCTGCAGGGGGCGCCAGCACCAGGAAGCACATGCAGGAGCCATTACACCATTATACCTCACATCATTATACAGGCTGTCAGTCATGTGTATAGGAGTATCTCATACACACAGGCTGCAGGGGGCGCCAGCACCAGGAAGCACATGGAGGAGCCATTACACCATTATACCTCACATCATTATACAGGCTATCAGTCATGTGTATAGGA
>CM033642.1:3106362-3229043 GCA_019512145.1 Engystomops pustulosus | reverse complement strand
CATTATACCTCACATCATTATACAGGCTATCAGTCATGTGTATAGGAGTATCTCATACACACACATAGGCTACAGGGGGCACCAGCACCAGGAAGCACATGGAGCAGCCATTACACCATTATACCTCACACCATTATACAGGCTGTAAGTCATGTGCAACATCCCCACCGGGGCCTAGCCTTATTCTTGGGGCTTGGAGAGAGCCGGGACCCGGAATACCTGAGTGGCTGGCGGTTGCGGCCTAGGCACGCTAGTGTCACGGTGCTTGGTATGGGGACCGGAGGGCTGTCCTACAGCCTGGCAGGTCTCCAGCAGGTGGTGTTGGCAAGAAAGGATGAGGGATAGGCTGTTATAGTGGTTCTCCCTGGGGCAACCCTTTGAGGTCTGGAGTATGAGTCCCTGTGCAGGGAATAGGGTGCCCGTGATGGTGACAGCCGTAGTAGCAGGGACCAGACGGAGGCAGACGTTGAACAAAAGTAACTTACAGTTCTTTATTGGAACCGACAGGAACAGTAGATAACGTGCCTTGACAAATAGTAGAATGCTGGGGGTGCAGTTGGAGAGGGAACCACGGGGATTGATCACCAGCCTGGATGCAAGGGCAGGCTGGGAGGTAGCTGTGTCCTAGTAGGATGCTTCAGCTTGTCCTGGGTTGCTTCAGATATCACCATTGAAGGTAGGATGATACCCCTTTTCTCTCACTAACTCCTCACTCCACTCAGGCAGTGAGCTGAGCTCTCCTGCTCTGGTCTGACTAGTCTGTGCAGACTCCTTGGTCTGACTGAGCTCTAACTGGGCTGACTCTGATCTCTAGAACTTTCCTGACCAGGGGTTTTATTACTCCCACTGGTCAGGTAGTGGGTCCTCCTCCAATAGCATCCCAGCTTACAGATACATGGTTAGAACACAGGTGATTGGCTAACACATATTACATCACATTCAACAATTAACTCCTGCCTTCCCAGGCAGAATCTACCGCTGCAGTGTTCCCCGTGTTGTGTAGTGACCTGCTGTGGGGTTGATCAGACTCCTCACAGGTTGCAAGCTACATGGTGGAACGTATTCGCAACAACCCCTCTGCCTTGCATCAGCAGGGGTGTTGCACATGTGTATAGGAGTATCTCATACACACAGGCTGCAGGGGGCGCCAGCAGCAGGAAGCACATGGATGAGACATTACACCATTATACCTCACACCATTATACAGGCTGTCAGTCATGTGTATAGGAGTATCTCATGCAGAGGCTGCAGGGGGCGCCAGCACCAGGAAGCACACAGAGGAGCCATTACACCCTTATACAGGCTGTCAGTCATGTGTACAGGAGTATATCATACACACTGGGCTGCAGGGGGCGCCAGCACCAAGAAGCACATGGAGGAGCCATTACACCATTATACCTCAAATCGTAATACAGGCTGTCAGTCATGTGTATAGGAGTATGCCATACACACACAGGCTGCAGGGGGCGCCAGCACCAGGAAGCACATGGAGGAGCCATTACACTATTATACCTCACACCATTTATACAGGCTGTCAGTCATGTGTATAGGAGTATCTCATACACACAGGCTGCAGGGAGCGCCAGCACCAGGAAGCACATGGAGGAGCCATTACACCATTATACAGGCTGTCAATCATGTGTATAGTAGTATCACATACACACACAGGCTGCAGGGGGCACCAGCACCAGGAAGCACATGGAGGAGCCATTACACCATTATACAGGCTGTCAGTCATGTGTATAGGAGTATCTCATACACACACAGGCTGCAGGGGGCACCAGCACCAGGAAGCACATGGAGGAGCCATTACACCATTATAAAGGCTGTCAGTCATGTGTATAGGAGGATCTAACAGACACATAGGCTGCAGGGGGCGCCAGCACCAGGAAGAACATACAATAGAATAGAATAGAATGCTTTATTGTCCCCATAGGGGAAATTGATTTTGTCACAACGACAGCAACAACACCTCCATTCATGATCACAATTATACATATACGAACAATAAGGATGCTAGCATACATATAATACGTACAAATAAATACATCCACGAATTAGTAAAAAATTTTAAAAAACGATAAAAAAAAGAAACACCTTGGTTAAAAATAACATCAATTACTTGCCCAAGTTAACTAGTGCAATTGCCCTAGGTATGAAAGAGTTTTTAAAACGATTCGTTCTACATTTAATATGCAGAAACAGTTCACTAAATGTACTGCGTTGACCAGTTAGTGTGTTATGCAATGGATTTTTCTCGTTACTTACAATGGACTTGAATTTGGAGAGCATACGTGCACACAAGACTGACTCCCAATCCTCCGTCTTAGAACCAACAACTGAGCTCACCTTCCTAACCAATTTCTTGAATTTGTTTACGTCAGTCGTACGTGCATTGTTTCCCCAGCACACCACCGCATAAAATAAAACACTCCCAATTACAGACTGGTAAAAGGACATCAACATCCTACGGTCCACATCGAAAGACCTAAGGGATCTTAAGAAGTAAAGTCTCCCAGACGCCTTCTTATACAATTTCTCAGAATTTATATGCCACAATAGCTTATCATCCAGATAGATGCCCAAATACTTATAATTTGTGACACGTTCCACTGCGACGCCTCTAATGGCTCCCTAATGGAGGAGCCATTACACCATTATACGGGCTGTCAGTCATGTGTATAGGAGTATCTCATGCAGAGGCTGCAGGGGGCGCCAGAACCAGGAAGCACTTGAAGGAGCCATTACACCATTACACCTCACTTCATTATACAGGCTGTCAGTCATGTGTATAAGAGTATCTCATACACACAGGCTGCAGGGGGCGCCAGCACCAGGAAGCACATGAAGGAGCCATTACACCATTACGCCTCACACCATTATACAGGCTGTCAGTCATGTGTATAGGAGTATCTCATATACACACAGGCTGCAGGGGGCGTGGCCACCAGCACCAGGAAGCACATGGAGGAGCCATTCCACCATTATAACTCACATCATTATACAGGCTGTCTGTCATGTGTATAGGAGTATCTCATACACACAGGCTGCAGGGGGCATGGCCACCAGCACCAGGAAGCACATGGAGGAGCCATAGGTCATTTACATACAGCTTTAGGACCTCATTGCTTAGGTTTACAGGCATGTAGAGGGACAATGAAGGGCTGTTACATTATACTGTTGAGCATTACTCTAACCGTACCCATATGGACCTTAACAATGGGGAACGTCTCCGGCCCTCCTAATTATCCACCCTTTCCACCGAGCCCTATCACTAGGGAGACTGAAACCATTTGGTTGCAGTGACACATTATTTTATAGGTCTTCTGATTCTAGAGCCCCCTACAAGTTCTGTGTTGACTTGAATTAAATGTATTAGTCACTGTGGAGATTACACCTGAAAGATTTTATCTTTCGCTAGTTAAAAAAAAATGTTTTATAGTATACTTATACCTTTATCCTGTCCATACAGGCTTCCATTTTGAGTTGCTCTACCGCTTTCCGTGCCTGAGAGATGCTAGTTGTGCTGTTGTTAGGAACTATTTCCTTCATGGTTTGACCTTAATTATAAGAGAAAAGTGAGTTATACAGTGGTACACAAATATATAAAGTTATCAAAATCATCATGACCATCTCAGACAGAAATTGAATTAATTGTGTCTCTGGATGAGGTGCAACGCCGATGAGTGTCCTGGTGCGGCCATGCTGCATTTAATAAATAATAATTCCTTTATTTATATAGCGCACACAAATTGCACAGCGTTACATAGAGCTTTCCAAATCAGTTCCTGTCCCCATGGGGCTCACAATCTAATCAACCTACCAGTATGTTTTGGAGTGTGGGAGGAAACAGGAGGACCCGGAGGAACCCCACGCAAACACGGAGAGAACATACAAACTCTTTGCAGATGTTGACCCAGGGTGGGATTAGAACCCAGGACTCCAGCGCTGAAAGGCAGAAGTGCTACCCACTCAGCCACCGTGCATTTGTAGTAAAATACTACTGCCGACACGTGGGGTGTTCCAACCACATTACAAACCCCATGGCATCACATCAACGGCCTGTGATTTGTATTGGACCTGATTGGACCAAATTTGCATAGCCGCTCCATGTGACTCAGGGAAAGTCATAGGGGGGGGCATTTATCATACGCTGGCGCTCATGCTATCTTTTCCCGTAATACGGGGAGGTGCTGCATATATCTGTATGGAGAGTGGCGGGGGCGAGCAGCGATCACCCCCTCCTCCTCTCCCGTGCGCCACTCATATAAAATATCCAGCAGTCTCCCCTCATCAAAAAAAAATGTCCAGCAGCCTCCCCTCATCAATGTAATGTGATGTAAGTAAATGATAATGATGACAAAGGCAAAACGTGGTCACTTCAGTCACCGTGCACATGATGCATTTTGGATGTCCACTTGGGTCCCCAGGCCGATTTTTCATAGTTTATAGGGTTGAAAAAAGACACATGTCCATCAAGTTCAACCAACCTTGGAATGATGTCACACATGGCGTTTTTAGGCCATTTTTGGCCTGTTTTTAGTTTTCGTTTAGTTTAGTTGCGTTTTCAGGTCGTAAAACAAAACCCATGCATTAAAAAACGCATCTGCTTTTAAAATATGTTTTTAAAATTTGCGCAATTAAAAACGGAAAACCGCACAAAAACAGATGCGTTTTTTTACGATCTGAAGACGCACTAACTAAAAACGGCCTAAGAACGCCACGTGTGACATCACCCTTAGGGTGATACCAAATGTCCCGTTTTTGGTCAGTTTTAAAAGCATGCGTTTTCAGTATGTTTAAAACGCATCCGTTTTTGACCGTTTACCATGTGTTTGGCTGTTTTGTACCTGTTTACCTAGGTTCTAAGCAGCCAAACGCATGGTAAACGGTCAAAAATGGATGCGTTTTAAAATGGACCCAAAACGGGACATGTGGCATCACCCTGCTATTAGGAAGAGGGGTATTATAATGCCTTCTGTAAAGACGGACAACAGAAAAAGGAGCACTATCAGGAGGGGGCTACAGAAAAGGGGGCATCTGCAGGAAAGGCGTCATTTTAGACCGGGGGCTACTGGAAACAGCAAATTATATGTGTCAGGGTTTGATATGGAGTATTTACAGGAAAACGGATTCTTTTCTCCCAGGGACCATGGTAAAGGGGGTTACCGCCTCCCTGGAAAAGAAAATTTGGTCCCGAATACAATAAGGTTGGGGACCACTGATGTAAAGAGTCTCTGCCCCTTTATAATGCAGTGATGTATAAACACCAAGTAAAGCAGACACTGGTTTGTACAGTACAGGGTTAAACACGGTGTCTCTGGAGGAGAGAGGGGCCATTAATCACTGGAGCTCATACAGACAGCAAGTCTCATCGCTCCCTGACAAAGAAGAAAGCTTCCGAAACCGGTTGGAGGATTTGAGACTCTTTTGACCTTCCGTACTCTGGTGACATCACTGGAGCCGCCATTCTTTCCACTGAAATAGCGGATTCGCTACCGGCTGGAGCAATTCTCTGCGGTGCGACTGGACTCTCCCGATACCTGCGAATCACCATCTGCACTCGGATACTACAGGACTCCTGTTTAGTTGCTGAAACCTTGGACTAATTTGGGCTACATCTAATGGATGTGACTGTTGTAACCCACAGGTACCTCATACTCCGCACAATCTGCATCTGGGTTTAGAGGCTTTCACTTGGTTTTTATAGTAGTAAGGGTGATGTCACACATGGCGTTTTTAGGCCGATTTTAGTTTTCAGATTGTAAAAAACGCATGCGTTTTTGTCCGGTTTTCAGAATTTGCACAATTAAAAACGGACAAAAATGCATACGTTTTTAAAAACGGGTTCGTTTTTTAACGTTCTGAAAACGCGCTAACTAAAAACGGCCTAAAAACGCCATGTGTGACATCACCCTAAGGGTTAACCCCCTTAACGACTTGGCTCTTTTTTGTTTTTGTTTTTTCAAAAATCAATAAATTCCTTATTTTTTCATGTAAAGAGCTATGTGAGGGCTTGCTTTCTGCATAACAAATTACACTTCATAGTGACGGTATTTAATATTTCATGCCGTGTACTGGAAATAATGTTTTCATACATTTACAAAAATTAAAACCTGTACAAAAATAAAATTCTTCATTTTGCCACCTTCTGGCGCTAATAACTTTTTCATGCTGTGGTGTATGGAGCTGTGGGTGGGGTCATTTTTTGTGACTTTTGATGAAATTTCTAATGTAACCATTTTCAGGACACGCTTTTGACCACTTTTTATAGAATTTTTAATATTTTGCAAAATGGCATTTTTGACTTTGGGCGCTATTTTCCGTTAGGGGGTTAAACTCCATGCAAAAACATTATTATATTTTGATAGATGGGACATTTTGGGATGTGGCGATACCTAAAATGTTTGTAATTTTTACTGTTTATTTGTATTTATATCAGTTTTAGGGAAAGGGGGGTGATTTGAGTTTTTATGGGTTTTTTATTTCATTTTTTTTTTACTTTAAAATTTTATTTTTCAGATCACTTAAACCCTAGGTCAGTGGTGGCGAACCTATGGCACGGGTGCCAGAGGTGGCACTAAGAGCCCTTTCTGTGGGCACTCAGGCCATTGACCCCAAGACAGAGGTCACTAAACAGGACCAAATTCACCAAATCTTCTCCAGGGAATTTAAGAGATGCTGCTCTCAGCGCTATTTTAAAATGACACTTCATTGGATGTTTGGAACTGCGGTAAAAGTGAGAAAGTGTTGATAGAACTGCAGTATCTTTGGAGGTCATCCTACTGGACCCTACATTCTTACTGTACAGAGAGACCCTGGAGAGAAGCTACAATGATAGTCTGAATGGAATGTGCCCTCCTTCTTTAAACTGTATTGGTGGCCTCAAGGGGCCGATGCGACTGATAGATGCTGAAGAGCAGGTAGCAATAAGTTACTGCTTAAAATGCTATGTTGGCACTTTGCGGTAAATAAGTGCATTTTCGTTATAGTTTGGGCACTCGGTCTCTTAAAGGTTCACCATCACTGCCCTAGGTAGTCTGATCGTACCGTATACTGCCATAGTACAGCATGCCAGTATATGGGAATTTTAGTCATCTATGAGGAATAACAATATATATATATATATATATATAGATAGATAGATAGATATATAGACCCCATAGGGTACTTAAACCCTATGTAGTCAGATTATTCCTGGCATGTACTGCAACACTACTGTATTGCAGTAGATGGCAGTATTGGAGGTAATCTGTGAAGGTGCGTTCACACGTTCAGTTTTTCAGATGCAGTTTTCAAAGCCAAAAGCAGGTGTGGATCATCTGCTCCTCCTCTTCTTTTTTAAACAGCATCTGATAAAACTGAACGTGTGAGCGCACATCACTGCGTGTAATACACAGGGCTTTTCAGATCTCTCCTAGGTCATGGAGTCCCCTGCAAAAAGATTGTCACTCCCCGGCATCAGTGGGAGCGACAATCCTCCCAAGATGGCGGCGCCCACACACCACCAGGGATTTAAATGCTGCTGGCATTTAAAAGGTTGACAGTAGTGATCAGTGCCTGATGTTTCTGGTGGGTGTTTGCAGCATAATGCAGCAAACACCTGCTCTGTATAAAGAGGGCTCACAGGCTCCATAACGTACATATCCGTCATCGAACGTTAAGGTGTTAACAGTTAAAAAAAAAGGTAATTGTCACCTGATTGGTCACTATTTCCAGCACCAAATTTCCCAAATATGGCTCTTATCACTGTACTATAACTGGTACCTCCAATAATGGATAGAACTGGCAGCAGGCCAGACATAGATGAAAAGAAACATAGAAGACGGTGAGCGTAATGCTACTAGACTCACCAGAGATGCCAGTGCGTGTGGGGGAGATCCAACAATGAGGGTTAACGCTTCTTCTCTCCTTCCCCCTGATGATGTTGATGGGTAACCGAACAGAAAAGTCAGCTTCAAAAAGCAAAAGCGCGATGCTGCTGAGGAAGATGATGATTTACCCACGGAAAGCCAGCTGTAAAAAAAAAGAGAAAGAGACGAAGATGGTGATGATTAACCCAAGGAAGCCAGCAGCGAAAACAGAAAGCACAAGGCTTTCCACTGGGTGACCTAGATACGGAGCGCCGCGTCGCTCTACGGACTGTAGGAGCAGAAATTCACACAGCAGCTAATTATGAAGTAAAACGTTATGTAATTACAGCGATGCTAAAGAACCCACCATGGACGAGACGAGGCCACTAAGGATCAGCAAGCTGTTCCTCCTTCTAGTGTGCTGAGCCATATCTACGGAGATGCTGATAGGAGTCTCCCCTATTGTCCATGCTATGAGATCGGCAACAATAGACATACAACTTACCGGAAGAGAACATGGTGGACAAGTTGCCGATAAAAGCTGCAGTGCAGGTGCTCCGAATAGCAGCACAAGTGCTGTCAGAGACTGGCTCAGGGCACTTCCTGAGACCGGCGGGGGCTTCTCTGCTGTTAATTGATTCACTATAGAAACGAACTGTTCAGTCGCCCACGCTTCATCCAGCCCCTCACAGAAATAGCAGCTCAGCTTGACAAGGCTCCACGCATGGCCGAGACCCTTTGTGAGCCGGAGTATCAGTGCAGCACATTGCAGTGGTGGGGGTTTTATTTTAAGGGTCTTCTCCGTGTTTAAGGCTTTGTGCTCGCCCGGCACTGATGGATAGATATTGAATATATATGTTGTATAAAGAAGAAGGGTAATGTTTCACTGGCAGTGTAAATGGTCGGCACATGTGATGAACGTAAGGAGGAAGGCCGCTAATGGCTGCTGGCTAGATGCCTTACGACAGTAATAAGGGGAGGCAGCAGAAATTACAAGCAGAGATCTCTGTCTGCGGGTCAAAATGTGACCCTGCACATAGAAGATTCAAGAAACCAGGCGATGCTAAGCACATAGTCACTACCCCCATCACTGCACATTCACGCTCCGCTCCCTTAGCTGACCATTATTTAGGCTTTGTCTTCACATCCACCCAAAGAGTCAAAGGAGATGACTCGCTATTCACTTTAATCTTTAAAGACAAGTCCTGAAAAAGGCTTTAACCCTTTCTGGAAACGTTGCCGCGTTATTGGCCGGAGTAATTTTTGCCACGTGCAAAAAACAAAAACAAAATGACAGCATAAAAAATTGTACTAAACCTACCCCCGTACAAACCATATATTTTCTGAAAGCAGAGCAAAAAATGTGCCCCAAATAGAAAATAATTTGCTTCACACCCTCTAAATGTCAGAGACGAACATCTGCCGAGTGCATAGATACCTCATAGTCATATGTTCATATGAATAAATCACCATAAAATCACTAAAACAACCAAAAAATCTGCTAGAAATTTTAAGACGACCTGCAAAATATAGCGATTAACGCCTTAACGACTTGGCTCTGTTTCCAGTTTTTGCTCCCATTTTTCCATGTACAGCCAGTCCCCGAGTTACATACAAGATTGGTTCTGTAGGTTTGTTCTTAAGTGGAATTTGTATGTAAGTCGGAACTGTATACTTTATAACTGTAACCCCAATTTTTTTGGTCTCTGTGGCAATTGGATTTTAAAAATGTTGGGTTGTCATAAGAACCAGAATTAACACTAAAGCTTCATTACAGTATTGTAGCCTAAGGCTAAAGTAGAGTAGTTACACAACATCCAGAGGTCTGTTTGTAAACCAGGGGTCATCTGTAAGTTGGGTGTTCTTAACGGAATCTACCACCAGGGTGATGACTTTATGCAAATGATCCCTGAGGGGCTCCAGGCTCCATAGGTGTTAATGGAGCCTGGAGCCCCTCAGGCTCATTTGCATGCAGTCTTTCATCCTGGTGGTAGATGCCCTTTAAGCTGTATGACGGCCTGTACAAAGCTGTATGACGGCTTGTTTTCTGTGTAACAAATTCTTTCCAGTGACGGGATTTAATATTCCATGCCTTTCACTGGGAAGTGGAATAAAGGTTCCAAATGTGGTAAGATTGGCGAAAAAATGTATTTGTGCCAATGTCTTGTGGACTTTGTATTTACATACATCTTTTACTTTTTGCTCCAAATGACCCCTCCTATCAGCACCTGTCCAGCAAACCGCGCAACCACAACCAGGCTTGGTGCTAGCTGTCAGACTAGGTAGGTGGTGGCGAACTCACCCTGCGACGTCCCTGCGGGCTAAGGCCCTGCCTAAAGCAGATAAACCGCCCTGATAAGGGCGAACCCACTATCAGAAACCTAACTGACGGTCCCTGAGTGACCCTACAAGATGACAGGGGAAACTTACTTCATCTGGCAGCTGCTGGATGGTGGAGCAGACAGGTAACGGAAATACAGGAATAGACCAGTGTTCACACTGGCACACAGAATACAAACGCAGGACTGAGACAGGGACAAAAAAACAGATATAGACAGGTCTACAGGCAGATAAGCACAGGTCAGGTAACCGGAATACAGATATAGGCAGACAACAGAGACAGGTAAAACTAAACTAAATACACAGGGAAGACAAGACTCAAATTAACCAGCCAGGTAAGATGGGAATGGGCAGGTATATAAGGCCGTTCCCGGACACGCCTCCAGCAGCACACTGGGGGAACTGTCCATCAGGCTAGTAACCCTTGCTGGGCAGGACAGAAATGCAAGGAGCGGGGTGTGGCTCAGTTAATCCAAACACAAGAATAAGCCACACACAAATAAACGCCATGTATTCCGCCAACTGCGGATAGAGCGACGTTCAGGCACGGACGTTACACCTCCCCTTTGTTTCTTGGGTTGGTAAGATCACGGGGATACCAAATTTATATAGGTTTTCAGAGATTTTAAAACGTGTTCTGACAATAACTTATTATACTTTGCCATATGGAGACGCGTGCGGTTACATTGATACCATTTGTGCAACTGTCTGACATTTTGATTACTGTTTATTTTCAAAATTTTTGTGTTGAAAATTGACATTTGGGTGGCATTTTAATATATTAATATATCGGGACTTTTTGGCGATACCTAACATGTTTAATGGTGTATGCGTTCTCAGGAAAGGGGGATTTTGTTAATAGTACATAACTCATTGTTGGAAGTACTTCTTTCCTCAAGTAATTACATTTAGAATCTGAATGAGGACAGATGTCTATAACTCAACTCAATAAGGAAGTCTGTGCAGCAGGGGGGACAGTCACAGCCACGGGGCTGCATTTGCCATGAGGCAGGATGAAAATCCTTCCTCAGGCGGCAAATGGCAGAGCCCTGAGTGGGGTGGCAGTAGCTCCAATGATGTGCCTGGTTGTGCAGTTCAGGTTTCTAGCACCAGAGCCACCCAGGCCTTCTCGGGGGAGCTATTGGAGGCGCTGGCTATGATGTGTGTGATGGTGCAGTTTTCACACATACACAATCAACCTGGTCTCTGCCCTTAGTGACAAAGAGGAGGAAGAATAATCCCCGTTCACCAGCTCGGAGTTTGTGTTCACCGGCTGCAGGCTGCCCTTGAATATAGCAGAGATCAGTAAGTGCTGCTTCTGGCAAAGGGTTTTCCCAACTAAAGATAGCGTCTCCCCTCCGTCTCCTGCACTGTACAGCTAATTTTCTGTGTAGTCGGCAATGACGGGAGGGGAAAGATCTAAGAATGACACAGAAAGCAGAACACGGCAGGAGGACAAGGAAAGTGATGCAACAGCTTACTTAATGTTAATTTTGATCCATCCACACGTGTGTTCCCCCCTCAGCTGTTTACTCCTGTATTTTATTCCCCCCCAGCAGCTTTGGGTGCGATCACACGTACCGCTAGTGATGCGTTTACAAGCCTCGGCCCAATCGCATATATACGTTTTTATAGAAAAGCAAGCGATTGGTAACCAGAACCTGGTGTCTTGCATTAAGACAATGGTTTATGGCAGTGGTGGCGAACCTATGGCACAGGTGCACTCAGAGCCCTCTCTATGGGCACCCACGCCATCACCCCAATGCAGAAATCGGCAGACAGGACTCAAGGCCTCTTGCAGTCCCAGGCAACCCAGGACCCTAGAAGGAAGCTACAATGATAATCCAAAAACTTCTTCTCCTTCTTTCTACCGTATTGGTGTCCTCAGGTGCCTATACAATTTAAACCTGTGAAAGAGCAGGGAGTAATAAGTTACTGCTTAAATTGTCGCATTGGAACATTGCAAAAAATATGTGGGTTTTGTTTGTAGTTTGGGCACTCGATGTCTAAAAGGTTTGCCGTCACTGGTTTATGGTTACCGATCACATGCATTTCCATAGAAAGGAGCCCGCCCCCGTACACTACAGCTACATTTGTAAATGTGACACAAATAGTACTGGGCGGAAAACTAAGCAGGATCTATGGTTGTGACAGGAGCCTAGGTCGCCCTAAAGTCCTCAGCTTGGAGCTGCAGCCCTAACCGACTCCCACCCCGACCGCAGCCTATCCCTAACACGGGCAGACTGTCCCTAGGCTAAAAGACCAAAGACAGAGATGGCAATTTGCCCATATAGGGATCAGAAATTTATAAAATGAAGCTCGAATATACCCAGATATGTAAGATCAAGGTCAGTACGTACCCTACATGCCATGTTCCGCCTACAGAGGCTCATCAGGGGTGTGATAAATGACCACTAGATCTCATAGCAATAATGAGAATGGAATGTGATGGATCGCAAATGTGTCCATGGAATCCGGACATAGGGGGATTAAAGCGTCACAAAATGAGCCCTACATGCCATGGTGATAAGGGCAATGCATAAGTGGCACAAACGCTACATGTGCGTTGCCTGCTGGTCAGTGGACCGGTAAAAGAAAGCAAAAGGAGGGGGGAGAGAGGGAGAGATAATGAGGGAGTACATTACTAGACAAGGGGGTTAAAATGGGGCCGAATGTAACTTGAAGCAATCTGACTTCCACTGACGTAGCTTTTTTATAACGTCGTCTCCCATAGCACAGGCATCCACTGTGGTTGCTGCTCCAATAAAAAAATGATTGTGTACCAAACTCACGCGGGTTAAAGGGAACCTGTCACAAGTGACCTCATTTTAACTAAAGACAGGTTGCAGAAGCCCAATACAGCTGCATTGCAGATATGTCTTCCTGCTTAATTACAATATAATTGTGTTATATAACTTACCCTGCACCCTGACAGAATCCTCTGTGTAATCCCAGGGGTTGGGCTTTGGTTTGGATGCATTTCAAAAAACAACATGTGACTTGTCTGTGCTGCAGACTGCTCAGCTCTCAGCCCCACCTTTGTGCTCCTATACAGCTAATCCCTCCTGCTCCTTCACAGAGCTCACAGCCTGGTCAGCTGACATCAGGGGGAGAGGGAGGAGATGTAAAGGAGCACAAAGGTGGGGGCCAAGGGCTGAGGAGTGAGCAGCACAGACAAGTCATGTTTTGTTTTTTGAAATGCATCTAAGCCAAAGCCCAACCCCTGGGACTAAACAGAGGATTATGTCAGGGTGCGAGGTAAGTTAGGGCAGAAAAGCATATTTGCACTGCAGCTGTAAATGAGGTCCCTGGTGAGAGGTTCCTTTGAAGCTCAAGAGTCTGTAAAGCCTTCCTGATGATGGAGCTGAACTAAAAACAAGAAAGAGGGGTGCCCAATGAGTGAATGAAGAAATTAACAGCCACCTGTTTTATTTTGGAATCTAATTGAATCATGGAGAGGGGGCATGGGTCTCTACCTGTGGCAAGATCAAGCATTGAAATGCACCAGGAAGAAGAAGGTGAACTCCGGTGGACCTGAGCGGGGAAGCGACACATGCACGATACTAGTCAATCGCGGCAGAGTGCATTATCGTCGGACAATGCACTTTCGGGGAACTCGCTGGACCGGGTAAGTAAATGTGCCCCAGTATGTTTGAAGAGGCTTCAGCCCATGAGCCCTTTGCTAGCAACCTAAGCCTAGGTTCACATCTCATCTTTCTTTGTTGCGCAGATGGTGAGCTCCCGATATACATGCGTAATCTATCCATAGACATATACTGGTAGATGGATGTATAGTTTATGCCTCTGTCTGCACACTACACAAGCGGTCCCCTACTTAAGAACCCTCAACTTACAGTAATTTTCTTTACTTTAGTCCCAGGCTACAATAAACAGCTATAAGAGTTATCACAGGTGTCTGTAACCGGGGGACTGCCTGTATAATGTATACTGTGAAAAGATGCAGTAAGTTACATTTTTCCATTCTGCTCCCTCCTGCTGCGTGACGTATACAGTCAGGGGAGGCCACAAAAGTCTATGGGGGCGATTGCAGCAACTCCTGCCGATATACAGGGGTAGGAGGAGGAGGCGACATATCCCTCTGTATTGGCCTACACTGGGATACATCTGTGCAATATGTTGTAAGGACATGTGAGGTCGTGAATCTGCCCATTGTGTCTTTACAACATATGGCAAATGTTATGCCCCACGTCTATACTTGTATATAAGCTGTTTATATGGATCTTTATACTGAAGTATATAATATATAGGTAATCATTTCTTTACAAAGCATCAAAGTGTTGGAATAATAGGTATATATAATAATAAATAATGAAAAAATATTAGATTTCCTTTAAAGGACATCTACCAGGATGAAGGATTGAAAACCCAGCACACTGACATACTGGTGAAGGATCTGCTCTTCATTAAGCTTCCTATGCTGTTGTTTCTAAGGAAAACAAAAGGCTTTAAAACAAATTATGCAAATGAGCCTGAGGGGCTCCAGGCTCCTTTAACACCTATGGAGCTCAGAGGGACCTCAGGCACATTTGCATAATTTCAAAAGCCGTTTAAAAAAAAAAAAAAAAAAAACAGGTCTTAAGAAACTAAAAGAAGAGCAGATCCTGCCAGAGGGGGCGCACACCAGTATGTCAGTGTCCTTAGTTTACAATCCTTCATCCTGGTGGTAGATGTTCTTTAAGGTATATATATATATATAATCTGCTGCTTATCTATCGTATCACCTTATGTGAAGGTAAGTGCATGATGTGTGTTTCTGTTTTTGTGTTTCTGTAATCAGATGGGGTCTGTCTGGGCTCTGATGTGGTTTATATGTTTTCTTCTACAGCAAAAAGACAATGAAAATAATTTGGGGATGTAAGGGGCCCATATTGCAAAGTAGTAAACCGTACATAAGCCGTACATTCTTTAGTCACAGGCTGCAAAGGTGTTTTTTTAATAATTTTTATTGATAATCTTGTTCCCATGACAACCCAAAAAAAATCAAATTGCGATCAAACCCGTCCGCGGCACCTAACAGTATTGCAAATGTTAAAGGCTCCCATAGGCTCTTCTGATACTGACATCTACTGGCCGAATCTTGAGTTGCAGTTCCCTTGTCTATAACCCATAGACGTAAAGGGAACCTGTTATGGCGATTTGGGACACTAAACCACCCACAGATATTTACGGACCGGTGGTTTAGTGCCAAATTAGTATTTTTAATTGATCTTTAAAAATGTATACTCATGTTGTCTATCGCTCAAGGACAGCACATGTGCAATGAATCCGGGGCATTATCCCGGCTTCACTTGTGGATCGCAAACGGAGGCACCGGATCTTCTGATGCGAGTCCAATGTGCCTTGATGTGCCGGATTCACATCTAGGCAAGTATAAAAGTTTATTTTTTTTATTTTTCCTCACCTATAGCTGTCAAACAGGTCGATTTGGGACCCTAACCCAAAGGTCCATAGAGACCTGCAGTTGGTTTCGGTTCCCAAATCGACCTATCAGGTTCATACCTTAGGTATTAATATTCTGTTTTTTATTTTATTTTGCAAAATATAAATACTGTACATAAATGTTTCTTTGATTATTCTAACTGTTAGTCAAGTCTTCATACTAAAGTATTTCTCTTATCATTAAGATTTGAAGCAGAAACACTTTCTTCAACGAAATTGCTTTAAATGATGTAAAATAAAAAATTAGGTGGATTAATGTCTTTCTTTCACCAACCACTATACTCTTTTATATATCATAATAATAAATCGTATATACACAGTATAAGCCGAGTCTTCACACAAAAAAAGTCGGCTTTATACTCGAGTAAAAAACTAACAAACAGTTTACTCACCTTCTGACACCCGCCATATGCCTACCATCCCCTGTAGTATATAGCCTGCCAGCCCCCTGTAGTATATAGCCTCCACCCTGTATATATAGCCTACCAGCCCCTGTAGTATTAGCCTGCAGTCCCCTGTAGTATAAGAGCCTGCCAGCCCTGTAGTATATAGCCTACCAGCCCCTGTAGTATATAGCTACCAGCCCCTGTAGTATATACCTGCCAGCCCCCCAAGTATAAAGCCTACAGCCCCTGTAGTGTATAGCCTGCCATCCCCCTCTAGTACATAGCCTGTCAGTCCCTGTAGTATATAGCCTGCCATCCCCCTCTAGTACATGCCTGCCAGCCCCTCTGCATATAGCCTACCAGCCCCTGTAGTGTATAGCCCTGCCATCCCCCTCTAGTACAAGCCTACCAGCCCCTGTAGTGTATAGCCTGCCATCCCCCTCTAGTACATAGCTGCCAGCCCCTCTAGAATATCCCTACCGGCCCCGTAGTGTATGCATCCACCCCACTCTAGTACATAGCCTGTCCGCCCTGTAATATATAGCCTCCATCCCCCTCTAGTACATAGCCTGCCGCCCCTCTAGCATATAGCCTACCAGCCCCTGTAGGGTATAGCCTGCCATCCCCATCTAGTACATGCCTGTCAGCCCCTGTTATATAGCCTGCTAGCCCTGTACTATATAGCCTGCTAGCCCCTGTAGTATATAGCCTGCCAACCCCCTGTGGTATATAGCCTTCCAGCCGCCCCTGCCCCCCAATATAATGCCTGTAGGAAAAAAACTAAACACTGTACCCCTTCCACCCCCCCCCCCCACCCCACACAGGAGGCCCTCTCTATACAAGCAATGTTCCGGCATCGGCTCCGTGTCCCAGGATTGTACGTCCTGGGGGGGGGGGGGCGGAAGGGGAGTACACTGTTTGTTTTTTTTCCTACAGGCATTATTTGGGGGCAGGGGCTGGCAGGCTCTATTACAGGGGATTGGCAGCAGGCTGTTACTATGCATACTACAGGGGGTTGGCAGGCTATATACTACAGGGGGGTTGGCAGGCTATATACTAGAAAACTAGAGGGGGCAAAAGAGGGGTACAGTCCATCATATAACGTGGCTACATTATGCTAGCTATATATACTAAGGGGCTGTAATACTACCCAGTATAAGAGGGCTGACAACAACGCCACCCAGTACCAGCATCCACCCATTATTATACACCAGCCAGTCCCCAGAAGTATACCCAGCCACCCCCAGTAGTATACAGCCTGCCAGCCCCTATTATGTATACAGCCTGCCACCCCAGTATATATCAGCCAGACTGCCCCCAGTAGTATACAGCCAGCCCAGCCTGCCCCCTAGTTTCCACCAGCCCAGTCTACACCCAGTAGTTACAGCAGCCCCCAGAAGTATACAGCCTGCCAGCCCCATGTAGTATACAGCCACACCCAGTAGTATACAGCCAGCCACCCCAAGTAGTATACCCCAGCCCACCCCATATAACAGCCGCCATCCCGAAGTATAACATCCCCCTGCTCATGTATTATACAGCCAGCCTGCCCCCAGTATTTTACAGCCAGCCCAGTCTACCCCCAGTAGTATCAGCCAGCCCCAGAAGTATACACCATATATACAGCCAGTCAGTCCAGTAGTATAACAGCCCACCCCAGTATGCAGCCGCCCCAGAAGTATACAGCCATGTAGTATACAGCCAGCCAGCCCCATCAGCAGCAACACCACCGAATCATTTAGTCCTTTTTTTTCCCAGGTTTTTTGATTTTCTCTTTCTAGCCAGATAAAGAGGTGGTCACCTCAGTTACAGTAGTGAAAAACTGGGGCTAATCCATTTATTTTTAATATTTTCACCTCATTTGTGGCACGTTCTAACTTGCGTTATTTTTAAAACATGACAACAGCTGAGAAAAGGCGATTTGCCGATTACATGACTGTTAACATTTGTGTTGCAAATTAACAAATGGTTAATGCATATGTTAACGACATTTTTACATGATTTGTAAACACAAATGTTAACAGCCATGTATGAGGCAATCTCCTCTCCCAGCTGTTTAATGTGTTTTAAAAACGCAACGTGTGAATTTTTCCCAGCTTTCCAGTACAGGGGATGTGTGGCAGACTCTCCCACCATCACTGGGTGCAGTCCTGCGCCCCTCCTCTCCCTGTACACAGATGTGAGCAGCTATTAGCCCTCTCCACCCTCCATGTCAACGTTACATCTTCCTGCAATCTGTAGAAGCCACGCCCATTTCCCGAGAGACCACGCCCTCCCCATGACCCTGCACGTAGCCAAGGTCCTAAAGCTAAAGCCGCTTCCTCCGCCGACCGGAACTATTTACACAAGACCGTGCTGTGACACTACGACATCCTCTGTTTGCCTCATATCTCACTAACCGCTAGGTAATGTGATAATTCTGCGCCGCCTGCGATGGTTTCTATTACATCATAAGTGACTAGGCGGGTGGCGGACTCTTTTGCAGGGCTGTGTGACACATCAGGCGGCGGAGGATATATCGTGTTGTAAGGTATATTGAAAAGTGGAGGGCGGAGGGGTGGGATTACGGACGCTTGGCAACTCACCGTGATGACAGACCACACTCCACCAATGATGATTCGGCTATCTAGCTCAGCCGGCCCATGTCGCTCTGTTCCTCCAATAGGCTTTTGAGGGGCGTTTCTTGGAGGGTGCGCGTGTTTGTTTGTCAGCCTCTCCTGCATAGTAGTGTCCTGTTCCAAGCTGGGGGGGAAGGCAACAATAATCGGCCGCGATTGCTGACTCCCGTAGCGGTGCATGATACAAGCTTCACACGGTAAGTACCGGCGACTACCGAGGCTTCTCCGGATTCTGAGGCCTTACCAGCTTTATGTGCTCGTTCACACCAGCGTTACGGTTCTCAGCACTGGCCTTGCGTTTTTGAGTGTCTAAATGGGTTGACCCCCTCTGTGGCTATTAATGTAGTTACATATATTTTATAAGGGGGATATTTCAATTATTCAGTTTTTGGGGTGGGGGTTTATCTGACCTAATTCGGCCTAATTCTAATACACCTCATGTGTTTGGCTAGTTGTCCCCCTATTGCTATGTTTGCACATGACTTGTCTTGCGGATGTTGTGTCATGTGACTTTAGAGTGCCACCGATAGTCGTATGTCTCGGCGCCATTTGTCAACCGTTCCTGGTTGGTACATAGATGGTCGGGTTGTGCGTTATGATGTCAGACTTGGTCGTTTTGGGGTTATTCACGCCAACGTCCCGTCACGTCTGGATTAAATATTTAGCCACCTGCTCTCCATGGAGTTCACGTCGTGTTGTCATTAACGGAGGGGCGTGTACTCCTCCAGCGTCCACATGTGACTTCCGTCTCAAGTCTAATCGTTAACCCAAGATTTACCTGCCCGCCTTTCTTCTTCTCTTAGGTTATACCATGATGGTGCTCATGCACCAAGATACTCTTCACGTCCTGGTGGGACAGGGTTCACTGCGTCCTGGGGGCGACCTGGACCTGGATGTGGAACAGATCGAGCACTGGCCGTGGAAGAACGGATCATCCGAGCCGCTTCCCACAAAGATGTCAACTGTGTTGACGCTAAGGTATGTCGGAGCGGTGTGACCATCTCCATGATGGGTTGTTGCACGTTGGGTGACCATCCTACACTATCATAGTCAGGAGAATCCAGTTGTCATGTCTCGTTGTTACCGATGTTCAAGATTTTTGCTTTTGTGGAGACGGTTAGAGTATTGGTTTGGGTTATCTTGGATCTCTTGTTCCACATTGGTGTCCTCATCTGAAAGAAGTTACCCAAGTTGGGGAGTTGCCCCCCATTGTAAGATGGTCATCTTTGTTTCAAAGAAGGTTTCCAAAACCATCATTGGACGTTGTACGGGTCTTTTTTTATGCATAATGTTGTGTATGAAGGCATCTGGAGAACCTGCATGAGATGGTTTGTTGATCCATCCACTCATGTCTAATATATAAGGCCACCTTTAGTAATGAATGGGTTGCATCGTATGAAACGGTCCACCTGGTTCTATCGATGCTTTAACCTTCATGAGAAGAATTCGGATGAAGCCTTTTTGAGGCTAATTGTATATGATGGTGAGCTCCGAGATTACTGCTTCTCTTCATCAGACATGATGTTATGCATGAAGAAAAAGGTTTAAAGCTTAGTATGTAGCCACAAAGGTCTAACCTCAACGTAGTCGAGAACCCTTCAGTTGTCTAAGTTTAGACCCGTGCCGAGGTTGGGTGTTGCAGTTGTGTTCTACATATGGCTGAGATGAGTCTTTAGTTGCATGGGCTTTCCATGACTTAGTTGGGTCCAGCAGTGGTGGTGTGTTTCAGTATGGAGATCCCGGGCAATCTTTCAGTCTTGTCCAGGATTTCTGAAGGATCTTGCATCTGGGAGTGAGGAATGTAGCTGGTCAAACCTTAGTAGCGGACTTGTTACTATCAGTGGAGCTGATCCATGTTCTGGAGGTTTTACTAGCTCATCTGCCGTATTCACCGGCTGTTGATACTTCTCCTCCAATCAGCATCTCGGAGAAGACATCTCTGCACTGTTATTAGAGGAGACCTGCTGACCGGGAATTTGCTGTACTACTCTGTGGAAGGAGAATTTCAGTGCTTGCTCATTGTCGTGGTTGACTTGAGATGTCCTTAGTAAGGCCAGTTGTTCGCAATTGAGTTTGGTCCCAAACTTACTTCATATCTGCAGGATTTACCAGACCAAACTCGTTTGTGTACAACCGGTCTAGCACTACTTTGTTTCATTGGTGGTTGCTCGATACCCTTCATCTATATACATTTTTGCCCCGAAATATGGGACACGTCGATTCGTGGCTTGGAATCACAAATGTTTAGAAGGGTCTGAAGGTTACCTGTCCATCCACGTTTGATAGAAGACTGCTGAAAAACCATTGCTGGTCTGATGGCTTCTTAGAGGCAAATCTGGTGTTGAATTGTACCTGACGAGCAATTGTTTCCCATTTTTCTTTGACTTTTCTATGGCATCTGAAATGCTACTAAATTGTCTAACTTATTTTGTAATGACCACTCTATTTAGGAATATACAATAGAAGGGTGGGCTTAGTTGAGTAGGAGTTTCCAAAAACACTTAAAAAGTATAAAATTTCCATGTCCTCTTCATAAACAGGCTGGTGTCACCTCCGATTGTAATTCTGATGTATAGTATATTGGGGGGGGTTACGTAGGGTCTTTGTTGTGGACTTGCGGCGCTGAATGGACCAGGAGTTGTACCGTAATGACTTGACGTTGTGGTTTCCTCTAGACTCGTCAAGTGACCAGCACTTGGCTCTTGAGCAGAACTTGCATAGTATCTTCTCTATGTATAGAATCTAATGTCAGGACAAGGTAATCGGAGCGTTCCAACCTTAGCAAGTTTTTCTCGTTGGGTGACTGATGACATTTGGAAGATCTGGTTGACTATTTTGTGTGCGTGTGAAAGAATCTTTTGGCGGTTTGTGTTTCAACTTGATTTAGTCATCAAGGTAGAGGATTCGGCTACCACTCGTGGTGTCTGGACGTGTCTTGCTCTCGATTACAGATAATCGGTGTTAGAGTAACAGCACTGTAGTATGCAGCCGACTCCACCCCCCAGGCTGTCAGTCACTTCCGTTTGGTGGCCTGTGGTCGTAGTCCGCTGTCTGTGGTCACCGGTAGTAACTATGTTCAGCTTTTCCTGCACTCCACACCAGTGTCAAGATAGTTCTGCTAGATGGATGGATAATTTTGGTGGGGTCTGTCAGCAATTTCCATAATAGGGGCTACCTCTAAGCCGATTTGTTGTTTGTTCATGTCACTGCCGGGGTCAGGTTTGTAGCGGTCTAGGCAGCCGGGGGGTCGGTTGTGTGGGTCAGTCAAGGTTGTAGCCAGTCTAGGAGCCGGTGGTGTCATGTTTGTAGCCAAGGTCTGGGAGCCGGTGGGGTCAGTTGTGTGGGTCACGGTTTTAGCCAGTCTGGGAGCCGATGGTTCGGTTTGTGGGCAGATAGGTTTGTAGCCAATTCTGGAGCCGATGGGTCAGTTGTGTGGTATTTTGGGTAACTTTTTTTCTTTTACAGTTTTAGGGGACTTTAGAATTTAGACCCCCCGTGTTTTGGTGTCATCTCTTGTTGTCATTGAGTGCTTTATGTTAAGCATCCACTATATCGCGGGTGATTTTCCCCTCTCCCCGATTTTTTTTTTTTTTTTTTTGGATTTCATAGCACCTTTATAGTATTCTTTTTTTTCTTTTGTGTGACTATAATCGTTCTTCTATGCTAATACGAGAAAAATTGCGCAATTGTTTTTTTTTTTTTGTTGTTTGTTTTTTTATCCGTACGTTTACTGTTGAATTCTGAACATTATTGAGGCAGTTGCTTTGTTTTTTTTTTGTGCTTTTGCTCCCGTTCCCGGCCACCTCTCTGGCACATGGCTGGATTCCCTGAAGTCCAGGCAGTCAGCGAGGGCATTGTCTTCCCCTGAATGTCCTTTCCAAGTCCTTGTTATAGACGGCTGCTCTCCTCCCCACCCCCAGCTGTTATGCATTGGGATGATCCTCCTGTGGTAGTTCTGGCCTTCCTCTCGGGCAGGGGAAGGGGGGGGGGGGAGGTTGCTTATCATGTAAACTCGGTGAACCACAAATCTTGAGCACAGGAGGGGGGGGGGGCTGTGCCGCCTCGATTTACTGAGTCGTGTCTGATACACTACGGGAGATATTTCGTATTGTCTGCGACAGTGATTGGTTTTTTTTTTTTACTTTTCTGTTGCTAGTTTGCCCATATTCTTTGGGCACAAATCTCCACGCTGGGGGGGTAGTCGTCCCACCCCCCTAAGTGATTCCACGAAACCCACGCGCTTTTCTGGATGATAATATGACATTTTTTTGGGGGGGGGCTGGTCGTTTCTTATGAACATTTGACGTTTCATTGGTTTGGTCCAGTGATTATACCATCTATTAATTAGAGTAGTGCCCCGGCCCATTTAGCCTTGGGTTGACGAGGCTTAACCCTTACGTAGGTGTCTACATCTAGTGTTACTTTGTTCTGTTATCTGTATCCTGCAGTTGTTTATACGTAACCCCTCCCACCAGGCAATCCAACCAGTCATAGCCACCTCATTTTCCGCTGGTGCTCTTGGCGTGGCCCCAGGAGAACTGTGAGCTTAGCCATGTTAATACACTTCTTATCCGCATCTTTTTCTCATTAAAGGTTTAACACCCCCTTGATCTTGTGGGTTGTCTTTCATCGATGGTTTGATTTGTGGCCCAAAAAAGGGTTATCCCACCATTTGCTCCTTTGTTGGTGCATCTTCTACTTTTCCGGGGATGCTGGCTTGCCTGTTAGGAATGGTTTGGGGGTTCGGGATGAATCCTTGCTGCTTGCATTTCATTTGCTTACAAAAGAATCCTAGAAGGCTTTGTGCCGGTCTAGGAGGACGGATGAGAGATTATACCGCCGTCTGGGATCCTAAATAAAGGCTTCAAATCTGAACCAATGTCGTTTCCTTCAGAATTAGTGGTTTGACGTTCCAAGCGTAATGTGATCTCCTCTCGGTCAGACTGAAAGCCTTTCCTTGGTCTTGAAGGACCTTGAAGCTGATGATCTCTCTCCACTTGTATGTAAATATTGTGGATCAGATGTTTAGCCACGTCCTCTACCCAAAATCCTGCTCAGGGGGGGGGAAAAAAAAAAAAGTGGAAAGGTTTGTTGTGAAGGGGGGAACGATGTGTGTTCAAAAAAAAAAAACAAAAAAAACAATAGCACGACATAATTGCTTGGATTCCTCTTTCAAGTTGGACTGAAAAAAAAAACAACCATGGCAGGAAGTGTAACTGGTTGTATGAGGGTAGGGACATAGGACAGGATCTGTATGTTTGCTCACTCCATGGTTACACAGCGGGATGTCGACTATTGAACAGGGCGGTGAGTAAGCCAAAGTTCCAACTCCTCAATTCCCTAACTCCAGCCTCCACAAAAATGGCACCGACTCGGCACCACAGTCCTGTTTTCCTGGTCACTTAGCAGTGCTGAGATAAATGTGGGCTTTCCTTCCCAGTGCCTTATTCCTTTGATCTATACAGAAGAACTTCACACTGAGGCATGTACATAAAGTGCAGTACACATTCTATCTCAACCAAAGCTTAGAATATGGTGCAGCACCTATAGCTGTCAAACAGGTCGATTTGGGACCCTAACCCAAAGGTCCATAGAGACCTGCAGTTGGTTTCGGTTCCCAAATCGACCTATCAGGTTCATACCTTAGGTATTAAATATTCTGTTTTTATTTTTATTTTGCAAAATATAAATACTGTACATAAAATGTTTCTTTGATTATTCTAACTGATTAGTCAAGTCTTCATAGCTAAAGTATGTTCTCTTATCATTAAGATTTGAAGCAGAAACAACTTTACTTCAACAGAAATTGCTTTAAATGATGTAAAAATAAAAAAATTAGGTGGATTAATGTCTTTCTTTCACCAACCACTATACTCTTTTATATATCATAATAATAATATCGTATATACTCAAGTATAAGCCGAGTCTTCAGCACAAAAAAAGTCGGCTTATACTCGAGTAAAAAACTAACAAACAGTTTACTCACCTTCTGACACCCGCCATATAGCCTACCAGCCCCTGTAGTATATAGCCTGCCAGCCCCTGTAGTATATAGCCTGCCAGCCCCTGTAGTAAACTAGCCTTGCAGATCCCCTGTGGAATAATAGGCCTGCCAGCCCCTGTAGTATATAGCCTACCAGCCCCTGTAGTATATAGCCTGCCAGCCCCTGTAGTATATAGCCTGCCAGCCCCCCAAGTATAAAGCCTACCAGCCCCTGTAGTGTATAGCCTGCCATCCCCCTCTAGTACATAGCCTGTCAGTCCCTGTAGTATATAGCCTGCCATCCCCCTCTAGTACATAGCCTGCCAGCCCCACTAGCATATAGCCTACCAGCCCCTGTAGTGTATAGCCTGCCATCCCCCTCTAGTACATAGCCTACCAGCCCCTGTAGTGTATAGCCTGCCATCCCCCTCTAGTACATAGCCTGCCAGCCCCTCTAGAATATACCCTACCGGCCCCTGTAGTGTATAGCATGCCACCCCACTCTAGTACATAGCCTGTCCGCCCCTGTAATATATAGCCTGCCATCCCCCTCTAGTACATAGCCTGCCAGCCCCTCTAGCATATAGCCTACCAGCCCCTGTTAGTGTATAGCCTGCCATCCCCATCTAGTACATAGCCTGTCAGCCCCTGTAGTATATAGCCTGCTAGCCCCTGTACTATATAGCCTGCTAGCCCCTGTAGTATATAGCCTGCCAACCCCCTGTGGTATATAGCCTTCCAGCCGCCCCTGCCCCCCAATATAATGCCTGTAGGAAAAAAACTAAACACTGTACACCCCTCCTCCACCCCCCCCCCCCCCCACACACACACAGGAGGCCCTCTCTATACAGCAATGTTCCGGCATCGGCTCCGTGTCCCAGGATTGTGACGTCCTGGGGGGGGGGGGGGCGGAAGGGGAGTACACTGTTTGTTTTTTTTCCTACAGGCATTATATTGGGGGCAGGGGCTGGCAGGCTATATACTACAGGGGATTGGCAGCAGGCTGTATACTATGCATACTACAGGGGGTTGGCAGGCTATATACTACAGGGGGGTTGGCAGGCTATATACTACAGGGGCTGGCAGGCTATATACTACAGGGGCTAGCAGGCTATATACTAGAGGTGGCTGGCAGGCTATATACTAGAGGGGCTGGCAGGCTATATACTAGAGCGGCTGGCAGGCTATATACTAGAGGGGCTTGTAGGCTATATACTAGAGGGGCTGGCCAGCACCCAGTAGTATACAGCCACGCCCAGTAGTATACAGCCAGCCAGTCCCCAGAAGTATACAGCCAGCCAGCCCCCAGTAGTATACAGCCTGCCAGCCCCTAGTAGTATACAGCCTGCCAGCCCCCAGTAGTATACAGCCAGACTGCCCCCAGTAGTATACAGCCAGCCCAGCCTGCCCCCAGTAGTTTACAGCCAGCCCAGTCTACACCCAGTAGTATACAGCCAGCCCCCAGAAGTATACAGCCTGCCAGCCCAAAAAAAAAAACCGAGAGGGTCCCCCAGGGAGGGTGGGGCGCACCGAGCGATTTGGGCACCTTGGCGCAGCACAGGCACGAAATCGGGGGCGGGCCTAACTAAACCCATCTAATCCGAAAACCGATGCACATTTTAAAAAACGGAAGTTTCGCTGAGCTTTCACTTACCTGCATCCAGGATAGGCCGGGTGTGTTGAGTGCATTCCGATGCTCTTTCATCCGCGGCCGCATCCCACCCATGGTGAACGTCGGAGTAACTACCATTGATTAATTTTCGCCGGACCCCAATCCACCGCCTTGAAACGCGCCTCTGATCTGAACGGACCAGGGTAGAGTAAAAATTGCCCGCATTCGGGGTTAGCGGTAACATGTGCACGTCCATCCATTCTTTAGTTGCGTCAGGGTCTGGTGACGGGGCCCCCTGACACTGTGGGCCCCATAGCAGCTTCTTGTGGCTGCTACCGCTGTATCACTCTGCTGGCCAGTCGCTCATTGTTCTGAATAACCCCGGAGCAAAGCAATCAGAAAAGGTGGCCCCTTGACACAAGTCGACCAGAGAGAGGGGGTTTTTTATTATAGAGTTGCTATCCATATTTATCTGTCCCTCAGAGCCACGTCGACGAGAAATCCCCAAGTTTCAGTGACAGTTCTTGGTCCCCTGATAAAGAAGGTCGCCCTACTTATTAGCCGAAAGGGGATGTTGTGCCATGAATGGAGAAAGTTCATGTCCAGTCTATGTGGGAAGTAGGTAGTTCCCAAACGACACATTAGAGCCCCTTCTTTTGTGAAACAACGGGAGACGGCTGCCCCCTCCGCCCCTTATTTATTGAGCTGGTCTGATGATCCAACTCACTCAAGGTGCGTTCATTCACAAGTGGCCGTAACACATTGCGTTTTCAAAAAACACGCCAAACAACAAAAAGAGGAGATGTTCCTTGATTACATAGCTGTCCACATTGCTTTTACAAAATCATGCGTTAACATGGTTTTACACGGAGGTAAACCAACACATGCTTAATGTTTTTTTTATATATGGCTTTGGGAAGTCTTAAAACATCTAAATTACTTGACAACAACCGAGAGCCATAGGTAAAGTTTTTATCTGAGACAACTCCTTTAACCCCTTAACGACTGAACATGTTTCACCCTTCCTGACACGAGGCCCATTTTTTTTTCACAAATTTGACATTCTAAGCGGTTATAACTTTGGAACGCTTTAACATATCCAGGGATTTTAGATTTCCTTCCTTTCTTGTTGACAACGTTGGACCTTAGGGTGTTGGTTGAGAATTTGGGTGTATATTTTTGCGTTTATTCCATCAAAAGATTTATATTTGGCCAAACTGTTTGGAACAAATCTCAATTTCGAAGAGGCACTGTGTGTCGTGATCCACATGGCGAATGGCCACATACACTTACACATCACGCTTGCTTGACCACATCCGTGTAGGGGTTACATGCAGCGGTCACATGCAAGGGCAATGATGTCACCCCCCCCGTTAATCCCTTTCCTCCCCCTGCTCATTTCCCTGTGTTAATGTTAGTAAACCATTGCTATTGGCTGTGGCTTTATCTGCTGACATGCTCTCAGCTCCCTCATGTGTGGGACACAGACATCACTACAACTTGAATATGACATGTTTCGTCTAGAACATGGCTCCTGGAGCTGTTATAATCTCTCCTATACACACACGCCAGGCTGCAGGAGGCCCACCCAGCACCAGAAAGCACATGGAGGAGCAATTACACCATTATACCTCACATCATTATACAGGCTGTCATCATGTGTATAGGAGTATCTCATACACACAGGCGAAGAGGCGACCAGCACCAGTAAGCACATTGAGCGACATTACACCATTATACCTCCATCATTAAACAAAAAAATAAAAAAAAAATAAAAAAAAAAAAAAAAAAAAAAAAACCAAAAAAAAAAACAAACAAAAAAAAACAAGACCCAACTTAATAACAAGACAAATTATAAGACAACTGACGATGGACTAACAGGAGCACAGAAGAAATATACCCAAGACGAAGACCCGCAAAAAAACAACCAAACATACTAAAACCAAGACCCACATACGAAAAGTTAGTGACTGGGAAGTAGGCGGGTGGACCCGGGGGGGCTGTCAGTGGACGTGTAATAGGAGTATCTCGCATACCCACAGGCTGCAGGGGGCGCCTACACCAGGAAGCACATGGAGGAGCCATTACAACCAGTATCTCACATCATTATACATACAGGCTGTCAGTCATGGGTATAGGAGTTCTCATACACACACACAGGCTGCAGGGGCACCACACCAGGAAGCACATGAGGACCATTACACATTATACAGGCTTCATCATTTATATAGTAAATCACCTACACACACAGGCTGCAGGGGGCACATGAGCACATGTAGGAGCCATTACACCATTATAAAACAGGCCTGTCAGTCATGCGTATAGAGGATCTCAACCCACACAGGCTGCAGGGGCAACCCCCACCAGAAGCACATGGAGAGCATTAACCAACAACCATTATAAAGGCTGTCCGTCATGTGTATATGGAGGATCTATAGACACACAGGCCTCAGGGGGGGGGGGGGGGGGGAGGCACCAGCACCAGGAAGCACATGGAGGAGCCATTACAACCATTATCCAGGCTGTCAGTCATGTGTATAGTAGTATCCATACACACAGGCTGCAGGGGGCAACCAGCACCCAGGACGCACCTGGAGGAGCCCATACAAACAAAACAACCATTATACAGCGTCAGTCATGTGTATCGTAGTTCACATACACATCACAGGCTGCAGGGGGCACCAGAAATCACAGGTAGAGCCATTACAACCATTAGAACAGGCTGTCAGTCATGTGTAAGAGGATCTCATACACACACAGGCCTGCAAGGGGCACCAGCACCAGAAAGCACACGGCGGAGATCATTACACCATTATAAAGCTGTCATTCATGTGTATAGGAGGATCAATAGACACCCGCTGCAGGGGGCTCCAGCACAGGATCACATGGAGGAGACATTACACACCATTATACCTCCACACCATTATCAGGCTGTCAGTCCATTGTATAGGAATGTCTCATGCGAGGCTTGCAGGGGCGCCAGCACGGAGCCACAGAGGGAGCCATTAACAACACCATTATACACTCAATCGTAATACAGCGGTCCATCAGGTGTTCTAGAGTATGTCATAACTACACAGGCTGCAGGGGGCGCCAGCACCAGGAAGCACAATGAGGGCCATACACAACAAACACATCAAAACAACAACCATTATACAGGCTGTCAGATCATGTTTCTAATAGTGATCACATACACACACATTCTGCAGGGGTCACCAGCAACATGACACATGGAGGAGCCTTACAACCATTTATAACAGGCCTCATATGTTATAGAGGATCTCATACACACACATTCTGCAGAGGGGGCACCAGCACAGGAAGCCACAATGAGGAGACCATTACAAAACACCATTAAAAACTGTCAGTCAGGTGTATAGGAGGATCTCATAGACCACAGCTGGCAGGGGGCACCAGCACCAGGAAGAACATACAATAAATAGAATAGAATGCTATATTTTCCCCTAGGGCAATTGATTTTGTCAGCAACGACCGCGAACAACACCACACCTCCATCATTATCACAATTATACATATACGAACAATAAGGAGACTAGCAAATACATATATACGTACAAATATACATCCACGATTAGTAAAAAATTTTAAAAACATAAAAAGAGAGAAACACCTTGGTTAAAAATAACATCAAATTCTTGCCCAATTTAACTAGTGCAATTGCCCTAGTAGGAAGAGGTTTTTAAAACGATTCGTCTACGATTTTAAATATGCAGAAACAGTGTCCTAAATGTCTGCGTTGGACCAATTAGTGTGTATGTAATTGGATTTTCTCTCGTGTACTTACATGGCCTTGAATTTGGGACATACGTGCACACAAGACTGCTCCCCAATCTCCGTCTAAGAACCACAACTGAGCTCACCTTCCTACCAATTTCTGTCTTAATTGTTACGTCTCGGACACGTGCATTGTTTCCCCAGCACACCACCACCGCATAAAATAAAACACTCCCATTACAGACTGGTAAAAGGAATCAACATCCTACGGTCCACCTCGAAAGACCTAAGGGTATTCTTAGAAGTAAGTCTCCCGACGCCTAGTATACAATTACTCAGAATTTATACCACAATAGCTTATCATCCAGATAGATCCAGAAATACTTATAATTGTGACCACTTTCCCTGGAAACGACGACCCCTAATGGGCTTCCCTAATGGAGGAGCCTAACAACGCATTATATACGGGCTGTCAGTCATGTATACTAGAGTATCATCATGCAGAGGCCTGCAGGGGGCGCCAGAACCAGGAAGCACTGAAGGAGCCATTACACATTACAAAGCACACCACCGCACTCATATATACAGGCCTGTCATCATATGTGTATAAGAAGATTAATCTCATACCACAGGCGCAGGGGCGCCAGCACCGGAACACAGTGAGGAGCCATTACAAACCATTACGCCACAACCATATACAGGCTATCAGTCATGTGTATAGGAGTATTCGCATATACCCAGGGCTGCAGGGGGCGTGGCCACCAGCACAGAAGGCACATGGAGGGCCATCCCCCAGTATAACTCACATCATTATACAGGCGTGTCAGTCAGTGTATAGGAGTAATCTCATACACACAGCTGCAGGGGGGCATGGCCACCAGCACCAGAAGCCCATTGGAGGAGCCATAGGTCATTTACATACAGCTTTAGGACCTCATTGCTTAGTTTACAGGCATGTAGAGGGATAAAACAATGAGGCTGTCACATTTATATCTGTTTAGCATATACTCTAACCCATACCCTATGGACCTTACACAATGGGGAACTCTGGTCCCCCCCCGGCCCTGCTACTTATCCAATCCACCCTTTCGCGCCGAGCCCTATCACACAGGGAGACGGAAACCGTTGGTTGGCAGTTATCACATTATTGTTTTTTATAGGTCCGTCTGATCGAGAGCCCCCTACTGTTCTGTGTTGACTTGGAATTAATGTTATTAGTCACTGTGGAGATTACACCTGAAAGATTTTTAAACCTTTCGCTAGTTAAAAAAAAATGTTTTCTAGTATACTTATACCTTGAAATCCTGCCATGCAGGCTTCCATTTTGAGTTGCTCTAAACTAACCGCTTTCCCGTGCCTGAGATATGCTAGTTGTGCTGTGTTTAGGAACTATTTCCTCAATGTTTGACGCTTATTATAAGATAAAAGTGAGTTATAGCAAGGGTACACAAATATATAAATTTCAAAATCATCATGAAATGGACCTTCAGACAGAATTGATTTAATTCTGTCTCTGATGAAGGCAAACGCGATGAGTGTCCTGGGGGCGCCATGCTGCATTTAATCAATAATAATTCCTTTATTTATATAGCGCACACAAATTGCACACGCGCACAGAGCTTTCCAATCATTCCTGTCCCATGGGGCGCACGTCTAATCAACCTACCAGTATGTTTTGGAGTGTGGGAGGAAACATTACCCGAGGAAACCCCAACGCAAACACGGAAAGAACATACAAAACTCTTTGCGATTTTGACCCAGGGTGGGATGAACCGCATGACCCATCGCTGCAAGGCAGAAGTGCTACCCATCAGCCCACCGTGCTTTGTAATAAAATACTGACTGCCGACCGACCTTGGGTTTCCAACCACCTTACAAACCCCATGGCATCACATAAACGCCTGTGATTTGTATTGGACCTATTGGACCAATTTTGCATAGGCGCTTCCATGTGACCAGGAAATCATAGGCGGGGCATTTATCATACGCTGGCGCTCTGCTTCTTTTGCCCTAATATGGGAGGTGGTGCATATTCTGCTATGGAGAGTGGCGGGGGCGAGCAGCGGATCACATGCTCCACTCATATACAATACCAGCAGGTCTCCCCCATCAATACACTGTCCAGCAGGCCCTCCCTCAATCAAATGCAATGTCATGTAAGTAAAGTACTGATGACAAAGGCCAAAACGGTCCTTCAGGTCAACCGGCACATTATGCATTTTGGATGTCCACTTGGTCCCCACGAATTTTTCATAGTATCAAGGTTATAGGGATGAAAAGAGACACATGGCCATCAAGTTCAACCAACCAACCTGGAATGATGTCACACATGCGTTTTTAAAGAGGCCGTTTTTCGGGCTGTTTTTAGTTTTTCGTTTAGTTTAGTTGCGTTTTCAGTCTTAAAAAAAACCCAGCATGAAAAAACGCAGCTGCTTTTAAAATTGTTTTTTAGAAATTTGCGCAATTAAAAACGGAAAACCGCCCAAAACAATGCTTTTTTTTAGTCGATCTGAGACGCACTAACTAAAAAAACGGCCTAAAAAAAAAAACGCCACGTTGACACCACCCTAAAAAGGAGGGTAATCCCAAATGTCCCCCGTTTTTGGTCAGTTTTAAATCATACGTTTTCAGTTTGTTTCAAACGCATCCGTTTTTGACCGTTTACCATGTGTTTGGTTTTTGTACCTTTTTACCTAGGGTTTCAAACACCAAACGCATGCAACGCTGTCAAAATGGATGCGTTTTAAAATGGACCCAAACGGGAATGTGGCACACCCTGCATTAGGAAAAGTGGTATTATAAATGCCCCTTTTCTGTAGCCATCCTTCTGTAAAGACGAGACAACAGAAAAAGGATCAGGATCACTAAATCAGGAGGGGGCTAAACAGAAAAAGGGGGGCATCTGCAGAAAGGCGTCATTTTAGACCGAGGGCTAACTGGAAACGGCAAATTATATGGTCAGGGTTTTGATATGGAGTATTACGGAAAACGTATTCTTTTCTCCCAGGGACCATGGTAGGGGGTATCCGCACTCCCTGGAAAAGAAATTTGGCCCGAATACAATAAGGTTGGTGACACTGATGTAAAGAGTCTCTGCCCCTTTATAATGCAGTGAATGAAAACCCCAAGTTAAGCACACTGGTTTTGTACATTACAGGGTTAAACACGGGGTCTCTGGAGGAGAGAGGGCCATTAATCACGGAGCCTATACACAGCAAGTCCTCCTGCTCCTGACAAGAAAAAGCTTCCGAATAATCCGTTGGAGGATTTGAACACTTTTGACCTTCCGTACTCCGGTGACAAAAAAAAAAAAAAAGAGTTGTGACGAAAGGGATCACTGGAGCCCGCCATTCTTTCCCACTGAAATCGTATTTGCTACCGGCTGAGCAATTCCCTTGCGGTCACGGGACTCTCTCCCGATAGCCTGCGAATCAACACCATCATGGCAACCGCGATGCTGACCGGACTCCTTGGCAATTTGGGGCTACATCTATAATGTGCTGTTGTAACCCACCGGTAACCGTCTACGCCGCACAAATCGCAATCTGGGTTTTAGAGGCTTTCACTGTTTTTATCAGTGTAAGGTGTGATGTCACACAGCTTGTTTAGGCCGTTTTTTTTCAGATTGTAAAAACGCATTGCGTTTTTGTCCACGTTTTCACAGATTTGCCACATGTTAAAAAACGACAAAATGCTACGTTTTTACAAACGGGTTTCGTTTTTTTAAACGTCTGAACACGCGCTAACTGAAAAACGGGCCCTCAAAACGCCATGTGTGACATCACCTAAGAGGTTACCCCCTCCTAACGGACTTGGCTCTGTTTTGTTTTTTGTTTTCAAAACAAAAATTCCTTATTTTTTTCATGTCAGAGCTATGTGAAGGCTTGCTTTCTGCATAACCAAGATACACTGCATAGTGACGGTATTTAATCTTTCATGCATCCGTGACTGGAAATAATTTTTCATACATTTACAAAAATTCAAACCTGTTACAAAATAACATTTCTTCTTTGTTGCCACACTTCTTCTGGCGCTAATAACTTTTTCAATGCTGTGTTGTCTGGAGCGTGGTGGGGTCATTTTTTTTTGTGACTTTTAGTGAAAAATTTCTAATGTAAACCATTTTGCAGACACGCTTTGACCACTTTTTATGAATTGTTAATATTTTGCAAAATGGCATTTTTGACTTTGGGCGTCTATTTTCCGTTAGGGGGTTTTTAAACGCCATGGCAAAAACATTATGAATAATTTTGATGAGGGACATTTTGTTGGATGTGCAATACCTAAAATTGTTTGTACATTTGTTAACTGGTGTTATTTATGTAATTTTTATATCAGTTTTTGGAAAGGGGGGTGATTTGAGTTTTAATGGGTTTTTTTATTTCATTTTTTTTTTACTTTAACTTTTTTTTTCAATCACTCTAAAACCCTAGGTCATGGTGCGAACCTATGGCACGGGTGCCAGAGGTGCACTAAGAGCCCTTTCTTGGGCACTCAGCCATTGACCCCAGACAGAGGTCACTAACAGGACCCAATTCACCAAAATCTTCTCCAGGGGATTTAAGGAGATGCCTGCTCTGCACGCTGTTTTAAAATGACACTTCATTGGGAATTGTTTGGAACTGCGGTAAACAGTGAGAAAGTTGTTGTAGTATACGCAGTATCTATTTGGAGGTCACCGCTAATGACCTACCATTCTACTGTACAGAAGACCCGGAGAAGAAGCTCAATGATAGTCTGATGGAATGTGCCCTCCTTCGTTAAACGTATTGGTGGCCTCAAGGGGGCCGAATCGACTGATGTATGCCTGAAGACGGTAGCAATAAGTTGAACTGCTTAAATGCCTTGTTGGCACTTGCGGTAAATAATTGCATTTTTTCGTTATAGTTTGGAGCACTCGTGTCTCTTAATAAAAGTCACCATCACTCCCTAGTATCTTGTCGGGAAAAAAATTTTACACCGTATACGCCATAGTACAGCATGCCAGTATAGGTGGGAATTTTAGTCACTATGAGAGAATAACATATATATATATATAGTATATATATGATAGATAGATATATAACCCCATAGGTGTACTTAAACCCGATTAGTCAGATATTATCCTGGCATGTACTGCACACTATGTATTGCCAGTATATGCCCAAGTATTGGAGTACTCTTGAAGTGCGTTTACACGACGTTCAGTTTTTTCCAGATGCAGTTTTCAAGCCAAAAGCAGGTGGGATCATCTGCTCCTCCTATCTTTTTAAACAGCATCTGATAAAAACGAACGTGTGAGCGCACATCACTGCCGTGTGACATACCGCGGCTTTTCAGATCTCTCATAGGGTCATGGATCCCCTGCAAAGTTGTCCACATCCCCGGCAATCAAGTGGAGGCGACAATCCTCCAGAATGGCGGCAGCCCACCACACCACCAGGGATTAATCAGCCGCGTCATTTAAAAGTTTGACATTAGTGATCAGTGAACCTGATTTGTCTGGGGTGTTTTGCACATAATTCAGGCAAACACCTGCTCTGATAAAGATGGGCTCACATGCTCCATAACGTACATATCCGTCAGCGAATGTTAGAAGCTGTTCAACATTTTTTTTAAAAATGCCAATGTCACCGATTGGTCACGATTTCCAGCACCAAATTCACAATTGCCCTACCACTGTACTATAACGGTACCGTCCTGAGTCATGTTGATGAGACTGGCAGCAGAGCCAGACATAGATAAAGAACATAAAAGACGGTGAAGCGTAATTCTACTAGCTTCACCAAGATATGCCGTGCGTGTGGGGGGAGATCCAACAATGAGGTTAACTTTAACGCTTCTCTCCTCCTCTCCCCCTGATGATTTGATGGTAACCGACAGAAAAGTCCTTTCAAAAAAAGCAAAGCGCGATTCGTCTGAGGATATGATTTACCCACGGAAATCCAGCTGTAAAAAAGACGAAAAGAGACAAGATGGTGATGATTAACCCCAAGGAAGCCAGCAAGCGAAAACAGAACACAAGGCTTTTCCCTGGGTGACCTGAATACGGAGCGCCGCGATCGCCTAAAAAAACGACTGTAGGAGCAGAATTCACACACATACAGCTAATGATGAGTAAACGTTATCTGGTCATTAATACAGCGATCTAAAGAACCCACCATGGACCAGACGAGGCCACAAGGATCAGCAATCTGTTCCTCCTCGTCTAGTGTGCCGATCCATATCTTACGGAGCTGCTGAATAGAGTCTCCCCTATTGTCCATCGTCTAGTGAGATCGCAAAACATAGCAATCCCCACTTACGAAGAGAACAGGTAGACAAAAGTTTTGCGATACAACTGCAGTGCAGGTGCTCCGAATGCAAGCACATGCTGCAGAGACTGCTCAGGGCCTTCCGTGAGACGCGGGGCTTCTCTGCTGTTACATTGATTCACTATAGAAACGACTGTTCGTCGCCCCCCAGCTTCATCCAGCCCCAACACGCCTAAATACTAGCAACTCAACGCTGACAGCTCCACGCCTGGCCGAGACCCCTTGTGTGAGCGCGGAGTACAGTGCAGACACACCTTGCATGTGGTGGGGGTTTTTTTTTAGTGGTCTTCTCCGTTTAAGGCTTTGTGCTCGCCCGACTGATGTAATCTGAATATATATGTTGTATAAGAGAAGGTAATGTTTCACTGGCACGTGTAAATGTCGCACATTGATGAACGTAAGGGGAAGGCCGCTAATGGCTTCTGCTCAATGCCCTTACGACGTAAAGGGGAGCAGCGAGAATTACAAGCAGAGATCGTCTGTTCCTGGGTATAAATGGACCTGCACATAGAAAATCAAGCAATTGCTAAGACACATAGTCACTACCCCACCCCCATCACTGCACATTACACGCTCCGCTCCCCACCAGCAATAAAGACGAAAACACTTATTGTAGCTTTGTCTTCACATCCCCCCCAAAGAGTCAAGGAGTCACTCGCTTTCACTTATCTTTAAAAGACAGTCCTGAAAAATGGCTTAACCTTCCGGAAACGCCGGAGTAATTTTTTACACCCGTGCAAAACAACCCAAAATACACGCCATATGAATTGTACTAACCCCAACCCCACCTACCCCCCCCCACCCCCGAAAACCATATATGTCTGAAGCAGCCAAAAATCGTGCCCCAAATAAAATAATTTGCTTCAACAAGCCCCTCAAATGTCAAGACGAACATCTGCCGAGTGCATAGAACCTCATAGTCATAGTGTTTTCAATGGAACTGAATCACCATAAAGACACTAAAACACCCAAAAAAAATCAGCTAGAAATTTTAAGACGACCTGCAAAATATAGCGATTAACGCTTAACAAACCCCTTGGCTCTTCCAAGTTTTTTGCTCACCAGTTTCCGCATTGAACAATGCCTCCCCACAGAGGTTGACACAAGATTGGTTCTGTAAGTTTTGTTCTTAAGTGGAATTTTATGTAAGGTTCGGAACTTTATACTTTTATACTGTAACCCCAATTTTTTTGGTCTCTGTGGCATTGGATTTTAAAAATTTGGGTTTCATAAGAACCAGAATTAACCTAAAGCTTCATTCAGACCCTGTGATAACTGTTAATAGCTGATTATTGTAGCCTAAGGCTAAAGTAGTAAGTTACGACAACATCCGAGGTCGTTTGTAACCAGGGGTCATCTGTAAGTTGGGTGTTCTTAAACGGAATCTAACCACCAGGGTGAATGACTTTTATGCAAATGACCTAGGGGCTTCCATGCTCCATTACTGTTAATACGATAGATGGTCAAAGGCCTGGAGCCCTCAGGCTCATTTGCAACGTCTTTCATCCGGTGGTAGA
Organism: Engystomops pustulosus; assembly: GCA_019512145.1. Classification (NCBI taxonomy): domain Eukaryota; kingdom Metazoa; phylum Chordata; class Amphibia; order Anura; family Leptodactylidae; genus Engystomops; species Engystomops pustulosus. The sequence goes on along the minus strand of CM033642.1, from coordinate 3,191,246 downwards.
TGCCCTTTAAGCTGTATGGACGGCCTGTACAAGCGGTAGTAGACGGCTTGGTTTTCTGTGTAATCAAAGTCTTTCCAGTGACGGGATTTAATATATCCCATGCCTTTCACTGGGAAGTGGAATAAAGGTTCCAAATGTGGTATAGATTGGCGACAAAATTATTTTTGTGCCAATTCTTGACTTTGTCTTTACATACAATCTTTTACTTTTGCTCCAAATGACCCCCTCCTATCAGCACCTGTCCAGCCAAAAACCGCGAACCACAACCAGGCTTGGTGCTAGCCTGTCACACTAGGTAGGTGGTGGCGAACATACACCCTGCGACGCTCCCTGCGGCTAAGCCTGCCTAAAGCAGATAACCGCCCTGATAAGGCGAACCCACTACAAAACCTACTGACGGTCCCTGAGTGACCCTACAAGATTACAGGGAAACTTGTCTTTCATCTGGCAGCTCGCTGATGGTGGACGAACAGGTAACGGAAATACACGGAATGATCCAGTGTTCTCACTGGCACACAGAATACAAACACAGGACTGAGACAGGGACAAAAAAACAGATATAGACGGTCTACAGCAGATAGCAGGTCAGGTAACCGGAATACAGATATAGGCAGACAACAGAGACAGTAAAAACTAAACTAATACACAGGAAGACAAGACTCAAATTAACCAGCCAGTAAGATGGGAATGGGCAGGTATATAAGGCCGTTCCCGGACACGCCTCCAGCAGCACAACTGGGAACTGTCCTCAGGCTAGTAACCCTTGCTGGGCAGGACATAAATGCAAGGACGGGGTGTTGCTCAGTTAATCCAATCACAAGAATAAGCCACACACAAAAATAAACGACATGTATTCTCGCCAACTGCGGATAAGCGACGTTCAGGCACGGACGTTACAACCTCCCCTTGTTTCTTTTCTTGGTTAAGATCACGGGGATACCCAATTTAATATAGGTTTTCATAGATTTTAAACCGTTAAAATATTTTTGTATAAAAAAAAATTATTAATTTCGCCATGTTCTGACAATAACTTATATACTTTGCCATATGGAACGCTGCGGTTACATTGATACGATTTGTGGGGACTGTCTGACATTTGATTACCTGTTTTTTTGCAAAATTTGTTGTGTTGAAAATTGACATTGGGTGGCATTTAATATATTATATGTCGGGACTATTTTGGCGATAACCTACATGTTTACATGGAGTATGCGTTCTCAGGAAGGGGGATTTTGTTATAGTACACACATGGCCATAACTCATTTTGTTGGAATAGTACTTCTTTCCTCAAGTAATTACATTTGAATCTGAATGAGGACAGATGTCTAAATAACTCAACTCAATAAGGAAGTCTGTGCAGCAGGGGGACATCACAGCCATGGGCTGCATTTGCATGAGGCAGGATGAAAATCCTTCTCAGCAGCAAATGGCAGAGCCCTGAGGGGGGTGGCATTATCTACAATGATGTGCCTGGTTGTGCAGTTCAGGTTTCTCAGCACCAAGCACCCAGCCTTCTCGGGGGAGCTATTGGAGGCGCTGGGCTATGATGTGTCTGCGAGGGGATGGTGCCGCTGAACCGGTTTTCACACATACACAACAATTCAACCTGGTCTCTGCCCTTAGTGCAAAGAGGAGGAAGAATAAGAATGGTTACACGATCACATGCATTTCCATAGAAAGGAGCCCCCCCCTTACACTAGATCTACATTGTATGTGACACAAATAGTACGGGCGTAAACTAAAGCAGGATCCTATGGTTTATGACAGGAGTCTAGGTCGCCCTAAGTCCTCAGCTTGGAGCTGCAAGCCCTAATCGACTACCACCCCGACCGCAACCTATCCCTAAACAAACTATCCCAGAGCTGTCCCTAGGCTAAAAGACCAAGAACAGAGATGGCAATTTTGCCCCATATAAGGGAATCAGAATTTTAAAATGAAGCTCGATATACCCAGATATGTAAGATCAAGGTCCATAGTCTACCTACAGCCATTCCACCCTACATAGGCCATTCAAGGGTGTGATAAATGACCACTAGATCTCAAGCAATAAGGAGAATGGAATGTGATGGATCGCGAATGTGTCCATGGAATCCGGACAGCATCACAAAATGAGCCCTACATGCCATGGTGATAAGGGCAATGGATAGTGGCACAACGCTACATGTGCGTTGCCTGCTGGTCAGTGGATATTAAAAGAAAGCAAGGAGGATGAGAAGGGAGAGATAATGAGGGAGTACATTACTAGACCAGGGGGTTACAGGGCCGATGTAACTTGAAGCAATCGACTTCCACTGACGTGCTTTTTTATTAACGTCGTCTCCCATAGCACAGGCATCCACTGTTGGTTGCTGCTTCCAATAAAAAATGATTGTGTACCACAACTCCGGTTGGTTAAAGGGAACCTGTCACCGTGACCTCATTTTAACTAAAGAGGTTGCAGAAGCCCAATACAGCTGCATTGCAGATATGTCTTCCAGCTTAATTACAATATAATTGTGTTATATAACTTACCCTTCCCTGCACCCTGACAGAATCATCTGTGTAGTCCCAGGGTTGGGCTTTGGTTTGGTGCATTTCAAAAAACAACATGTGACTTGTCTGTGCTGCAGACTGCTCAGCTCTCAGCCCCCCCCTTTGTGCTCCTATACGCTAATCCCTCCTGCTCCTTCACATAGCTCACAGCCTGGCCTGACATCAGGGGGAGAGGGAGGAGTTAAATGGAGCACAAAGGTGGGGGGCCAAGGCTGAGGAGTGAGCAGCACAACAAGTCATGTTTTGTTTTTTTTGAAATCGCATCTAAGCCAAAGCCCAACCCCTGGGACTAAACAGAGGTTTATGTCAGGGTGCGAGTAAGTTAGGGCAGAAAAGCAATTTGCACTGCAGCCTGTATGGGCTTATGCAACCTGTCTTTAGTAAATAGGTCCCGGTGAGAGGTTCCTTTGAAGCTCAAGAGTCTGTAAAGCTCCTGATGATGGAGCTGAACTAAAAACAAAAGAGGGGTGCCAATGAGTGAATGAGAAATTAAACGCCACCCTGTTTTATTTTGGAATCTAATTGAATCCTGGAGAGGGGGAATGGGTCTCTACCTCTGGCAGATCAAGCATTCCATATGCCCAGGAAGAAGAAGGTGAACTCCGGTGGACCTGAGCGGGGAAGCGACACATGCAGGATTCGGCGCATCGATGTTCTTTTGTAGTTTTTAGTTTAGTTTTTTAGTATTTGTTTTGTAAGGTTTTTTGTTTGTTTTTAGTATTTTTTCGAGTTGTTTTTTTTTTTTTCTTTTACACGTATAACCGCAGTTAGTATAATCGAACCACTAGTTTATTTAAGTTTGTTCGAAACTTTCGTTTTTTTGATTCTGTTTATGTTATTATTACGTTTTTTTACGTTTTGTTTTATTTTTTTTTTTTTCGTTGTTTGTTCGGTTTGTTCTTCTTGGTGCTATTAGTTTGTTAGTTTTCTTTTTACTTATATATGTTTTATTTCTCTTGTTTTTATTCCACAGACGCAACACAGACAGGACCCCTTTCGTATTCTCGTTTTTTACTATTATCTTTTGTTTTTTGTTATTTTTTTTTTGTTTTTTTCGGTTTTTGGGGAATGAGGTATTTTTTATTTGTTCGGCATATCTTACTATTATTCTTGGGCTTTTTGTTTTTGCGTTTTTTTGTATTATCGTTTTTTTTTTTTTCATTTTTTTTATTTGTTTTTATTGTTGTTATGTTTGACCACAAATCAACCACGAACCCAAGTCGTGTTATTATTAGTTGATTATTGATTTATTTTTGTTTTTTTTTATATATTAAACGTTTTTTTTTGCGCGCATTTTTTCACGCCCACATCTGCTGCACATCGTGTCCCTTCTCTATCGTCGGACAATCACTTTCGGGGAACTCGCTGGACCGGTAAGTAAATGTGCCCCAGTATGTTTGAAGAGGCTTCAGCCCATGAGCCCTTTGCTAGCAACACCTAGCCTAGTTCACATCTCATCTTTCTTGTTGCGCAGATGGTGAAGCTCCTGGTATACACGCGTTTTCATCCATAGACATATACTGTGTAGACGGAGTATGTTTATGCCTTCTGCACACTATACATTTATACTCTGAAAAGATGCAGTAAGTTAAATGTTCCATTCGTGCTCCCTTCTCTGAGTGACTATACAGTCAGGGGAGCCACAAAAGTCTATGGGGGCGAATGCAGCAACTCCTGCCGATATTCACCCCTCCCCCCTAGGAGGAGGAGGCCACATATCCCTCTGTATTGGCCTACGCTGGGATACATCTGTGCAATATGTTGTAGGACATGTGAGGTCGTGAATCTGGCCCATTGTGTCTTTACATACATATGGAAATGTTATGCCCCGCGTCTATATTGTATATAAGCTGTTATATGGATCTTTATACTGAAGTATATAAATATAGGTAATCATGTTCTTTACAAAGCATCAAAGTGTTGGAAATAGGATATATAAATACTAAATATGAAAAATATTAGATTTCCTTTAAAGGACATCTACCACCAGGATGAAGGATTGTAAACTAAGCACACTGACATACTGGTGTGTGCCCCCACTGGCAGGATCTGCTCTTATTTAAGCTTTCTATGCTGTTGTTTCTAAGAAAAAAAAGGCTTTAAAACAAATTATGCAAATGAGCCTGAGGGGCTCCAGGCTCTTTAAACACCTATGGAGACTCAGAGGGACCTCAGGCAATTTGCATAATTTCAAAAGCCGTTTAAAAAAAAAAAAAAAAAACAGGTCTAAGAACTAAAAGAAGAGAATCCTGCCAGAGGGGGCGCACACCAGTATGTCAGTGTCCTTAGTTTACAATCCTTCATCTGGGTAGATTCTTTAAGGTATATCTATATATATATCTGCGCTTATCTATCGTTCACCTATGTGAAGGTAAGTGCATGATGTGTGTTGCTTTTTGTGTTCTGTAATCAGATGGGGTCTGTCTGGGCTCTGATGTGGTTATATTTTTCTTCTTCACAGCAAAAAGACAATGAAAATAATTTGGGATGTAGTGGGGCCCTATTGCAAAGTAGTAAACGTACAAGGCCGTACATTTTAGTCACAGCTGCAAGGTGTTTTTTAATATTTTTTGATAATCTTGTTCCCATGACAACCCAAAAAAAATCAAATTGCGATCAACCCGTCCGCGGCACTAACAGTATTGCAAATGTAAAGGCTCCATAGGCTCTTCTGATACTGACAATCTACTGGCAGAATCTTGAGTTGCAGTTCCCTGTCTAAACCCATAGACGTAAAGGGAAACCTGTTATGGCGATTTGGGACCTAAACCACCCACGAATTACGTGACCGGTGGTTTAGTGCCAAATTAGATTTTTAATTGATCGTTTAAAAATTTATACTCATATGTCTATCTCCAAGAGCAGGCACATGTGCAATGAATCGGGGCAATCCGGCTTCCGGGATGTGATCGCGAACGAGAGGCACCGGATCTTCTGATGCGAGTCCAATGGCTTGATGTGCGCGATTCACATCTAGGCAAGTATAAAGTTTATTTTTTTTTTTTTCCTCACCTATAGCTGCTAAACAGGTCGATTTGGACCCTAACCCAAAAGGTCCAATAGAGCCTGCAGTTGGGTTTCGGTTCCCAAATCGACCTATCAGGTTCATACCTTAGGGATTAAATATTCTGTTTTATTTTTTTTGCAAAATAAATACTGTACATAAATGTTTTCTTTGATATTCTAACTGATAGTCAAGTCTTCATAGCTAAAGTATGTTCTCTTATCATTAAATTGAAGCAGAAACAACTTACTTTCAACAGAAATTGCTTTAAATGATGTAAAAATAAAAAAATTAGGTGGATTAATGTCTTCTTTCACCAACCCTATACTCTTTATATATCATAATAATAATATCGTATATACTACTCAAGTATAAGCGAGTCTTCAGCACAAAAAAAAGTCGGCTATACTTCGAGTAAAAAAACTAACAAAACAGTTTACTCACCTTCTGACACCCCTTGCCTACCATCCTGAGTATAATACCCAGCCCCGTAGTATATGCCTGTCCAGCCCTGTAGTATATAGCCTACGCCCCTGTAGTACTAGTGCAGCCCTGTATAGGCCTGCCAGCGCCTAGTATATATAGCCTACCAGCCCTGTGTATATGCCTACCAGCCCGTAGTATATAGCCTGCACCCCCAAGTATAAACCTACAGCCCCTGTAGTGTAATGCCTGCCATCCCCTAGTACATAGCCTGTCAGTCCCTGTAGTATATAGCCTGCCATCCCCCTCTATACATAGCAACTGTCACAGCCCACTAGCATATAGCCTACAGCCACTTAGTGTATGCCCTGCCATCCCCCTCTAGTACATAGCCTACCAGCCCTGTAGTGTATAGTCTGCCATCCCCCTTCTAGTAATAGCCTGCAGTCCCCTCTAGAATTACCCTACCGGCCCCGTAGTGTATAGCATGCCCCCACTCTAGTAATAGCTTCCGCCCTGTATATATAGCTGCCATCCCCCTTGTACATAGCCGCCAGCCCCTCTAGACCTAAGCCTACCTACACCCCTGTAGTGTATAGCCTGCCATCCCCATCTAGTACATAGCCTGTCAGCCCCTGTAGTATATAGCCTGCTAGCCCCTGTACTATATAGCCTGCTAGCCCCTGTAGTATATAGCCTGCCAACCCCCTGTGGTATATAGCCTTCCAGCCGCCCTCCCCCAATATATGCCTAGGAAAAAAACTAAACACTGTAACCCCTTCCTCCACCCCCCCCCCCCCCCACACAACACACGAGGCCCTCTCTATAACAGCAATGTTCCGGCATCGGCTCCGTGTCCCAGGATTGTGACGTCTGGGGGGGGGGGGGGAAGGGAGTACATGTTTGTTTTTTTCCTACAGGCATATATGGGGGCAGGGGCTGGCAGGCCTATATAACAGGGGATTGCAGCAGGCTGTATACTATGCATACTACAGGGGTTGCAGGCTAACAAGGGTGCATATACTACAGGGGGGGCAGGCATATACTACGTGGCAGCAGCTATATACTAGAGGTGGGCTAGCAGGCTATATACTAGAGGGGCTGGCATGCTATATACTAGACGGCTGGCAGGTCCTATATACTAGAGGGGCGTTGTAGCTATATATAGAGGGGCTGCGCCAGCACCCAGTAGATATACAGCCAGCCAGCCCCAGTAGTATAGCAGCCAGCCTAGTCCCCAGAAGTATACGCCAGCCAGCCCCCAGTAGTTATACAGCCTGCCAGCCCCTAGTAGTATACAGCACCTCCAGCCCCATTAGTATACCACCACTGCCCCCAGTAGTATACAGCCAGCCCAGTCTGCCCCAGTAGTTTACAGCCAGCCCAAGGTTAACACCTGTAGTATACAGCCAGCCCCCAGAAGTATACAGCCTGCCAGCCCCATGTAGTATACAGCCAGCACCCAGTAGTATACAGCCAGCCAGCCCCAAGTAGTATACAGCCAGCCAGCCCCAGTAGTATACAGCCAGCCAGTCCAAAAAAAAAAACCGAGAGGGTCCCCCAGGGAGGGTGGGGCGCACCGAGCGATTTGGGCACCTTGGCGCAGCACAGGCACGAAATCGGGGGCGGGCCTAACTAAACCCATCTAATCCGAAAACCGATGCACATTTTAAAAAACGGAAGTTTCGCTGAGCTTTCACTTACCTGCATCCAGGATAGGCCGGGTGTGTTGAGTGCATTCCGATGCTCTTTCATCCGCGGCCGCATCCCACCCATGGTGAACGTCGGAGTAACTACCATTGATTAATTTTCGCCGGACCCCAATCCACCGCCTTGAAACGCGCCTCTGATCTGAACGGACCAGGGTAGAGTAAAAATTGCCCGCATTCGGGGTTAGCGGTAACATGTGCACGTCCATCCATTCTTTAGTTGCGTCAGGGTCTGGTGACGGGGCCCCCTGACACTGTGGGCCCCATAGCAGCTTCTTGTGGCTGCTACCGCTGTATCACTCTGCTGGCCAGTCGCTCATTGTTCTGAATAACCCCGGAGCAAAGCAATCAGAAAAGGTGGCCCCTTGACACAAGTCGACCAGAGAGAGGGGGTTTTTTATTATAGAGTTGCTATCCATATTTATCTGTCCCTCAGAGCCACGTCGACGAGAAATCCCCAAGTTTCAGTGACAGTTCTTGGTCCCCTGATAAAGAAGGTCGCCCTACTTATTAGCCGAAAGGGGATGTTGTGCCATGAATGGAGAAAGTTCATGTCCAGTCTATGTGGGAAGTAGGTAGTTCCCAAACGACACATTAGAGCCCCTTCTTTTGTGAAACAACGGGAGACGGCTGCCCCCTCCGCCCCTTATTTATTGAGCTGGTCTGATGATCCAACTCACTCAAGGTGCGTTCATTCACAAGTGGCCGTAACACATTGCGTTTTCAAAAAACACGCCAAACAACAAAAAGAGGAGATGTTCCTTGATTACATAGCTGTCCACATTGCTTTTACAAAATCATGCGTTAACATGGTTTTACACGGAGGTAAACCAACACATGCTTAATGTTTTTTTTATATATGGCTTTGGGAAGTCTTAAAACATCTAAATTACTTGACAACAACCGAGAGCCATAGGTAAAGTTTTTATCTGAGACAACTCCTTTAACCCCTTAACGACTGAACATGTTTCACCCTTCCTGACACGAGGCCCATTTTTTTTTCACAAATTTGACATTCTAAGCGGTTATAACTTTGGAACGCTTTAACATATCCAGGGATTTTAGATTTCCTTCCTTTCTTGTTGACAACGTTGGACCTTAGGGTGTTGGTTGAGAATTTGGGTGTATATTTTTGCGTTTATTCCATCAAAAGATTTATATTTGGCCAAACTGTTTGGAACAAATCTCAATTTCGAAGAGGCACTGTGTGTCGTGATCCACATGGCGAATGGCCACATACACTTACACATCACGCTTGCTTGACCACATCCGTGTAGGGGTTACATGCAGCGGTCACATGCAAGGGCAATGATGTCACCCCCCCCGTTAATCCCTTTCCTCCCCCTGCTCATTTCCCTGTGTTAATGTTAGTAAACCATTGCTATTGGCTGTGGCTTTATCTGCTGACATGCTCTCAGCTCCCTCATGTGTGGGACACAGACATCACTACAACTTGAATATGACATGTTTCGTCTAGAACATGGCTCCTGGAGCTGTTATAATCTCTCCTATACACACACGCCAGGCTGCAGGAGGCCCACCCAGCACCAGAAAGCACATGGAGGAGCAATTACACCATTATACCTCACATCATTATACAGGCTGTCATCATGTGTATAGGAGTATCTCATACACACAGGCGAAGAGGCGACCAGCACCAGTAAGCACATTGAGCGACATTACACCATTATACCTCCATCATTAAACAAAAAAATAAAAAAAAAATAAAAAAAAAAAAAAAAAAAAAAAAACCAAAAAAAAAAACAAACAAAAAAAAACAAGACCCAACTTAATAACAAGACAAATTATAAGACAACTGACGATGGACTAACAGGAGCACAGAAGAAATATACCCAAGACGAAGACCCGCAAAAAAACAACCAAACATACTAAAACCAAGACCCACATACGAAAAGTTAGTGACTGGGAAGTAGGCGGGTGGACCCGGGGGGGCTGTCAGTGGACGTGTAATAGGAGTATCTCGCATACCCACAGGCTGCAGGGGGCGCCTACACCAGGAAGCACATGGAGGAGCCATTACAACCAGTATCTCACATCATTATACATACAGGCTGTCAGTCATGGGTATAGGAGTTCTCATACACACACACAGGCTGCAGGGGCACCACACCAGGAAGCACATGAGGACCATTACACATTATACAGGCTTCATCATTTATATAGTAAATCACCTACACACACAGGCTGCAGGGGGCACATGAGCACATGTAGGAGCCATTACACCATTATAAAACAGGCCTGTCAGTCATGCGTATAGAGGATCTCAACCCACACAGGCTGCAGGGGCAACCCCCACCAGAAGCACATGGAGAGCATTAACCAACAACCATTATAAAGGCTGTCCGTCATGTGTATATGGAGGATCTATAGACACACAGGCCTCAGGGGGGGGGGGGGGGGGGAGGCACCAGCACCAGGAAGCACATGGAGGAGCCATTACAACCATTATCCAGGCTGTCAGTCATGTGTATAGTAGTATCCATACACACAGGCTGCAGGGGGCAACCAGCACCCAGGACGCACCTGGAGGAGCCCATACAAACAAAACAACCATTATACAGCGTCAGTCATGTGTATCGTAGTTCACATACACATCACAGGCTGCAGGGGGCACCAGAAATCACAGGTAGAGCCATTACAACCATTAGAACAGGCTGTCAGTCATGTGTAAGAGGATCTCATACACACACAGGCCTGCAAGGGGCACCAGCACCAGAAAGCACACGGCGGAGATCATTACACCATTATAAAGCTGTCATTCATGTGTATAGGAGGATCAATAGACACCCGCTGCAGGGGGCTCCAGCACAGGATCACATGGAGGAGACATTACACACCATTATACCTCCACACCATTATCAGGCTGTCAGTCCATTGTATAGGAATGTCTCATGCGAGGCTTGCAGGGGCGCCAGCACGGAGCCACAGAGGGAGCCATTAACAACACCATTATACACTCAATCGTAATACAGCGGTCCATCAGGTGTTCTAGAGTATGTCATAACTACACAGGCTGCAGGGGGCGCCAGCACCAGGAAGCACAATGAGGGCCATACACAACAAACACATCAAAACAACAACCATTATACAGGCTGTCAGATCATGTTTCTAATAGTGATCACATACACACACATTCTGCAGGGGTCACCAGCAACATGACACATGGAGGAGCCTTACAACCATTTATAACAGGCCTCATATGTTATAGAGGATCTCATACACACACATTCTGCAGAGGGGGCACCAGCACAGGAAGCCACAATGAGGAGACCATTACAAAACACCATTAAAAACTGTCAGTCAGGTGTATAGGAGGATCTCATAGACCACAGCTGGCAGGGGGCACCAGCACCAGGAAGAACATACAATAAATAGAATAGAATGCTATATTTTCCCCTAGGGCAATTGATTTTGTCAGCAACGACCGCGAACAACACCACACCTCCATCATTATCACAATTATACATATACGAACAATAAGGAGACTAGCAAATACATATATACGTACAAATATACATCCACGATTAGTAAAAAATTTTAAAAACATAAAAAGAGAGAAACACCTTGGTTAAAAATAACATCAAATTCTTGCCCAATTTAACTAGTGCAATTGCCCTAGTAGGAAGAGGTTTTTAAAACGATTCGTCTACGATTTTAAATATGCAGAAACAGTGTCCTAAATGTCTGCGTTGGACCAATTAGTGTGTATGTAATTGGATTTTCTCTCGTGTACTTACATGGCCTTGAATTTGGGACATACGTGCACACAAGACTGCTCCCCAATCTCCGTCTAAGAACCACAACTGAGCTCACCTTCCTACCAATTTCTGTCTTAATTGTTACGTCTCGGACACGTGCATTGTTTCCCCAGCACACCACCACCGCATAAAATAAAACACTCCCATTACAGACTGGTAAAAGGAATCAACATCCTACGGTCCACCTCGAAAGACCTAAGGGTATTCTTAGAAGTAAGTCTCCCGACGCCTAGTATACAATTACTCAGAATTTATACCACAATAGCTTATCATCCAGATAGATCCAGAAATACTTATAATTGTGACCACTTTCCCTGGAAACGACGACCCCTAATGGGCTTCCCTAATGGAGGAGCCTAACAACGCATTATATACGGGCTGTCAGTCATGTATACTAGAGTATCATCATGCAGAGGCCTGCAGGGGGCGCCAGAACCAGGAAGCACTGAAGGAGCCATTACACATTACAAAGCACACCACCGCACTCATATATACAGGCCTGTCATCATATGTGTATAAGAAGATTAATCTCATACCACAGGCGCAGGGGCGCCAGCACCGGAACACAGTGAGGAGCCATTACAAACCATTACGCCACAACCATATACAGGCTATCAGTCATGTGTATAGGAGTATTCGCATATACCCAGGGCTGCAGGGGGCGTGGCCACCAGCACAGAAGGCACATGGAGGGCCATCCCCCAGTATAACTCACATCATTATACAGGCGTGTCAGTCAGTGTATAGGAGTAATCTCATACACACAGCTGCAGGGGGGCATGGCCACCAGCACCAGAAGCCCATTGGAGGAGCCATAGGTCATTTACATACAGCTTTAGGACCTCATTGCTTAGTTTACAGGCATGTAGAGGGATAAAACAATGAGGCTGTCACATTTATATCTGTTTAGCATATACTCTAACCCATACCCTATGGACCTTACACAATGGGGAACTCTGGTCCCCCCCCGGCCCTGCTACTTATCCAATCCACCCTTTCGCGCCGAGCCCTATCACACAGGGAGACGGAAACCGTTGGTTGGCAGTTATCACATTATTGTTTTTTATAGGTCCGTCTGATCGAGAGCCCCCTACTGTTCTGTGTTGACTTGGAATTAATGTTATTAGTCACTGTGGAGATTACACCTGAAAGATTTTTAAACCTTTCGCTAGTTAAAAAAAAATGTTTTCTAGTATACTTATACCTTGAAATCCTGCCATGCAGGCTTCCATTTTGAGTTGCTCTAAACTAACCGCTTTCCCGTGCCTGAGATATGCTAGTTGTGCTGTGTTTAGGAACTATTTCCTCAATGTTTGACGCTTATTATAAGATAAAAGTGAGTTATAGCAAGGGTACACAAATATATAAATTTCAAAATCATCATGAAATGGACCTTCAGACAGAATTGATTTAATTCTGTCTCTGATGAAGGCAAACGCGATGAGTGTCCTGGGGGCGCCATGCTGCATTTAATCAATAATAATTCCTTTATTTATATAGCGCACACAAATTGCACACGCGCACAGAGCTTTCCAATCATTCCTGTCCCATGGGGCGCACGTCTAATCAACCTACCAGTATGTTTTGGAGTGTGGGAGGAAACATTACCCGAGGAAACCCCAACGCAAACACGGAAAGAACATACAAAACTCTTTGCGATTTTGACCCAGGGTGGGATGAACCGCATGACCCATCGCTGCAAGGCAGAAGTGCTACCCATCAGCCCACCGTGCTTTGTAATAAAATACTGACTGCCGACCGACCTTGGGTTTCCAACCACCTTACAAACCCCATGGCATCACATAAACGCCTGTGATTTGTATTGGACCTATTGGACCAATTTTGCATAGGCGCTTCCATGTGACCAGGAAATCATAGGCGGGGCATTTATCATACGCTGGCGCTCTGCTTCTTTTGCCCTAATATGGGAGGTGGTGCATATTCTGCTATGGAGAGTGGCGGGGGCGAGCAGCGGATCACATGCTCCACTCATATACAATACCAGCAGGTCTCCCCCATCAATACACTGTCCAGCAGGCCCTCCCTCAATCAAATGCAATGTCATGTAAGTAAAGTACTGATGACAAAGGCCAAAACGGTCCTTCAGGTCAACCGGCACATTATGCATTTTGGATGTCCACTTGGTCCCCACGAATTTTTCATAGTATCAAGGTTATAGGGATGAAAAGAGACACATGGCCATCAAGTTCAACCAACCAACCTGGAATGATGTCACACATGCGTTTTTAAAGAGGCCGTTTTTCGGGCTGTTTTTAGTTTTTCGTTTAGTTTAGTTGCGTTTTCAGTCTTAAAAAAAACCCAGCATGAAAAAACGCAGCTGCTTTTAAAATTGTTTTTTAGAAATTTGCGCAATTAAAAACGGAAAACCGCCCAAAACAATGCTTTTTTTTAGTCGATCTGAGACGCACTAACTAAAAAAACGGCCTAAAAAAAAAAACGCCACGTTGACACCACCCTAAAAAGGAGGGTAATCCCAAATGTCCCCCGTTTTTGGTCAGTTTTAAATCATACGTTTTCAGTTTGTTTCAAACGCATCCGTTTTTGACCGTTTACCATGTGTTTGGTTTTTGTACCTTTTTACCTAGGGTTTCAAACACCAAACGCATGCAACGCTGTCAAAATGGATGCGTTTTAAAATGGACCCAAACGGGAATGTGGCACACCCTGCATTAGGAAAAGTGGTATTATAAATGCCCCTTTTCTGTAGCCATCCTTCTGTAAAGACGAGACAACAGAAAAAGGATCAGGATCACTAAATCAGGAGGGGGCTAAACAGAAAAAGGGGGGCATCTGCAGAAAGGCGTCATTTTAGACCGAGGGCTAACTGGAAACGGCAAATTATATGGTCAGGGTTTTGATATGGAGTATTACGGAAAACGTATTCTTTTCTCCCAGGGACCATGGTAGGGGGTATCCGCACTCCCTGGAAAAGAAATTTGGCCCGAATACAATAAGGTTGGTGACACTGATGTAAAGAGTCTCTGCCCCTTTATAATGCAGTGAATGAAAACCCCAAGTTAAGCACACTGGTTTTGTACATTACAGGGTTAAACACGGGGTCTCTGGAGGAGAGAGGGCCATTAATCACGGAGCCTATACACAGCAAGTCCTCCTGCTCCTGACAAGAAAAAGCTTCCGAATAATCCGTTGGAGGATTTGAACACTTTTGACCTTCCGTACTCCGGTGACAAAAAAAAAAAAAAAGAGTTGTGACGAAAGGGATCACTGGAGCCCGCCATTCTTTCCACTGACAATACGGATTTGCTACCGGGCTGCGCAATTCCCTCTGCGGTCCACGGGACTCTCTCCGATAGCCTGCGAATCACCATATGGCAACCGGATGCTGACACGGATCCTTGGACGTAATTTGGGCTACATCTAAGATGTGACTGGTTGTAACCCACGGTAACCTCTACCTCCGCACAAATCTGCATCTGGGTTTTAGAGGCTTTCACTGGTTTTTTCAGTCAGTAAGGTTGATGTCACACAGTCGTTTTTAGCCGAGTTTTATTTTCAGATTGTAACAAACGCATTGCTTTTTGTCACCGTTTTCACAGAATTTGCACAATAAAAAACGACACAATGCCTACGTTTTTACAAAACGGGGTTTCGTTTTTTTAAACGTCTGCACACCGGCGCTAACAAAAACGGGCCCGTCAAAACGCCATTTGACATCACCCTAAGGTTAACCCCCTCCTACCGACTTAGGCGTCTTGTTTTGTTTTTTGTTTTCAAAAATCAAGTAAATTCCTTATTTTTTTCATGTACAGAGCTATGTGAGGTTGCTTTCTGCTAACAAGATTACACTGTCATAGTGACGGTATTTACATATTTCATGCATGCGTGTACTGGAAATAAATGTTTTCATACTTTCAAAAATTAAACCTGTACAAAATAAATTTCTTCTTTGTTGCCACACTTCTTCTGGCGCTAATAACTTTTTCAATGCTGTGTGTGTATGGAGCTGTTGGTGGGGTCATTTTTTTGTGACTTTTATGAAAATTTCTAATGTAACCATTTTCAGACACCTTTTGACCACTTTTTATGAATGTTAATATTTTGCAAAATGGCATTTTTGACTTTGGGCGTCTATTTCCGTTAGGGGGTTTTTTAAACTCCATGGCAAAAACATTATAATAATTTTGATGAGGTGACATTTTTTGGATGTAGCAATACCTAAAATTTTTGTATTTTTAACTGTGATTATTGTAGTATATTTTATATCAGTTTTTCGGAAAGGGGGTGATTTGAAGTTTTATTGGGTTTTTTATATTTCATTTTTTTTTTACTTTAAATTTGTATTTTTCAATCACTTAACACCTCTAGGGTCATGGTGGCGAACCTATGGCACGGGTGCCAGAGGTGCACTAAGAGCCCTTTCTGTGGGCACTCAGGCCATTGACCCACAGACAAGGTCACTAAACAGGACCATATTCACCAAAATCTTCTCCAGGGATTTAAGGAGATGCTGCTCTCACGCATTTTAAAATGACATTCATTGGGAATTTTTGGAACTGCGTAAACAGTGAGAACTGTTATAGTATACTGCAGTATCTTTGGAGGTCACCCTACATGGACCCTACTTCTACTGTACAGAAGACCCGGGAGAAGAAGCTGCAATGATAGTCTGATGGATGTGCCCTCCTTCTTAAACGGTAATTGGTGGGCCTCAAGGGGCCGAATCGACTGATAGTATGCCTGAAGACAGTAGCATAAGTGACTGCTTCAAATGCCTTGTGGCACTTGCGGTAAATAATGTGCTTTTTTCGTTCTAGTTTGGGCACTCGTGTCTCTTAATTAAGGTGCCCATCACTCCCTAGTATCTGTGGGGAAAAAAAATTTTTTTTACGTACGTATACGCCTAGTACAAGCATGCAGTATAGGGAATTTTAGTCACTATGAGAGATAACAATATATATATATATATATATATAAGATAGATAGAGTATATAACCCCATAGGGGTACTTAACCCTGATGTAGTCAATGATTATCCTGGTCATGTACTGCAACCACTATTATTGCCAGTAATGCCCCAGTATTGGGAGACTCTTGAAGTGCGTCGTTCACGACGTTCAGTTTTTTCAGATGCAGTTTTCAAAGCAAAGCAGGGGGATATCTGCTCCTCCTTCTTTTTAAACAGCATCTGATAAAAACTGAACGTTGAGCGCACATCCACTGCCGTTACAATACACTCGGCTTTTCATCTCTCATAGGGTCATGGATCCACCTGGCAAAATTGTCACATCCCCGGCATCAAGTGGAGCGACAATCCTCCAGAATGGCGGCGCCCACACACCACCAGGGAGTTAAATACAGCCGCCGTCATTTAAAAGTTTGACATAGTGATCAGGGCCTGATTGTCTGTGTGGTGTTTGCACATAATGCAGCAAACACCTGCTCGTATAAGTGGGCTCACATGCTCCATAACGTACATACCGTCAGCGAATGTTAGAAGCGTGTTCATTACATTTTTTTTAAAAAAATTGGCCAGTGTCACCGGTTGGTCACTGATTTCCAGCACCAAATTCACAATTGCCCTACCACTGTACTATAACGTGTACCGTCCAGCCTCATGTTGATGAGACTGGCAGCAGGCCAGACATAGATGACAAGAACATAAGACGGTGAAGCGTAATACTACTACTCACCAGATATCCATGCGTGTGGGGGGAGATCCAACAATGAGGTTCCTTAACGCTTCTTCTCCATCTCTCTCCCCCTGATGATTGTTGATAGGGTAACCGACAGAAAAGACCTTCAAAAAAAGCAAAAGCGCGATTCGTCTGAGCGAATGATGATTTACCCACGGAAATCCAGCGTAAAAAAGAGAGAAAGAGACAAGATGGTGAATTATACCCCAAGGAACCAGCGCGAAACAGCAATGCACAAGGCTTTTCCACTGGGTAACCTGAATACCGAGAGACGCCGCGATCGCCTAAAAAAACGGACTGTAGGAGCAGAATTCACAGCACAACATAATGATGCGTAACGTTATGTCATTAATACAGCGATGCTAAAGAACCCACCATGGACGGACGAGGCCACAAAGGATCAGCAATCTGTTCCTCCTCGTCTAGTGTGCCGATCCATATCCTACGGAGCTGCTGATAGAGTTCTCCCCTAGTTGTCTCATCGTCTAGTGAGATCGCAAAACATAGGCATCACTTACCGAAGAGAACAGGTAGAAGAAGTTTTGCGATAAACTGCAGTGCAGGTGCTCCGCAATGCAGCACTAATTGCTGCAGAGACTGGCTCAGGGCACTTTCCGTGAGACGCGGCGGTCTTCTCTGCTGTTATTGATTCACTATAGAAACGACTGTTCCAGTCGCCCCTCAGCTTCATCCAGCCCCACAGCTCAAAACTACAACCTCAGTACAAGCTCCACCTGGCCGAGACCCACTGTTGTGAGCGCGGAGTACAGTGCAGACACATTGCATGTGGTGGGGGTTTTTTTTTAGGGTCCTTCTCCTGTTTAACGGCTTTGTGCTCGCCCCGACTGATGATAATTGTGAATATATATGTTGTATAAGAAGAATGGTAATGTTTCACTGGCGTGTAATATGTCGCACATGTGATGAACGTAAGGGGAAAGGCCGCTAATGGCTTCTGCTCATGCCTTACACGTAAAGGGGAGGCAGCAAATTACAAGCAAATCCGTCTGTCCTGGGGTATAAATGGACCCTGCACATAGAACTCAAGGCAATGCTAAGACACATGTCACTACTACACCACCCCCATCACTGGCACATTCACGCTCCGCTCCCTCACCAGCAATAAGACGAGAATCAACCGCTTATTGTAGGCTTTGTCTTCACATCCCCCCAAAGAGTCATGGAGTCACTCGCTTTCACTTATCTTTAAAAGACAAGTCCTGAAAAAAGGCTGTTAACCCTTCCGGAAACGTCGGAGTAATTTTTTACACCACGTGCAAAACAACCAAATTGACCGCATAATGAATTGTACTAACCCCACCCCACCTCCCCCCCCCCACCCCGTACAACCATATAGTGTTTCTGAAGCAGCCAAAAATGTGCCCCAAATAGAAATAATTTGCTTCAACAACCCTCCTAAATGTCAAGACGAACATCTGCCGAGTGCAGAACCCATAGTCATATGTTTTCAGTATGGATAATCCCATAAAATCACTAAAACAAACCCAGAAAAAAAAATCGCTAGAAATTTTAAGACGACCTGCAAAATATACGATTAACACGCTTAACAACATCCCTTGGCTCGTTCCAGTTTTTGCTCCCAGTTTTCCGATTGCTAATCAATGCCTCCCCCCGAGGTTGACATCAGATTGGTCTGTAGTTTTGTTCTTAAGTGGAATTTTATGTAAGGTCGAACTTAATACTTTATACTGTAACCCCAATTTTTTGGTCTCTGTGGCATTGGATTTTAAAAATTGGGTTGTCATAAGAACCAGAATTAACACCTAAAGCTTCATTACAGACCCTGTGATAACTGTTATAGCTGATTATTGTAGGCCTAAGGCTACAGTAGATAGTTACGCAACATCCGAGTCTGTTTGTACCCAGGGGTCATCTGTAAGTTGGTGTTCTTAAACGTGGAATATAACCACCAGGGTGATACTTTTATGCAAAGATCACCTGAGGGGCTTCCATGCTCCATATGTTAATCGGAGTCTGACTGGAGCCCCTCAGCTCATTGCAACAGTCTTTCATCGGTGGTAGATGCCCTTTAAGCTGTATGGACGGCCTGTACAAGCGGTAGTAGACGGCTTGGTTTTCTTGTAATCAAAGTCTTTCCAGTGACGGGATTTAATATGTCCCATGCCTTTCACTGGGAAGTGGAATAAAGGTTGCCAAATGTGGTATAGATTGGCGACAAAATTATTTTTGTGCCAATTCTTGACTTTGTCTTTACATACAATCTTTTACTTTTGCTCCAAATGACCCCCTCCTATCAGCACCTGTCCAGCCAAAAACCGCGAACCACATACCAGGCTTGGTGCTAGCCTGTCAGACTAGGTAGGTGGTGGCGAACATACACCCTGCGACGCTCCCTGCGGCTAAGCCTGCCTAAAGCAGATAACCGCCCTGATAAGGCGAACCCACTACAAAACCTACTGACGGTCCCTGAGTGACCCTACAAGATTACAGGGAAACTTGTCTTACATCTGGCAGCTCGCTGATGGTGGACGAACAGGTAACGGAAATACACGGAATGATCCAGTGTTCCACTGGCACACAGAATACAAACACAGGACTGAGACAGGGACAAAAAAACAGATATAGACGGTCTACAGCAGATAGCAGGTCAGGTAACCGGAATACAGATATAGGCAGACAACAGAGACAGTAAAAACTAAACTAATACACAGGAAGACAAGACTCAAATTAACCAGCCAGTAAGATGGGAATGGGCAGGTATATAAGGCCGTTCCCGGACACGCCTCCAGCAGCACAACTGGGGAACTGTCCTCAGGCTAGTAACCCTTGCTGGGCAGGACATAAATGCAAGGACGGGGTGTTGCTCAGTTAATCCAATCACAAGAATAAGCCACACACAAAAATAAACGACATGTATTCTCGCCAACTGCGGATAAGCGACGTTCAGGCACGGACGTTACAACCTCCCCTTGTTTCTTTTCTTGGTTAAGATCACGGGGATACCAATTTAATATAGGTTTTCATAGATTTTAAACCGTTAAAATATTTTTGTATAAAAAAAAATTATTAATTTCGCCATGTTCTGACAATAACTTATATACTTTGCCATATGGAACGCTGCGGTTACATTGATACGATTTGTGGGGACTGTCTGACATTTGATTACATGTTTTTTTGCAAAATTTGTGTGTTGAAAATTGACATTGGGTGGCATTTAATATATTATATGTCGGGACTATTTTGGCGATAACCTACATGTTTACATGGGTATGCGTTCTCAGGAAGGGGGATTTTGTTATAGTACACACATGGCCATAACTCATTTTGTTGGAATAGTACTTCTTTCCTCAAGTAATTACATTTGAATCTGAATGAGGACAGATGTCTAAATAACTCAACTCAATAAGGAAGTCTGTGCAGCAGGGGGACATCACAGCCATGGGCTGCATTTGCATGAGGCAGGATGAAAATCCTTCTCAGCAGCAAATGGCAGAGCCCTGAGGGGGGTGGCATTATCTACAATGATGTGCCTGGTTGTGCAGTTCAGGTTTCTCAGCACCAAGCACCCAGCCTTCTCGGGGGAGCTATTGGAGGCGCTGGCTATGATGTGTCTGCGAGGGATGGTGCTGCTGAACACAGTTTTCACACATACACAATCAACCTGGTCTCTGCCCTTAGTGACAAAGAGGAGGAAGAATAAGAATGGTTACCGATCACATGCATTTCCATAGAAAGGAGCCCGCCCCCGTACACTAGACTACATTGTAATGTGACACCAAATAGTACGGGCGTAAACTAAAGCAGGATCCTATGGTTTATGACAGGAGTCTAGGTCGCCCTAAGTCCTCAGCTTGGAGCTGCAGCCCTAATCGACTACCACCCCGACCGCAACCTATCCCTAACACTATCCCAGACTGTCCCTAGGCTAAAAGACCAAAGACAGAGATGGCAATTTGCCCCATATAAGGGAATCAGAATTTTAAAATTGAAGCTCGTATACCCAGATATGTAAGATCAAGGTCCAAGTCTACCCTCAGCCATTCCACCCTACATAGGCCATTCATCAGGGTGTGATAAATGACCACTAGATCTCAGAGCAATAAGAGAATGGAATGTGATGGATCGCGAATGTGTCCATGGAATCCGGACAGCATCACAAAATGAGCCCTACATGCCATGGTGATAAGGGCAATGGATAGTGGCACAACGCTACATGTGCGTTGCCTGCTGTGTCAGTGGATATTAAAAGAAAGCAAAAGGAGGATGAGATAGGGAGAGATAATGAGGGAGTACATTACTAGACCAGGGGGTTAAGGGGCCGACTGTAACTTGAACAATCGACTTCCACTGACGTAGCTTTTTTTTAACTCGTCTCCCATAGCACAGGCTCCACTGTGGTTGCTCTTCCAATAAAAAATGATTGTGTACCACTAACTCCGGTTGGTTAAAGGAACCTGTCACCGTGACCTCATTTTAACTAAACGACGGTGCAAAGCCCAATACAGCTGCATTGCAGATATGTCCTTCCAGCTTAATTACAATATAATTGTGTTATATAACTTACCCTTCCCTGCACCCTGACAGATCATCTGTGTAGTCCCAGGGTTGGGCTTTGGTTTGGTGCATTTCAAAAAACAACATGTGACTTGTCTGTGCTGCAGACTGCTCAGCTCTCAGCCCCCCCCTTTGTGCTCTATACGCTAATCCCTCCTGCTCCTTCACATAGCTCACAGCCTGGCCTGACATCAGGGGGAGAGGGAGGAGTTAAATGGATGGCACAAAGGTGGGGGGCCAAGGCTGAGGAGTGAGCAGCACAACAAGTCATGTTTTGTTTTTTTGAAATGCATCTAAGCCAAAGCCCAACCCCTGGGACTAAACAGAGGTTATGTCGGGTGCGAGGTAAGTTTAGGGCAAAAAGCAGATTTGCACTGCGCCTGTAATGGGCTTATGCAACCTGTCTTTAGTAAAATAGGTCCCTGGTGAGAGGTTCCTTTGAAGCTCAAGAGTCTGTAAAGCTCCTGATGATGAGCTGAACTAAAAACAGAAAGAGGGGTGCCAATGAGTGAATGAAGAAATTAAACGCCACCCTGTTTTATTTTGGAATCTAATTGAATCCTGGAGAGGGGGGATGGGTCTCTACCTCTGGCAATCAAGCATTCCATATGCTCCAGGAAGAAGAGGTGAACTCCGGTGGACCTGAGCGGGGAAGCGACACATGCAGGATATCGGCGCATCGATGTTCTTTTGTAGTTTTTAGTTTAGTTTTTTAGTATTTGTTTTGTAAGGTTTTTTGTTTGTTTTTAGTATTTTTTCGAGTTGTTTTTTTTTTTTTCTTTTACACGTATAACCGCAGTTAGTATAATCGAACCACTAGTTTATTTAAGTTTGTTCGAAACTTTCGTTTTTTTGATTCTGTTTATGTTATTATTACGTTTTTTTACGTTTTGTTTTATTTTTTTTTTTTTCGTTGTTTGTTCGGTTTGTTCTTCTTGGTGCTATTAGTTTGTTAGTTTTCTTTTTACTTATATATGTTTTATTTCTCTTGTTTTTATTCCACAGACGCAACACAGACAGGACCCCTTTCGTATTCTCGTTTTTTACTATTATCTTTTGTTTTTTGTTATTTTTTTTTTGTTTTTTTCGGTTTTTGGGGAATGAGGTATTTTTTATTTGTTCGGCATATCTTACTATTATTCTTGGGCTTTTTGTTTTTGCGTTTTTTTGTATTATCGTTTTTTTTTTTTTCATTTTTTTTATTTGTTTTTATTGTTGTTATGTTTGACCACAAATCAACCACGAACCCAAGTCGTGTTATTATTAGTTGATTATTGATTTATTTTTGTTTTTTTTTATATATTAAACGTTTTTTTTTGCGCGCATTTTTTCACGCCCACATCTGCTGCACATCGTGTCCCTTCTCTATCGTCGGACAATCACTTTCGGGGAACTCGCTGGACCGGTAAGTAAATGTGCCCCAGTATGTTTGAAGAGGCTTCAGCCCATGAGCCCTTTGCTAGCAACCTAAGCCTAGGTTCACATCTCATCTTTCTTTGTTGCGCAGATGGTGAGCTCCTGGTATACACGCGTATTCTATCCATAGACATATACTGGTAGACGGAGGTATAGTTTATGCCTCTGTCTGCACACTATACATTGTATACTCTGAAAAGATGCAGTAAGTTAAATTTTTCCATTCTGCTCCCTTCTGCTGAGTGACGTATACAGTCAGGGGAGGCCACAAAAGTCTATGGGGGCGAATGCAGCAACTCCTGCCGATATTCACCCCTCCCCCCTAGGAGGAGGAGGCCACATATCCCTCTGTATTGGCCTACGCTGGGATACTCTGTGCAATATGTTGTAGGACATGTGAGGTCGTGAATCGCCCATTGTGGTCTTTACAACAATATGAAATGTTATGCCCCGCGTCTATATTGTATATAAGCTGTTATATGGATCTTTATACTGAAGTATATAAATATAGGTAATCATTTCTTTACAAAGCATCAAAGTGTTGGAAATAGGATATATAAATAATAAATATGAAAAATATTAGATTTCCTTTAAAGGACATTACACCAGGATGAAGGATTGTAACTAAGCACACTGACATACTGGGTTGTGCCCCCCATGGCAGTGTCTGTCTTATTTAAGCTTCTATGCTGTTGTTTCTAAGAAAAAAAGGCTTAAAAACAAATATGCAAATGAGCCTGAGGGGCTCCAGGCTCTTTAAACACCTATGGAGATCAGAGGGACCTCAGGCACATTTGCATAATTTCAAAAGCCGTTTAAAAAAAAAAAAAAAAAAACAGGTCTTAAGAACTAAAAGAGAGCATCCTGCCAGAGGGGGCGCACACCAGTATGTCAGTGTCCTTAGTTTACAATCCTTACATCTGGGTAGATGTCTTTAAGGTATATCTATATATATATCTGCGCTTATCTATCGTTCACCTATGTGAAGGTAAGTGCATGATGTGTGTTGTGTTTTGTGTTCTGTAATCAGATGGGGTCTGTCTGGGCTCTGATGTGGTTATATTTTTTCTTCTTCACAGCAAAAAGACAATGAAAATAATTTGGGGATGTAGCTGTGGGGCCCTATTGCAAAGTATAAACGTACATAGCCGTACATTTTAGTCACAGCTGCAAAGGTGTTTTTAATAATTTTTTGATAATCTTGTTCCCATGACAACCCAAAAAAAATCAAATTGCGATCAACCCGTCCGCGGCATAACAGTATTGCAAATGTAAAGGCATCCATAGGCTCTTCTGATACTGACATCTACTGGCAGAATCTGAGTTGCAGTTCCCTGTCTATAACCCATAGAGTAAAGGGAAACCTGTTATGGCGATTTGGGACCTAAACCACCCAGATATTACGTGACCGGTGGTTTAGGCCAAATTAGTATTTTTAATTGATCGTTTAAAAATTTAACTCATATGTCTATCGTCTCAAGACAGCACAGTGCAATGAATCCGGGGCATATCCCGGCTTCCAGGCTGTGATCGCAACGAGGCACCGGATCTTCTGATGCGAGTCCAATGTGCCTTGATGTGCGCGGATCACATCTAGGCAAGTAAAAGTTTATTTTTTTTTCTTTCCTCACCTATAGCTGTAAACAGGTCGATTGGACCCTAACCCAAAAGGTCCAATAGAGCCTGCAGTTGGGTTTCGGTTCCAAATCGTACCTAGTCAGGTTCATACCTTAGGGTATTAAATATTCTGTTTTATTTTTTTTGCAAAATAATACTGTACATAACATGTTTTCTTTGATTATTCTAACTGATAGTCAAGTCTTCATAGCTAAAGTATGTTCTCTATCATTAAGATTTGAAGCAGAAACAACTTACTGTCAACAGAAATTGCTTTTAAATGATGTAAAAATAAAAAATTAGGTGGATTAATGTCTTTCTTTCACACAACCACTATATCTCTTTTATATATCATAATAATAATATCGTATATACTACTCAAGTATAAGCGAGTCTTCAGCACAAAAAAAAAGTCGGCTATACTTCGAGTAAAAAACTAACAAACAGTTTACTCACCTTCTGACACGCCATTCCTACCATCCCCTTAGTATATAACTAGCCCGTAGTATATGCCTGTGCCAGCCCTGTAGTATATAGCCACGCCCCTGTAGTACTATGAGCCCTGTGGCCGCCAGCCCCTGTTTATATAGCCTACCAGCCCCTGTAGTATATGCCTACCAGCCCCGTAGTATATAGCCTGCACCCCCAAGTATAAACTACCAGCCCCTGTAGTGTATAGCCTGCCATCCCCTAGTACATAGCCTGTCAGTCCCTGTAGTATATAGCCTGCCATCCCCCTCTATACATAGCACTGCAGCCCCACTAGCATATAGCCTACAGCCACTTAGTGTATGCCCGCCATCCCCCTCTAGTACATAGCCTACCAGCCCTGTAGTGTATATCTGCCATCCCCCTGTCTAGTAATAGCCTGCAGTCCCCTCTAGAATATCCCTACCGGCCCCGTAGTGTATAGCATGCCCCCACTCTAGTAATAGCCTTCCGCCCTGTTATATATAGCCTGCCATCCCCCTTAGTACATAGCCGCCAGCCCCTCTAGATAAGCCTACCACCACCCCTGTAGTGTATAGCCTGCCATCCCCATCTAGTACATAGCCTGTCAGCCCCTGTAGTATATA
Source organism: Engystomops pustulosus (assembly GCA_019512145.1). Lineage (NCBI taxonomy): Eukaryota > Metazoa > Chordata > Amphibia > Anura > Leptodactylidae > Engystomops > Engystomops pustulosus. Next base: position 3,165,480 of record CM033642.1, on the reverse strand, counting down.
GCCTGCTAGCCCCTGTACTATATAGCCTGCTAGCCCCTGTAGTATATAGCTGCCAACCCCCTGTGGTATATAGCCTTCCAGCGCCCTCCCCCAATATATGCCTTTAGGAAAAAAACTAAACACTGTAACCCCTTCCTCACCCCCCCCCCCCCCCCACACACACACGAGGCCCTCTCTATAACAGCAATGTTCCGGCATCGGCTCCGTGTCCCAGGATTGTGACGTCTGGGGGGGGGGGGGCGAAGGGAGTACATGTTTGTTTTTTTCCTACAGGCATTATATGTGGGGCAGGGGCTGGCAGGCCTATATATACAGGGGATTGGCAGCAGGCTGTATACTATGCATACTACAGGGGTTGCAGGCTATACAAGGGGGCAATACTACAGGGGGGCAGGCATATATACAGTGGCAGCAGGCTATATACTAGAGGTGGGCTAGCAGGCTATATACTAGAGTGGGCTGGCATGCTATATACTAGACGGCTGGCAGGTCTATATACTAGAGGGGCTTGTAGTCTATATATAGAGGGGTGGCCACACCAGTAGTATACAGCCAGCGCCCCAGTAGTATAGCAGCCAGCCAGTCCACCAGAAGTATACGCCAGCCAGCCCCCAGTAGTATACAGCCTGCCAGCCCCTAGTAGTATACAGCTGCCCCCCAGTAGTATACACCAGCTGCCCCCAGAGTATATCAGCCCAGCCCTCTGCCCCCAGTAGTTACAGCCAGCCAGTCTACACCCATAGTATACAGCCAGCCCCCAGAAGTATACAGCTGCCAGCCCCATGTAGTATACAGCCAGCACCCAGTAGTATACAGCCAGCCAGCCCAAGTAGTATACCGCCAGTCCACCCAGTAGTATACAGCAGCCTCCCCAGAAGTATACAGCCACCTGCTCATGTAGTATACAGCCAGCCTGCCCCGTAGTTTACAGCCAGCCCAGTCTACCCCCAGTAGTATACAGCCAGCCCAGAAGTAGATACAAAGTCCCCCAGTAGTATACAGCCAGCCCCCAGAAGTATACAGCCATGTAGTATACAGCCAGTCAGTCCCAGTAGTATACAGCCAGCACCCAGTAGTATGCAGCCAGCCCCCAGAAGTATACAGCCATGTAGTATACAGCCAGCCAGCCCCATCAGCAGCAACACCACCGAATCATTTAGTCCTTTTTTTCCCAGGTTTTTTGATTTTCTCTTTCTATCCAGATAATAAGAGGTGGTCACCTCAGTTACAGTAGTGAAAAACTGGGGCTAATCGATTTATTTTTAATAAATTTCACCTCATTTGTGGCACGTTCTCACATTGCGTTATTTTTAAACGCATGACAACAGCTGAGGAAAGGCGATTTGCCTGATTACATGACTGTTAACATTTGTGTTTGCAAATTAACAAATGGTTAATGCATATGTTAACGACATGTTTACATTGATTTGTAAACACAAATGTTAACAGCCATGTAATGAGGCAAATCTCCTCTCCTCAGCTGTTGTAATGTGTTTTAAAAACGCAACGTGTGAATTTTTCCCAGCTTTCCAGTACAGGGGATGTGTGCAGACTCTCCCACCATCACTGGGTGCAGTCCTGCGCCCCCTCCTCTCCCTGTACACAGATGTGAGCAGCCATTAGCCCTCTCCACCCTCCAGTCAGACATTACAGCTTCCTGCAATCTGTAAGAAGCCACGCCCATTTCCCGAGAGACTCCGCCCTCCCCATGACCCTGCACGTAGCCAATGTCCTAAAGCTAAAGCCGCTTCCTCCGCCGACCGGAACTATTTTACACAAGACCGTGCTAGTGACACTACGACATCCTCTGTTTGCCTCATATCTCACTAACCGCTAGGTAATGTGATAATTCTGCGCCGCCTGCGATGGTTTCTATTACATCATAAGTGGCTAGGCGGGTGGCGGACTCTTTTGCAGGCTGTGTAGCACTCAGGCGGCGGAGGGATATATCGTGTTGTAAGGTATATTGAAAAGTGGAGGAGGCGGAGGGGTGGGATTACGGGCGCTTGGCAACTCAGCCGTGATTGACAGACACACTCCACCAATGATGATTCGGCGTATCTAGCTCAGGCCGGCCCATGGCTCCTGTTCCTCCAATAGGCTTTTGAGGGGCGTGTCTTGGAGGGTGCGCGTGTAGTGTTTGTCAGCCTCTCCTGCATAGTAGTGTCCTGTTCCAAGCTTGGGGGGGAAGGCAACAATAGATCGGCCGCGGATTGCTGACTTCCCGTAGCCGGTGCATGATACAGAGGCTTCACACGGTAAGTACCGGCGACTACCGAGGCTTCTCCGGATTCTGAGGCCTTACCAGCTTTATGTGCTCGTTCACACCAGGCGTTACGGTTCTCAGCACTGGCCTTGCGTTTTTTGAGGTGCTAAATGGGTTGACCCCCTCTGTGGCTATTAATGTAGTTAGCATATATTTTAATTAAGGGGGATATTTCAAGTATTCAGTTTTTGGGGTGGGGGTTTATCTGACCTAATTCGGCCTAATTCTAATACACAGTCTCATGCTTTTGGCGATAGTTGTCCCCCTATTGGCTATGTTTGTCACATGACTTGTCTCGCGGATCATGTGTCAAATGACTTTAGTGCGCCACCGATAGTCGTTATGTCTTGGCGCCATTTGTCAACCGTTTCCTGGTTGGTACATAGATGGTCGGGTTGTGCGTTATGATGTCAGACTTGGTCGTTTTGGGGTTAATTCACGCCAACGTCCCGTCACGTCTGGATGTAAATATTTAGCCACCTGCTCTCCATGGAGTTCACGTGTTGTCATGTAACGGAGGGGCGTGTACTCCTCCAGCGTCCACATGTGACTTCCGTCTCAAGTCCTAATCGTTAACCCAAGATTTACCTGCCCGCCTTTCTTCTTCTTCTTAGGTTATACCATGATGGTGCTCATGCACCAAGATACTCTTCACGTCCTGGTGGGACAGAGGTTCACCTGCGTCCTGGGGGGCGACCTGGACCTGGATGTGGAACAGATCGAGCACTGGCCGTGGAAGAACGGCATCATCCGAGCCGCTTCCCACAAAGATGTCAACTGTGTTGACCTGAAGGTATGTCGGAGCGGTGTGACCATCTCCAGGACTGTGTTGACCTGAAGGTATGTCGGAGCGGTGTGACCATCTCCAGGGTGGAGGGTTGTTGCATGTTGGTGACCATCCTACACTATCATAGTCAGGAGAATCCAGTTGTCAGTTGGTGACCATCCTACACTATCATAGTCAGGAGAATCCAGTTGTCATGTCTCGTTGTTACCGATGTTCAAGATTTTGCTTTTTGGAGACGGTTAGAGTATTGGTTTTGGTTTATCTTGGATCTCTTGTTCCGAGACGGTTAGAGTATTGGTTTTGGTTTATCTTGGATCTCTTGTTCCATCATTGGTGTCCTCATCTGGAAAGAAGTTACCCAAGTTGGGGAGTTGCCCCCCGATTGTAAGATGGGTCATCTTTGTTTCAAAGAAGGTTTCCAAAACCATCATTGGACGTGTACGGGTCATTTTTTATGCACAAATGTGTGTATGAAGGCATCTGGAGAACCTGCACGAGATGGTTGTTGATCCTTCCACCTATCTGTCTAATATATAAGGCCACCTTTAATAATGAGATGGGTTGTATCGTATGAAACGGTCCACCTGGTTCCTATCGATGCTTTAAACCTTCATGAGAAGAATTCGGATGAAGCCTTTTTGAGTCTGATTGTATATTTGATGGTGAGCTCTCGAGATTACTGCTTCTCTTCATCAGACATGATGTTATGCATGAAGAAGAAAGGTTTAAAGCTTTAGTATTGTAGCCACAAAGCGTCTAACCTCAACGTAGGTCGAGAACCTTCAGTTGTCTAAGTTTAGACCCGTGCGAGGTTGGGTGTTGCAGTGTGTTCTACATAAATGGCTGGAGATAGTCTTTAGTTGCATGGGCTTTTCCATGACTTAGTTGGGTCCAGCAGTGGTTGGTGTGTTTCAGTATGGAGATCCCGTGGCAATCTTTTCAGTCTTGTCCAGGATTTCTGAAGGATCTTCATCTGGGAGTGAGGAATGTAGCTGGTCATAACCTTGATAGCGGACTTGTTACTATCAGTGGAGCTGATCCATGTTCTGGAGGTTTACTAGCTTCATCTGCCGTATTCACCGGCTGTTGATACTTCTCCTCCAATCAGCATCTCGGAGACATCTCTGCACTTGTTATTAGAGGAGACCTGCTGACCGGGAATTTTGCTGTACTACTCTGTGGAAGGAGAATTTCAGTGCTTGCTCATTGTCGTGGTTGACTTGTAGATGTCCTTATGTAAGGCCAGTTGTTCGCAATTGAGTTTGGTCCCACAAACTTACTTCATCTATCTGCAGGATTTACCAGACCAAACTCGTTTGTGTACAACCGGTCTAGCACTACTTTGTTTCATTGGTGGTTGCTCGATACACCTTCATCTATATACATTTTTTGCCCTCGAAATATGGGGACACGTCGATTCGTGGCTTGGAATTCACAAAATGTTTAAGAAGGGTCTGAAGGTTACCTGTCCATCCACGTTTGATAGAAGACTGCTGAAAAACCATTGCATTGGTCTGATGGCTTCTTAAGAGGCAAATCTGGTGTGAATTGTACCTGACGAGCAATTGTTCCCATTTTTCTTTGACTTTTCTATGGGCATCTGAAATGCTACAAATTGTCTAACTTATTTTGTAATGACATCCTATTTAGGAAGTATACAATGAAGGGTGGGCTTAGTTGAGTAGGAGTTTCCAAAAACACTTAAAAAAGTATAAATTTCCATGTCCTCTTCATAAACAGGCTGGTTGCACCTCCGATTGTAATTCTGATGTATAGTATATTGGGGGGGTTACGTAGGGTCTTGTTGATGGACTTGCGGCGCTGAATGGACCAGGAGTGGTTACCGTGTAATGACTTGACGTTGTGGTTTCCTCTAGACCTCGTCAAGTGACCAGCACTTGGCCTCTTGAGCAGAACTTGCATAGTATCTTCTCTATGTAGAGATCTAATGTCGGACAAGGTAATCGGAGCGTTCCAAACCTTAGCAGTTTTTCTTGTTGGGTGACTGATGACATTTGGAAGATCTGGTTGACTATTTTGTGTGCGTGTGAAAGAATCTTTTGGGCGGTTGTGTTTCAACTTGATTTAGTCATCAAGGGAGGGATTCGGCTCCACTCGTGGGTCTGGACGTGTCTTGCTCTCGATTACAGATAATCATGTGTTAGAGAAAGCACTGTAGTATGCAGCCTGACTCCACCCCCCGGCTGTCAGTCACTTCCTGTTGGTGGCCATGTGTCGTAGTCCGCTGTCTGGTCACCGGTAGTAACTATGTTCAGCTTTTCCTGCTACTCCACACCAGGTCAAGATAGTTCCTGGCTAGATGGATGGATAATTTTGGTGGGGTCTGTCAGCAATTTCCATAATAGGGGCTACCTCTAAGCCGATTGTGTTTGTAGCCATGTCTACGTGCCCGTGTGGGTCAGGTTTGTAGCAGGTCTAGGACCGGTGGGGTCGGTTGTGTGGGTCAGTGGTTTGTAGCCAGTCTAGGAGCCGGTGGGTCAGGTTGTGAGCAGGTCTGGGAGCCGGTGGGGTCAGTTGTGTGGGTCAGTTTGTAGCCAAGTCTGGGAGCCGATGGGGTCGGTTGTGTGGGGCAGATAGGTTTGTAGCCAAATCTGGAGCCGATGGGGTCAGTTGTGTGGTATTTGGGTACTTTTTTTCTTTTACAGTTTTAGGGGACTTTAGAATTTAGACTCCCCTCGTGTTTTGGTGTCATCTCTTGTGTAATTGAGTGCTTTATGTTAAGATCCATATATCGGCGGGTGATTTCCCCCTCTCCGCGTTTTTTTTTTTTTTTTTTTGGGATTTCATAGCACATTTTATAGTATTCTTTTTTTTCTTTTTGTGGACTATAAGTCGTTGCTTCTATGCATAATAGAGAAAAATTGCCAATTGTTTTTTTTTTTTTGTTTGTTTTTTTATCCGTACGTTTACTGTTGAATTCTGAACATTATTGAGGCAGTTGCTTGTTTTTTTTTGTGCTTTTGCTCCCGTTCCCGGCCACCTCTTGGCACATGGCTGGATTCCCTGAGTCCAGGCAGTCAGAGGCATTGTCTTCCCCCTGAATGTCCTTTCCAAGTCTTGTAGAGCGGCTGCTCTCCTCCCCACCCCCAGCTGTTATGCATTGGGATGATCCTCCTGTGTAGTTCTGCCTTCCTCTCCGGGCAGGGGGAAGGGGGGGGGGGGAGGTTGCTTATCATGTGTAAACTCGGGACCAGCAAATTCTTGAGCACATAGGAGGGGGGGGGGCGGCTGTGCCGGCCTCGATTTACTGAGTCGTGTCGTGTACGACGGAGATATATGTCTGTGGATTGCGACGGATGTGTTTTTTTTTTTTTTACTTTGTTGTTGATATTTGCCACTATTCTTCTGGGCACAAATCTCCACGGCTGTTGGTAGTCTTCCCACCCCTCTAGAGTGATTCCACGAAGGACCACCGCCTTTTTCTGGACTGGATAATATGAACCTTTTTTTTTTCGGGGGGCTGGTCGTTTCTATGAAAATTTGACGTTTCATTGGTTTGGTCCAGTGATTATACCATCTATATAATTCTAGTAGTGGCCCCGGCCCATTTAGCTCTTGGGTTGACGAGGCTTAACCCTTACGAGGGTGTTCTACATCTAGTGTTACTTTGTTGCTGTTATCTGTATCCTTTCAGTTGTTTATACAGTAACCCCTCCCACCAGGCTTCCAACCAGTCGAGCCATCCTTTCATTTTCCGCTGGTGCTCATGGCAGATGGCTCCAGGAGGAAGCCATGTGAGCTTAGACCACATGGTTAAGACAATTTCTGTATTCGGCATATGTGCACATTAAAGGGTTGGGTTTCATTCATCCTTTTAATAATTGTGGGTTTTGTCTTTGTCAATGGTGGTTTGTTGGCCTAAATTAATGGAGTTGATCCCACCAATGTGCTCCTTGTTGGTGGCACCTTCTACTTTTCCGGGATGCTGGTGTGTAGGGATGGGTTGGGAGGTTCGGGAGGAATCCTTGCTGCTTGCATTGAAATTGCTTACAAAAGGAATCATAGAAGGCTTTGTGCCGGCTCTAGGGGGAGAGAGCGGGGATGAGAGGATGAGAGATTATACGGCAGCTGGGATTCTAAATAGGCTTCAAAATCTGGAACCGATGCGTTTCCTTCAGAATTTAGTGTTTGGAACGTAATGTGATCTCCTCTCGGTCACACGTGAAAGCTGTTTCTTGTCTGAAGGGCCTTGAAGCTGATGATATCTCTCACACTTGTATGTAAATATTGTGGGATTCACAATGGTTGAGCCCCGTCCTCCACCCCGAAAACAGCTGCTGACAGGGAACAATAGCACGACATAAATGCTGGGATTCGCCTTTTCAAGTTGGACTGAAAAAAAAAACCATGGCAGAGAAGTGTAACTGGTGTATGAGGGTAGGGAATAGGCAAGGATCGTATGTTGCTCACTCCATGGTTACACAGCTGGATGTCGACTATAAACAGGCGGTGAGATTAAGCCAAAGTTCCAACTCCTCAATTTCCCGAACTCCAGCTCCACAAAAATGGTCACCGACTCGGACACCACAGTCCTGTTTTCCTGGTCACTTAGCAGTGCTGAGATAAATGTGGGCTTTCCTTCCCAGTGCCTTATTCCTTTGATCTATAGCAGAAGAGCTTCATACTGAGCATGTACATAAAGTGCAGTACACATTCATCTCAACCAAGCTTGAAGAGGGGTGCAGGAACCTTTCCATGAGGCCATGAGTTTGTGGTCCACACCCTGCCGACAGAGTCAATGAGAACTTCCATAACGAATGGAAAGTGATCATTGGTGCAGAAGGTCGGGTAGCGGTGAGTGCAGCTGAGATGTTCTATACTGCAGCTGAGATGTTCTATACTGCAGCTCTGCTCTGCGTCCTGACATTGGTTATATGCATCGGGTTGATAACTGCTGATAACGGCCCAGAAGCAAAGAGAGGACCCGGAAAGAGAAAGTGGTTACTGTACTGCTGCCGGGTCCTCTCCAGCTCCTGGCACAGCTCTGCTCTGGGTCCTGATGCCGCCGCATACATCCAGTGTTGGGACAGAGACTAACACATGGAGGGAAGAAGCTGCAGTGTGGTGCAGGGGAGCCAGGACTTGTTTTTTGACCGGTGCTTTTATAGTCTTCCCTGAATACAGTATTTGGTTAACAGGGTGGTAGGACTTGATGGACTTGCGTCTGTATGACATCACATGACCAGGGATATAACGACCCATGTACCTGTGTGACATCACATGACCAGGGATATAACAAGCTGTGCACCTATGTGACATCACTTGACCAGGGATTTAATGAGCTGTGCACCTGTGTGACATACCAGGGATATAACAAACCGTGCACCTGTGTGACCTCACATGACCTATGATATAACAGGCAGTGCTCCTTTGTAACATCACATGACCAGGCATATAACAAGCCATGCACCTGTGTGACATCCCATGATCAGGGATATAATGAGCAGTGCTCCTGTGTGACATCCCATGATCAGGGATGTAATGAGCCATGCACCTGTGTGACATCACATGATCAGGGATATAATGAGCCGTGCACCTGTGTGACATCACCTGATCAGGGATTGGATAACCACAGGAAGCAAAAAGGGACAGCAAGCAGAGATCTAGAAAACTGTGAGGAATTGATACTGAAAGTAGATTGGAAAATTGTATAACTTTTCACTACACAAACCATATAATTTAGGAATAGTAGTCAATTCCTTTTATCATATTTGGATCACACATCTTTTTCCCGTGTACTGTCATGCCTGTTTTTGCAACCATAGCGGTCTATCACAGTCATAAAAACTCCCCCATAACTGCAGTGTGAAAGGGGTCTCACTCGGAGTCCTAATAATGGCCACAGATGGAAAGTCAAGTGATCTTTTCTGTTCATGAGCAATTGCCCTCCCAGGACCTTATCCATAGTATTTATGAATCAAGGTCCTGGCAGGGCGATTGCTCATGTACAGTTAGAGATCACATGACCCTCCATCTGCGTCCATGTTATGGTTAGTAATTTCTGGCTGATGAGGTAAAAGACAGGAGGCTTCATTTTACATATCAAAATAGCGGAGCAGAACTACAAATAACATCAGGTAAAGTGGACAATCCCTTTAAGTAAAGAGATCCACGTCTCTGATAAATACTCCTTTGCAGTTATTCCCTTTTGCTCTGTGTTGGTATTTGAGCCCCTGTGGCAACCAAAATCTCCGCTCTCTGTTTTTGGCTGATGTAACATATCCCTGACCCGCTTGGTCACTCGCCCATTGCTTATGTGGTATGTAGCTGGAGGATCTTGTGTGCGATAACACGTGCAGATTCTTGTAGTCCGCTCTGTTTTATGCTCCGGCTGTGTATAATGTATGTATGTTTATAGTGTGCACAGTAACTATGGGCTAGGGCGCTGTTTTTTTCTGCTGTGCGGTCACCCTTCCCGTCTACTTGTAGCTGACTATTAACCCCTACGTGCACCAGGACGTAATAGTACGTCTGTGTGGGAATATACTTCCCGCAACCGGATGTACCATTACGTCCCAATTCTGGCATCGGCTGTATATCACAGCTGACACCGCGCTGTGACACCCAGGATCAGAGCAGTCTCTGTTCACGGGTACTCGTGTTTAAACATGACTGTGGAGTGTAAGGGGCTTCCCTCTAGGGATCACACTCCCGTGCCACATATGGCAGGATCCAATCCTCTTCAGGGCAGCCCCGAGGTCTGCTGAGTGCCCGGGACTGCGCAATGCCTTCAGCCACCAGACACCTTCTGCGTATACAGGGCACTACACTACAGACAGTCCCCGGGTTATATACAGGATAGGTTCTTTGGGTTTGTACTTAAGTTGAATTTGTATGCAAGTCAGAACTGGTATATTTTATAATTGTAACTCCAGATAATTAAAAAAATTAAAAAAATAAAAAATTTTCAAATATGACACTCTAAAACAGTCTCCAACACTTAAAACGTTACAAATCTATAACCACTTATAGTGACGCAGATTTGAAAAATGGGTCTTTGTTCAAATGGGCCTAGTCCTGAAGGGGTTAAGGAGAGTAGTCAGCGGGGGATGTGAGCGTGTACTGTATGAGTTATTTACAGGCGGCGTCCTTGCTTGATGTGGCAGGGATGGCACATGAGGGGAGACTTATCCTCACGTTTCTGAGGTAAAATTGTTCTAGTTGCCCATGGAAACCAATCAGAGCTCAGCTGTAATTCTATTAACAGCTGTGGGGAAATGAAAGCTGAGCTCTGATTGGTTGCCATGGGCATCTAGAACAGTTCTGCTTGTGATAAACCTCCCCCCATGGTGTACAATAGTCTGTCACATGACTTGTACAAAACAGAAAGACGTTCTGGTAATGGGGCGAGCGTCCCATATCCAGTGTCTCACGTGTAATCTTGTATCTGCAGGTTTGTGTGGAGTTTGAAGATGAATCCTGGGAGAAGAGGACGTGGATCGAGGTGTACGGGTCACAGGTCAAGTTGTTTCTGGTGGAACACAGTCTGGTGATTGCCGACCGCAAATGTCCCAGGAACCCTTCTATGTCTGTGCTGTGCCCAGCAATGGTGAGTGTCCAGTTTACACCTGTTAGGCTGAATTCACACGGCCATTCAGGGGACGTTTATACGGCCGATCTACGTCCCCCATAGACGGCAATGGGTGCGCGGCGTCCAACGGGAGCTGTAGGGTGCAGCACACGTACCGCTCCGTACCCCATGAAAAGATAGGACATGTTCTATCTTTTCTTGGCATGCGGCGCCATATATCCGTATGGAGAGGGGATGGGGGTGAGCAGCGCCGCCGTGTGTCTGCCGTGCCACGGTACAGCGGGAAACAGTGGTGTGAATGCGGCCTTAGAGTGCTAATGTATTATGTCATTTACTAAATCTGCTTGCTGTCAGTGTAGTGAGGGGAAATTGTAAGAAACCCCTTGCCGTAAGACCGGGTTACAACCTATCTAAAAGTTCTCCCCCTAAAAACGTATGTGATGTGCATCCAGCCCTAGATGTTTAGATATTCTCTCCCCAAATTAATACTTTGTTGAGGGGAGCCCCGTGCAATGGCTACCGCTGCTCCCTTGTGGTTGCTTTGGAATGCTAAAACGGTCCTCTTATACCTGAAGGAGTTCTCCCAAAATGTAATGTTGTCCCCTTTACACAGCCAAATGTTGGGCCCCCCACTGATTGTAAGAGTGGGCGGCTCATTCTCCCCTCCAGGAAGGAGCGACCTTGCACCTGTCCCTCTGTGGAGTATTTGGCTTTACAGTGAATGACCACCATATTATCCCTTTTCCTGGGGAAACCTTGAGTCAACCCCCTTCATATGGTTTGACGCAGGGGTGACACAAGTTTTTTGTTGTGATTTTAGAAGCAGAAGTAGTTTACATAGACTTTTTTTTTTTTTTTTTCTAATGTATCTGATGTATTTTTCTTGTTTCTTTCAGCAATATAAGGTAATAATGTGCAAGGCCTCGATGGAGCCCATGACTTGTATACAGTTTCTCGGGGATGAGCACAAAGTTTTTGTGAATCAGGACGGCGTGAAGGGTTTACGGGTACGTACTGCTATGCAAATTCAGTTTTTCTGACCGTGGTATGTAGAGAATAAAGCAAAGCAAAGTTTTTCTGGCATACTTGCTGTCTATGTTTTGTTACCTGCAGCCTAGTTTACGTTCATCAATATATATTTTTTTTTTTTCATATTTTTATTTATTTATACTTGGCAGCACAGTGGCTTAGTGGTTAGCATTACAGCCTTGCAGTGCTGGGATCTGGGTACAAGACCTCTGCAAAGAGTTTGTAGTAATAATAATAATTCTTTATTTATATAGCGCACACAGATTACGCAGCGCTGCACAAAGCATGTCAAATTGGTCCCTGTCCCCATGGGGCTTACAATCTAAACAACCCACCAGTATGTTTTTGGAGTGTGGGAGGAAACCGGAGTACCCGGATGAAACCCACGCAAACATGGAGAGAACATACAAACTCTTTGCAGATGTTGACCTGGGTGGGATTCGAACCCAGGACCCCAGTGCTGCAAGGCAGAAGTGCTACTCACTCACCATGCCGCCCTATGTTCTCTCCGCGTTTGTGTGGGTTTCCTCCGGGTCCTCTGGTTTCCTCCCACACTCCAAAACATACTGGTAGGTTGATTAGATTGTAAGCCCCATTGGGGAGAGGGAACGACTTGGCAAACTCTGGGCAGCGCTGTGTCATCTGTGTGTTATATAAATACAGGAATTATTATTATTGGACGGTAGTCCAAAGCAAGACTGACGATGGAAAAACTTGTCTCTTTGAGCAAATGTGTGAAAAATATAAGGTTAGGTTAACATTTCGCTTCATGTATATGCTGGGAAAGCTCCTGACCTATAAGCTGGGTGAATACATAGACATATACTGGAAGGCGGAGGCATGGTATATATTGTATACTGTGCATAAAACAGGATAAAAAGAAATGGCAAGCTAGTCTTTTCATCCTGCTCCCTCCTGCTGGCTGATGCACACGCTCAGTGGAGGCCATCAGTCTGTGGTGGGCGGATTGCACCCCTCCCTCGGCCTCTGCTGATTGTCGATCAGTAGGAGAGATGTCTCCATATAAAGACGGCGACATCGCTGGGGGAACCCCCCTAACATCTACTGCAGCCAATCACTTGCCTATGTTCACTCCATCAGGAGAAGGGACATGAAGATGTATACCACTGTATGGACAGACAGTGGGGTCTTTCCTCGCCATACCCTGGTAGGATTCTTACAACGCATAGCAAAAGCTTAATGTGAACCCAGCCTGGTCGACAATCAACAGTTTTAATGAATTTCTGCAACACTTCCTCAATCTAAAGTGGGGATCATTTGATCTGGCAATGACTGGTTATAGATTACGAGATTGTAGAAACCCCATTAGCTTGGTTTCAGGAGAAAGTGTCTATTTTGTCATAAAGAGTAGATATTGAGGGAAAGGAACTTGTAGAGGTACCATCAGAGGAGTCCAAAACTAGGAGCAGGTTGTAAATTGCCTGCTAAAAAAAATAAAGGGTTTGTAAAACATGACCGCTTTCTTCCAAAAACAGTGCCACCCTTGACCATGGTTTGTGCCGGTATTGCAACTCGGCTGTGTAGAGATGAATGGAGCTTAGTCGCAATACCACACACTACCCATGGTCAGGTAAGAAAGTGGCCATGTTTTTCAATGTTTCGACAGCCCCTTTAAGCAGGGTAAGCTGTTTTCATGTCCGTAATTGACGCGGTTACTCTGTAATTTTATAAACTGATGGATTTCTTATTCCCGTTTTATTTTGTAGGATCGCGAGAGCCTGAAACAATTTATGCACGGAAACCGAACATTTAATAAAGCGTTCCAGGAGTTGATCCGAAAGAGCGTGGATGAAAATCGTATTCTGCAAGGTGAGCGGTGGCCTGGTCCTTGATACATATTGGGTCTCATGCACACAAACCATTTTTGGGGGCTTTGAGCTACATGTAGCTGCATAAATGGCAACTAATACATCTGGTCATGGTGTGGGGGTGTATGCATTCCCTCGATATTATAATCCACTACTGCTGTCCCCCATGATAGAAGTTAAAATAAGATTTGATGTACCCAAGATATTCTATAGAGAGTATACATGGCATCATTATAGGCTGTGACATAATACAAGGTCAGACATGAGGCTGAACCTGTTTTTGAGATTCCCATGGCTGATATGGCAAGATACACATCCAGCAATGTTCAATGTGACATTTATCAGACCCCCTAGGGTTCAAGTACCCTAGGAGCAAAAAAAAAAAAGAAGCTAAAATTTCAAATTACCTCCAAATAATAAACATATTTGATACTGATTTGTCCCAAAACGCTCATCTATCAAATTATAATATTATATTAAAAAAAATCTGAGTAGAAGTGATCACAAGGTCATACAGTCCCGACAATGGTAGCAATAAATACTTGAGCTCCTCCCACAAAAAAAATAAAAATTATACATCTTCATACACCGAGTATTAGATTATGGCAAAAAAATGTTTTATTATATATTACATCTTTATTTCATAGTAACCTTCTGGACCAACAACTTCACAGTATTGTGTGAGTCTGAGAATGCAGTAGGGACCGATCTACGAGGGAACAATAAAATGTATTTGTCTCATGCTGTACACCTGTACACATCAGTGTATAAGGCAGAAGTATCGCTGCCATTAGGATTTTAACGTGTATTTTTTAGCATAAGATATACTTGATATCACTCAGGGGCATAACTACAGTGGTAGCAGCCATGGCAGCTGCTATGGGGCTCGCAGTGTCAGGGGGGCCAACATTAGTATATACACTCACTGGCCACTTAATTAGGTACACCATGCTAGTAACGGGTTGGACCCCCTTTTGCCTTCAGAACTGCCTCAATTCTTCGTGGCATAGATACAACAAGGTGCTGGAAGCTCCTCAGAGATTTTGGTCCATATTGACATGATGGCATCACACAGTTGCCGCAGATTTGTCGGCTGCACATCCATGATGCGAATCTCCCGTTCCACCACATCCCAAAGATGCTCTATTGGATTGAGATCTGGTGACTGTGGAGGCCATTTGTGTCCAGTGACCTCATTGTCATGTTCAAGAAACCAGTCTGAGATGATTCCAGCTTTATGACATGGCGCATTATCCTGCTGAAAGTAGCCATCAGATGTTACAGGGTACATTGTGCTCATAAAGGGATGGACATGGTCAGCAACAATACTCAGGTAGGCTGTGGCGTTGTACCAAGGGGCCCAAAGAGTGCCAAGAAAATATTCCCCACACCATGACACCACCACCACCAGCCTGAACCGTTGATACAAGGCAGGATGGATCCATGCTTTCATGTTGTTGACGCCAAATTCTGACCCTACCATCCGAATGTCGCAGCAGAAATCGAGACTCATCAGACCAGGCAACGTTTTTCCAATCTTCTACTGTCCAATTTCGATGAGCTTGTGCAAATTGTAGCCTCAGTTTCCTGTTCTTAGCTGAAAGGAGTGGCACCCAGTGTGGTCTTCTGCTGCTGTAGCCCATCTGCCTCAAAGTTCGACGTACTGTGCGTTCAGAGATGCTCTTCTGCCTACCTTGGTTGTAACGGGTGGCGATTTGAGTCACTGTTGCCTTTCTATCAGCTCGAACCAGTCTGCCCATTCTCCTCTGGCATCAACAAGACATTTCCGCCCACAGAACTGCCGCTCACTGGATGTTTTTTTCTTTTTTGGACCATTCTCTGTAAACCCTAGAGATGGTTGTGCGTGAAAATCCCAGTAGATCAGCAGTTTCTGAAATACTCAGACCAGCCCTTCTGGCACCAACAACCATGCCACGTTCAAAGGCACCAAATCACCTTTCTTCCCCATACTGATGCTCGGTTTAAACTGCAGGAGATTGTCTTGACCATGTCTACATGCCTAAATGCACTGAGTTGCCACCATGTGATTGGCTGATTAGAAATTAAGTGTTAACGAGCAGTTGGACAGGTGTACCTAATAAAGTGGCCGGTGAGTGTATAAGCTGAGTAAATACATAGACATATGCTGCCAGTAAGTGGTATATGTTATATACTGTGCAGAAAACAGAATAAAAAGAAACTGCAAGCTAGTCTTCTAATCTGGCTCCCTCCTGCTGGGCCATCAGCCTGTGGTGAGTGGATGCAAAGTGTTGCACCCCTCCCTCAGCCTCTGCTGATCCTATACGTCATTCAGCAGGAGAGATGTCTCCAGTGATGTCTCAGTCTTTATATGGAGAGTGACATCACTGGGGGAAACGCCCCCAACATTGGCTATAGCCAATCACTTGCTTCTACCTATGTTCACTCCATCAGGAGAAGGGACATGAAGACGGATACCGTCTGTATGGACAGACAGTGGTCTTTCCTCGCCATACCCTGGTAGGATTCCTACAACGCATAGCAAAAGCATAATGTGAATCCAGCCTGATCGACAAGTTTTAATGAATTTCTGCAACATCTCCTCAATCTAAAGTGATCTAAAGTGATCAATCATTTGATCTGGCAATGACTGGTTATAGATTACCAGATTGTAGAAACCCCATTAGCTTGGTTTCAGGAGAAAGTGTCTAATTTGTCATGAGTAGATATTGTGGGAATAGAGCTAGTAGAGGTACCATCAGAGGAGTCCAAAACTAAGAGCAGGTTGTAAATTGCCTGCTAAAAAAAAAAATAAAGGGCTTGTAAAACATGACCGTTTTCTTCCAAAAACAGTGCCAACCTTGACCATGGTTTGTGCCGGTATTGCAACTTGGCTGTGTAGAGATGAATGGAGCTTAGTCGCAATACCACACACTACCCATGGTCAGGTAAGAAAGCGGCCATGGTTTTTCAATGTTTGGACAGCCCCTTTAATCAGGGTATCTTGTTTTCATGTCCGTAATTGACGCGGTTACTCTGTAATTTATAAACTGATGGATTTCTTATTCCCGTTTTATTTTGTAGGATCGGGAGAGCCTGAAACAATTTATGCACGGAAACCGAACATTTAATAAAGCGTTCCAGGAGCTGATCCGAAAGAGCGTGGATGAAAATCGTATTCTGCAAGGTGAGCGGTGGCCTGGTCCTTGATACATATTGGGTCTCATGCACACAAACCATTCTTGGGGGCTTTGAGCTACATGTAGCTGCATAAATTGCAACTAATACATCTGGTCATGGTGTGGGGGTGTATGCATTCCCTCGCCACACCAAAGCAGGTCCTATTCCTGACCCAATTTGCGGCATATGCTCTTGACCCTAATGGACTGGAAACTGGATCATGTTCCCCTGTTTACGGCCCAAAATACACACTGGGTTGTGTTCATAATGCCTTATCATGACTGATCACTTGGCTGTCTAGATATATTGCTATAATGCTGCACTTCATCTGCAACTTGTATATGTCATCAAATTGGAACACAAGGTGATGTTGTATCCCTGTATATGAATTGTTTTCCTACTTTTTAAAGGTGCCAAGAATCTAGTTGGCTCATCCATAAGAGTTTACAGCATGAGTGAAGACTGTCAGTGGTTCAACGCCTCCGTGTTGAACACCAGCAGCAATACGCGGATGTTGGAGATTAAGTGTGAACAGGTAAAGGCCCAGTTATACTCTATTTGGAGTGAAGAAGAGGAGGAAATCCGTGTTACATTAGAATGTTGTCGCCATGACATTCAGTATTTGCGTTTTCCCATTTAGGTTCCCAGTCTAAAGATTATCGATCCCACTCTGATACATGTAGAACTGGTACATAACTACGCTGATAAAGGTAAGATTCGCACTCCGCCATATACAAGACTTTCCTACAGCCATGGCCCTGGGTAATAGCTGACGGATTGTTCACTGTTCTTTTTAGTAATCGTCAAGAATGCTGAAAAGAGGCCGAGTAAGGAAGGGATGAAGAAAGGGGACGCAAAGCAGAAAAGAGTTTCTAAGGTAGGTGATTAGAGCTACATATAGGTTGTTGTGTAATAACTTCGGGGGGGGGGGTGCAGAGTTCTGTATTTACAGTATTTTTCGGACTAGGCTATAAGAAAAAAATCTTGCTAAAAAGTGCCTGTGTCTTATAGTCAGTCTCATAAAGCGCTTCACCCGTTTTTGAGAGAGCAGAGCCTTTGCATTGCTCTCCCCTTGCCCTCATGGCGTGAATATTAGCACAGCCTTTGCGTGTGTGTGTCTGCCTGGTTGTAGCACAGCCTTTGCGTGTGTGTGTCTGCCTGGTTGTAGCACAGCCTTTGCGTGTGTGTGTCTGCCTGGTTGTAGCACAGCCTTTGCCTGGTTGTATGCAAGTCCTTTGCCTGGTGTGTTAGCACGGCCTTTGCCTGGTTGTAGCACACGCCTTTGTCCTGTTTGTAGCAACAGCCTTTGCCCCTGGTTGTAGCACATCCTTTGCACTGTTTGCTTATCAGACCTTCCCTTTGTGTTTTGCACAGTCGCCTGTTTGACAAGCTTTGCATGGTTGTAAACCCAGTCCTTTGCCTGGTTGTAGCACAGCCTTTGCCTGGTTGTAGCACAGCCTTTGCCTGGTTGTAGCACAGCCTTTGCCTGGTTGTAGCACAGCCTTTGCCTGGTTGTAGCACAGCCTTTGCCTGGTTGTAGCATCGCTTTGCCTGTTGTAGCACTGGCCTTTGCCTGGTTGTAGCAAGCCTTTGGCCTGGTTGTAGCACAGCTTTGCCTGGTCTGTTAGCACAGCCTTTGCATGGTTTTGTGGACAGCCTTTGCCTGGTTGTAGCACAGCCTTTGCCTGTTTAGCGTAGCACACTTTGCCTGGTTGTAGCCACAGCCTTTGCCTGGTGTTGTGGCACGCCTTTGCCTGTTGTGTGTGTGTGGGGTCTGCCTGGTTGTAGGCACAGCCTTTTGCCTGTTTGTGTGTTTGTGTGTTGTCTGCCTGTGTTTTAGCAAGCCCTTTGCCTGGTTGTGTGTGGTGTGTGTGGTCTGCCTGGTTGTAGACAGCCTTTGGTTGTGTGGGGTCTGCTGTTGTGCCATTTGTGGTGTGTGTGTCTGCCCTGTTGTAGCACAGCCTTCCTCAGTTGTGTTTTGCGCCTGTGTAGAATCTGCTGTGGGTGTGTGTTTTTGCTGCCTGGTTGTAGCACAGCCTTTGCCTGTTGTGTGTGTGTGTGTCGTGTGGTTTGTCTGTGTTGTAGCACAGCCTTGCCTGTGGTTGTGTTGTGTGTGTGATGTGTCTGCCTGTTGTTAGCAACAGCCTTTGACCTGTGTGGTGTGACTGTGTGTGTGTGTCTGCCTGGTTGTCAGCACAGCCTTTCTTGTGTGGTTGTGCTGCCTGGTGTTGCCACCTTTGTTGTGTGTGGTGTGTGTGTTGCGCCTGGTTGTAGCAACCTTCTGTGTGCTGTTGAGCCAGCCTTTGTCCTGTTGTGTGGTGTCGCTGTTGTAGACCCTTTGCTGGTGTGTGTCTGCTGGTTGTACACACGCCTTTGCCTGTGTGTGTGTTGTGCTGGGTAGCACACTTGCGGTGGGAGTCTGCCTGTTTTAGCACAGCCTTTGCCTGTGTGTGTTTGTGGTGTGTGTGTCTGCCGGGTTGTAGCACAGTCCTGTTGCCTGTGTGTGTGTTGTGTGTGTGTCTGCCTGGTTGTAGCACAGCCTTTGCCTTGTGTGGTGTGTGTGTGTGTGTGTGGCTGTGTGCACACCTTGCTGTTGTGTTACTTTTTTGTCTGTCTGGTTGTAGCACAGGCCTTGTGCCGTGGTTGTTGTGTGTGTTTTGCTGTTAGGCCCTTCTGTGTCGTGTGCTCTGGTTTGTAGCACAGCCTTTCCTTGTGTGTGTTGTGTGTGTGTGGTGTCCTTGGGCTCCTGGTTGTTAGGCACAGGCCTTTTTGCACTGTGTGTGTGTGTGTGTGTGTTTCTGCCTGGTTTGTGCATCAGCTATCAGCCTTGTTGTTGTGTTGTGTGTGTGTGTGTGTGTGTGCCTGGTTGTAGCCGCCTTTGCCTGTGTTGTGTGTTCCGCCTGTTGTAGCACAACCTTTTGCCTGTGTGTGTTGTGTAGTGGTCTGCCTGGTTTGTAGCACAGCCTTTGCGCCTTATTGTGTGGTTTGCCTGTCTTTCGGCCATGGTTGTTATTTTTTTTATTCCGTTAAGCAGCCTTCCTGTGTTCGTGTTGTGGTGTGTGTGCTGCCTGGTTGTAGCACATCCCTTTCCTTTTGTGTGTGTTGTGTGTGGATGTGTGTGTCTGTCCTGGTTGTATCACAACAGCCTTTTGCCTTGTTTGTAGTGTGTGTGTGTGGTTGTCTGGCCCTGGTTGTCATAGCACACCTTGGCCTGTTGTGTGTGTGTGGTCGTGCCTGGTTGTAGACACATCTTGCCTGTTGTGTGTGTGATGTGTGTGTCTTCCTGGTTGTAGCACGCCCTTTGCCGTGTGTGTTTTTTTGTGTGTCACCTCTGGTTGTAGCACGCCTTTGCCTGTGTGTGTGTCGCTGGTCTTGCCACTTCCGTTGTGTGTTTGCTCTGTACAGCCTTTGCCTGTGTGCTGTGTGTGTGTGTGTGTGGTCTCTGTGTTGGCCTCCTGTGTCTGTGTCTGCCTGGGTTGTAGGCACAGCCTTGTCCTGTGTGTGGTGTGTGTCTGGCTTCCTGGTTGTATGCACGGCACCTTTGCTCGGGCCCCTGCTGTTGATGTGTGTTGTGTGTGCCGTTTTAGACTTTGTGGTTGTGTGTGTTGCCTGGTTTGTACATCAGTCACTTTGCCTGGTGTGTGTGTGTCTGCCTGGGTTGTAGCACATCCTTTGTGCTGTGTGTGTGTGTGTTTCGTGTTTGCTGCCTGTTTTAGCCAGCCTTGCCCTGTGTGTGTGTGTGTGTGTGTGCTGCCTGGTTGTAGCACAGCCTTTGCCTGTGTGTGTGTGTGTGTGTGTCGGCCTGGTTGTAGCACAGCCTTTGCCTGTGTGTGTGTGTGTGTGTGTGCTGTGGTCTGCCTGGTTGTAGCACAGCCTTTGCCTGTGTGTGTGTGTGGATGTGTGTGTGTGTGTGGCTGCCTGGTTGTAGCACAGCCTTTGCCTGTGTGTGTGTGTCTGCCTGGTTGTAGCACAGCCTTTGCCTGTGTGTGTGGGTTTGTGTGTTCTTTGCCTGTTTCAGCCAAGCCTTTGCCTGTTTGTTGTGTTGTGTGTGTGTGTCTGCCTGGTGTAGCATATCCGCTTTGCCTGTGGTGTTGTGGCTTGCCTGTTGATGTAGCACAGCCTTTTTGCCTGTGTGGTGTGTTATGTGTCTGCCTGTTTTAGCACGCCCTTTGCCTGTGTGTGTTGTGTTTTGTGCTGCTGTTGTTGCATTTGCTTAGTGTTTGTGAGTGGTAGCCTGTTTAGCCACGCTGTTCTGTGTTGTGTTGTCTGCCCTGGTGTAGCCAGCACTTTGCCTTTTGTGTGTGTGTGTGTGTGGTCTGCCTGGTCTGTAAGCACAGGCCTTTGCCTGGTGTGTGGTGTACTAGCCTGTTTGGCCACTTGGCTTTGTATGTGTGTAGTGTGTGTCTTCCTGGTTGTAGGCACACCTTTGCCTTTGTGTGTGTGTTGTCTGCCTTGTTGTAGTCACAGGCCTTTGCCTGTGTTGTGTGTGTAGCCGGTTACATGGTTGCTTTGTGTGTTTGTGTGTGTCTCCTGGTTATAGCACGCCTTTGCCTGTGTGTGTGTGTGGTGTGTGTGTGTGTTGTGTTGTATAAGTTGACTGTGGTTTTGTGTTTTGTCTGCCTGGTTGTAGCACACCTTTGCCATGTGTTGTTGTTTTGTGAGTGTTCTGCCTGTGGATTGTTAGCACAGCCTTTTGCCCTGTTGTGATGTGTGTGTGTGTGTCTGCCTGGTTATGCACAGGCCCTTGCCTGTGTGTTATGTTTTGTGATTTTGTGGTTGTCTGCGCAGCTGTTGTAGCATCAGCCTTGCTTTTGTTTCTCCTTTGATCGTTGTACAGTCTTTGTTTTGTTTGTTCTTGCCTGCGCTTTTTTATCACAGCCTTTCCCTATTTTGTATTGTTTTCGGTCTGTGTGGTTACACGCTTTGCTGTGTGTGTGTGTGTCTGCCGTGGTTGTCGCACAGCCTTTGCCTGTGGTGTGTTGTGTGTTTGCTGTCCTGGTTGTAGCACAGCCTTTGCCTGTGTGTGGTGTGTTGTGGCTGCCTGGTTTGTCGCACAGCCTTTTGCCTCTGTGTGTGGGGTGTGCTGTGTGTCCTGGCCTGGTTGTAGCACAGCCTTTGCCTGTGTGTGTGTGTGTGTGTGTCTGCCTGGTTGTAGCACAGCCTTTGCCTGTGTGTGTGTGTGTCTGCCTGGTTTAGTCACAGCCTTTGGCCCTGGGTGGTGTGTTGTCTGCCTGGGTTGTACACAGCCTTTGTGCCTGTGTTGTTGTGTGGTTGTGGGTTCTGCGCTTTGTTCACGCTAGCGGTGACCACACCTTTGCCTGGTTTTGTGCCTGTTGCTGTGTGTGTGGTGTCATCTTGCCTGGTTTATCAGCAGCCTTTGCCTGTTATGTTTGTTAGTGTGTTGTCCCCTGGTTGTAGACACAGCCCTTTGACCTGTGTGTTTTGTGTGTGTGTCTGCCTGGTGTAGTCGTTTGGCCTTTGTGTTCTGCCTGGTTGTAGCACAGCAAGGCTTTGCCTTTGGTGCGTGTGTTGTGTGGTGTGTGTGTCTGGTCGGCCCCCTGGTTTTGAATAGGCACACCGCCCTGTTTGCCCTTTTTGGTGTGTTTTTGTGTGTTTGTTTGTTTCTTCCTTTTTTGATAGCACACGTCCTTTGCCTGTGTGTGTGTGTGTGTGGTGTTTGTCTGCCTGGTTTAAGCACAGCCTTTGCCTGTGGTTGTGGGTTGTTGGTGTGGTGTGTCTGCCTGGTTGTAGCACCGCCTTTGTCCGTGCTGTGTGTGGTGGGTTGTGTGATGTTTAGGATTTGTGTCTGCCTCCTTTTTTTTTCAATAACCTTCCTGTTTCCTGGTTGTTTGTTTTTTTTAGTTTTTTGTTTTTTTCTGTCCGGACTGTTGATTTAGTCGCACCGTGAGGTGTGCCGTTTTCCTTTGTGTGTGTGTGTTCCCCTAGCCTGGTTGTATCACACAGCCTTTTGCCTGTTGTGGGTGTGTGTCTGCCTGGTTGTAGCACAGCCTTTGCCTGTGTGTGTGTGTGTCCTGGCCTGGTTTGTACAGCAGCTCTTTTGCCCTGTGTGTGTGTGGTGTGTGTCTTTCTGCCTGGTTTTGTTAGCACGCCTTTGCCTGTGTTGTGTGTCTGCCTGGTTTGGTCGCCAGTCAGCCTTTGCCTGTGTTGTGGTGTCTGCCTGGGTTGTAGCACAGAGCCTTTTCCTAGTGTGTGTTTGGTGTGTGGTGTGTGGTGTCTGCCTGGTTGGTAAGCACAAAGCCATTTTCCTGGTTGTAGCACACTCCTTATGCCTGGTTTTAGCACACCTTTGCCCTGTTGTTGTGTGTCCTACTGCCTGTTGTAGCACAGCCTTTGCGCGTGTGTGTGCGTGTCTGTCTGGTTGTAGCACAGCCTTTGCGCGTGTGTGTGCGTGTCTGTCTGGTTGTAGCACAGCCTTTGCGCGTGTGTGTGTGTGTGTGTCTGCCTGGTTGTAGCACAGCCTTTGCGCGTGTGTGTGTGTCTGCCTGGTTGTAGCACAGCCTTTGCGCGTGTGTGTGTCTGCATGAGTGGCTGTTCTTGTTTGAGACAAAATGGGAATTTTGAATTGGTCATCCATTTTTGGATGACTCAATCTGGGGTGCATCTAAGTCTGATAAATACTGTATGTCCATTTTTAGGCATCAGCTAAGGAACCTGTTAAGAAGCCGAGCTTCATCACCTACTCTAGAGATGATGGGAAGACACTGGTTGTGGTGGACAACCCAAAGTCCTCAGGGAATTCTCTTCTGAATGTAATGAAGCCATCAGAAAATGGAATAGCGGATCAAACGGTGAGTGAGAATTTTTCAGCCTACAGCAAGTGATGCTGTTTTACTTAGATTTGCCATCACTGCTTTTTGTTGGTGGTCGTCATTAATCTGACGAATAAAGGCGACTCGATACGGATTTTGCACTGTATGGGAGACTGACGCTAGGTAGGGGAAAAAAAGTGTTGGCACCACCACAGCGAACTATACCCTCACCAGAGGCCTTTTTCTAAAAAGGTCTCCTTGATCATCCTTTCTTTGAAAGTTGCCTTCATGGCGGCGGTCACATTCTTATGTTTCAGGGCTGGGCCACTCTTTCCTGATGTTCTCCATTTCTGGTGCTTCATAGGGACAAAGTTTTCTTCCGTCCTTTCTTCTGAATGTGGTGTCTGCTTTTTTTCACCTTAACGAGGTCATGATCTCCATCACATCTTCATAAGCTTGATGTGGTCCAGGACATCCAAACTTGTGAGGCCCTCATTGAGCCCTTCCGACATTCGGATCCCTTGATATTGATTCCTGTGGGTTCCCGGTTTCCAAGATTGTGTCAACTTTAATGGAAGCCTACTTAGCGCTTGGTCACACATTTCCACGTTTTTAGTCACCACTCATTCCACTTAGGTCAGAGCCTCCTGGGACATTTGGCATTAAGCTGCCATCTGGGTCTCCATCCATGCTTTATCCAGGTTCCATTCCCTGACCTTTGCTGATGTCAGCCTTGAGCGCGAGGTGCTTCAGGAAGCTGTACGCATGGCGTTACGTTTCCCTTCCTTAACTGCAGTGCAGTTGTGGAAGGGATAAATGTAGTTTAAATGTATCCTTAAAACTTAACTCTTCCTCGCAGCCTTCCCCCAGCGCGGCATCCAAGCAGTCTGTGCCGGTTGGATTTGGAGAAGCATTGCTGGGATGTACGGCTACTACACCTTCCAGCCAAAACCAGACCTCCCGTGCAACTCCACCTCAAGCTAATTCTCCTCCAATCTTCGGGGCTGCGACCCCACCGGGGTAAGAAGGCGAAAAAGGAATTTTGATGTGGATTACGTCACACGTAATTTTTTTTTTTTTTGGTCTGAAATAATAATTAGCTTTTTGTGTTTTTAGGAAATGTTTTCAAAACTTGCCGGGTGAAACCTCCTCCATTCAGAACGGTGATGGGAACGGGGCGGAGCAGAACTTGTTTCTCAGCGCTGCAATGTCACAAGGCAAGGGGTTAGGATTTGGCCTGGCGGATAAATCCACCGGCGCCTTCTCAGGCTTTTCCTCTTGGGCCAGCCAGGCAAATGGTGACAATGGGCAGAAAACCGAAAACCTCTTTGCGGCCTTTACCAAACCCTCAACTGTGTTTCCGAAGGGCTTTGAGTTTTCTGTGGAACGTTTTCCTGAGAAGAACACTCTGGCGGTGAAGGACGCTCCACGGTTGGGAAGTTCGGAGGCTTGTAAAAGCTTAACACCTCAACCTCCAAGCACTACTCCAGCTCCAGCCACTGAGACGAAGCCTGCTGCTAACCTACTACCCAACAAAAGTGAACACAAGGATAAACCACTGAACTCCGTTCCTGTCCAGAAACCTGTAAAACCTGAGGTTCAGAAGAGTCCGAATAAAAATGACGGAGGTAAGTGGACATTTATTACTCTTATACAGTTTATAGCCTTACCTGTGCTAGTGTGGATATTGTGGTTACTTATCTCCCCTTCTTCTCAGTTACATATCCCACATCTATATTGATGGACCCCCAGAAGCTAAAGAAGCTTCTGTCCAGTGGTGATTGCTTTGTACAGGACGGCTCCTGCAATGACATTGCTCCACATCTGCACAAGTGCAGAGAGTGTCGTCTGGACCGCTTTGGAAGGAGCAAGGAACAGCGCGATGCTGCCGTCTTCTGCCGCTTCTTTCACTTCCGAATGTGAGTCTAAGAAAGCTCTGCTACATCCACCCATTTACCTAAGCACACACAGGCAACTCTACTTCATTCACCCACAGACACGTGCAGCTCTGCTGCATCCACCCATTTGCAGACAACTGTTACATCCACCCATTTGCCCGCACAGACAACTCTGCTACATCCACCCATTTGCCTGATCTTCGGTTTATACGAAAGCTTTTTCTTAGTAAAAATACAACTTGTAGTCTGAAAAGTATGTTCCTTTCCAAGCCGGTGTCTCTCAGGCTGTACATACTTGAGACTATACACTAATATTCATTGGGGCTCAGTCCTACAGATGGTATTGGAAACTTCTTGCAGTCCCTGAAGATTTGAGACTTTTGACATGATAGATCTTTCCTGTTTCAGGCTCCATTTCAACAGGCATGGGATACTCCGGGAAGGCGGCTTCTTGACTCCTAATAAATACGACGCTGAAGCGATGAACCTGTGGCTTCCGTTAGTGAGCAAAGTGGTGGATTTGGACCTTGACACAGCTAAATACATCCTGGCCAACATCGGAGACCAATTCTGCACGCTCGTCGCTTCCGAAAAGGAGGTTATGGCTACTGTAGATCCTCAGAGTGAGTGCTGTTTGTTGATGGAATAGAACTACAGATTTTCCATGATGGATCTTTCTCGCTCAACCCGTTTATTTCTGATTTGCAGAACCGGTGGCTTGGAAACGCGCTGTTCGCGGCGTGCGAGAGATGTGCGACGTCTGCGACACCACCATCTTCAATCTCCATTGGGTTTGTCCTAAATGTGGCTTTGGGGTGTGTGTAGACTGTCATCGGATGAAGAAGAAGAGTCTGAGCAGTGGTAAGTGTGTATGGAGTTGTAAATAACATATTCTCCATGTTCTTTCCCCCCCCCCCCCCACCCCCACCCAACCACCGCCTTTACGTCATTTCTTCTGAAATTTTTCTCTCCCCTCTATTAGGTAGCGATGGAGCAGAACTGTTCTCCTGGCTAAAGTGTGGCAAAGGGCAATTACATGAGCCGGACAATCTAATGCCGACCCAGATAGTACCGGGAAAAGGTAACAGTCGTTCTCGCAATTTTAGGTTTATTCCAAACATTTTTAGACTTTAGGGTCGGAGTGCAGCCGAATTTGACATTCCCTGTACTCTATTCTGGTGCCACAAGGAATCTGGAGTAAATTCTCAAATTGATTTACACTAGCGTGAAAGGGTTTTTTTTTTTTTTTTGTGCTGAAAAAGATAAGGCTGTATTCACACTGCCGTATGGGGGACGTATGTAGGTCTACGTATATACATCCCCCATAGACGGCAATAGCATTCCCTAGCCGGGAATAAGGCGCCATGCCCCATGTTTCTCTATGGAGAGGGGAGGGGGTGAGCGGCGCTAACAGGTTTTTTTTTTTTTTTTTGGTTGGTTTTTCTTGTCTACGGGAAAGGTAAAATCTGCATGAAATCTACATGCAAGCTTTGAAATTATGTGGTTTTCATGCAGATTTTTCTCCGAAATGAGAGAAAGGTGGGGGAAAAAAATGCTGAAACATGTAAATATGCATCCAAACGCACTACCTGGCACAAAACCGCATGAAATACGCTCAAATTATTTATTAATTTCATGTGCGAATTGTCGTGAGAAGTCGGCATCTAAATAAATTGACCAACGCACTCTCTTTTCCAGCTCTGTATGATGTTGGAGATGTAGTCCACTCCGTGAGGGGGAGGTGGGGTATAAAATCGAATTGTCCCTGTTCCAATAAGCACCAGAAGCCTTTATCTAGACCGGCTGTGAAGGAAGAGCCCAAGCAGGTATGTGTGATGGAGCGGCTGGAGGGCAGATCCCAGAAGGAATTCTGTAGTTGATGATTGTCTGCCATTCTGTTCAGACTCCTTGTAGTTCCGAGTCCTCAGAGGGATCCCTGCAGCCGAGCAAACCCCCCGCACCGGACCCCCTATCCACTACTAGCAAAACACCATCATCTTCAGTCTCCGGGCCTTTAAGTTGGTTATCGAATCTTACACCGAACACAAACGTGAACAAGGAAAACAAAGGTAAGTGTAAGATCTGTAATTATCTGCCTCTGGGCTTTAAATGCTTCAAAAGTATCATGGCCTCAAGTCTGTTCTGATCTTCCTACAGATAACCTCTTCACCTCCGCAATGAAAACCGAAACTATAACCCTCCCCTCGTTTGCTAGTTTCGGCAAGCCGGCTTCTGCGTTGCAGTCGTTCGGTAGCTCCATCCTTTCCCCTATGAGCAGTAACAGTTCCGGATTCTTAAGGAACCTTCTCAATTCTTCAAGCATTAAGGTGGGTTTTGCCATATTCTAGTATCTGGGAATAGAAATGATGCAGGAAGCATATGACCAGTCCCGTGCTTCTGGCATCACTCCGGGACCTGCAGAAACTGTCGGGGAGAGTCGTTCAGAGGCTCTGCTCTCTTAGATCGGGTGAATCACATTGTCAGCACTTCACCCAATCTCTGGGACAGTGGTCAGGAGGTTCTGGCAGTGCTGGATACTTCTAAGCTTGGGACTGTAAGACTCGGGCGCTTTTTAGGAATATTTATATAACCTATATATAACCAGTCTCCTCCCATGGCAGGGAGCCAGGGGTGACTGATTTGTACATGGGGAGTGTTATTGGCTATAATAGGTTTGAGTAAGAGTTCTCTGACTTCTCGTGTTATGATTTATGCACATTATACTATGGATTCTAAGCCTTTTCTCTTCTTCCGCAGCCTGAGGGTGGTGAGCGGAGCACGCCAAAACTGCTCGATGACATATTCGCATCATTGGTTCAAACCAAACCTGTGACCGAACCTGTACGGAAACCGCAGGGGCTCGCTGTTCAGCCCAGTCTGATGGGATTCAATACACCGCACTACTGGCTCTGCGACAACAGGCTGCTGTGTCTGCAAGATCCCAGCAATAAGAGCAACTGGAACGTCTTCCGAGAATGCTGGAAACAAGGCCAGGTAAGTGACCGGCCACATGGATTCAGGCTCTTGTGCTGTAGTTTCTATTGTTACTGTGGGTGATGATTAATGAAATCTCTCTCCTCCAGCCTGTGGTGGTCTCTGGAGTTCACCATAAGTTGAATACTAATCTATGGAGACCAGAATCCTTCAGGGATGAGTTTGGGGAACAAGAAGCCGATCTGGTGAATTGTCGGACTAATGACATCATTACCGGAGCCACTGTTGGAGAATTCTGGGATGGCTTCGAAGATATAAGCAGTACGTACCATTTACTACTTGGATAGGTTTCCAGAAATGTTCAGGCTTGTCTGTTAAAGGCAGCATATTGGTCTAGTATTAAAGGGGTTGTCCAATCATAACAAGTTCTCTCCTATCCACTGAAACGGGAATAATTTGTTAACCGGTGGTGCTCCCACAGTTGGGACCCTCGCGGATCAGGAAAATGAGGGTATGTTGTACCACAAAAGATTCATGCGGTAGTGCACACGCCCGACCCCGACGCTCCAGGTCTATTGCACTGACGGCGATGGCGGAGTACGGCGCTTGCTCCATCAGCGCCATAGAGAACAGCTCAGCGCAATCTGGTTATCTACTATCCCTGTGCACACAACGTGGGGGAGGGAAAAGTTTCAGATGAATGTTTACTGCTCCTTTTAAGATCTGAATTGTTTTCTTTCAGAACGCCTTAAAAATGCTGCAGGAGAAGCCATGGTGCTGAAACTGAAGGACTGGCCTCCTGGAGAAGACTTCAGAGATATGATGCTATCTCGGTAGGTGTTTTACAAAATTTAGGTAGTGCAAGAGGCGGGTGGCCCTCGGCAAACACGTCACTGTAGGTCACAGGGGACGTGCAAAAGTCATGTTACCTAAATGTTCCCTCTTACAGGTTTAATGATTTGATGAGCAATATCCCGCTACCCGAGTACACGAGAAGAGAAGGGAAGCTCAATCTGGCCGCTCGACTTCCTACTTACTTTGTTCGCCCTGACTTGGGACCTAAAATGTACAATGCATACGGTAAGAGGTTTGGTTTGTTTGTTTTAAATTATTATTAAAATCTCATCAGATATGGAGTGTAGGGTTGCGTCATAATGTGTTGAAAGTGTTAAAGGAAGCCTCCCATCTGGAATCCACAATCTGAGGTATTCACGATGGTAGATTCCTGCCTGTGTCTCTAGTCCCTGTACCATCTAATTAAATAAAAACTCTACCGCGAAGAGTGAAGACGGCGGTCATTGCGCATGCGTGAGCATCGGCTGAAGAGCTCTGCACAGACGCGCAGGGAGGGGGAACTTAAGAGGCTGCCGGGGCGTGGAATAGTCTTTGCTCCTGGTGCTTGGTCAGGCTACTCCACGCCCCTGTAGTCTCTGATTTGATAAACATAAAAGAGTTTTCATTTACTTAAAGACCGTGTAGGGCTTACACACAGGCAGGAATTCCTGATGATGGGTTTCCTTTTAAAAACGATCTTTCATCTTGAAACGCTGTGAATGGTTGGAGCAGCAGAGCTGTGTGTTTAATATAGATCTAGATGGATATATTATATTCTAGCAGAGCTGCGTGTGAATGAATGGATAAACGTAGCAGACCTCTGTATATGTGTGTGACTACCAGGGAGTTTTCTATCCGTTAGACTATATCTTTTCTTTTTTGATGACTTAATCTGAGGAGTCAGAAAAATATGGTGTGTGTATATATATTTTTTTTGTTAGGTTTAATTACTCCAGAGGACCGGAAATACGGTACAACAAACCTTCATCTGGATATATCTGATGCAGCGAACGTGATGGTCTATGTAGGGATCCCAAAGGATGAGGGGGATCAGGAGCAAGGTAATATTCCATCTGTTTATTGTACATAAATTATTTGTTTTACACTTTTTTTTTTTCCATTTGTTTTGTATGGTATATATTAATTTGTGATGCGTTTTATTTACAGAAGTGCTTAGGACCATACAAGACGGAGATGCAGATGAATTGACCGTGAAGCGATTTGTGGAGTTCCGAGAGAAGCCCGGAGCCTTGTGGCACATCTATGCAGCCAAGGACACGGAGAAAATCCGACAGTTCTTGAAAAAGGTATTAAGATGGGGTCAGATAAGTGGCCTTAAAAGCCTTTTTTTCTTTTTTTAATAAATGTTGGTGACCAGATTGGGCTAAGGGAAAAAAAACATGGCCTCTGTTCCCTCTTCTCCTGGTCTCACACAGGCTTGAGGCCTCAGTTACAAGTGAGGTAGGTGATTCTCCAGTATAGTCAGGGGGAGTTCACACTCTGTGTTTTGTTAATCTCCAAACACACATTGCACCTAGTCACATGCTGGGGATGTTGGCACCTGCCACAGTTAATGTATGGATGCAGCAGAACTATGTGTGCTGCATACACATCAGCGCTGCCTACATCCATCCACTTACATAGACAGCTCTGCTACATCCATAACATACACATCATGCAGCACACTCCAGGCATCAGTACACATTTGCTGAGCCCAAGGGTACATAGCTCTGCAACTCCATCCATCATCCATCATATAGACTGCTACATCCATCCACTTAAAACATATAGTTTAGAGCAAATACATGTAGTGGATGGATGTAGCAGAGATGTCTGGGAATGAATGAGTGTAGCAAAGCTGTGTATGTGTATGCAGCACCCCTCCGAGATACACATTTTGCTGCACCCTCGGGGTGCACTAGCTCTGCAAAGAAATCCAGTGTAGCTCTGTAATCATCCACTTACAACATAGTTCTGTCACATACATGTATCAGGGCAATGGTGTTACAGGATGGATGTAGCAGAGCTGGTGTGTATGCAGCACTCTTGGGCTAACCAATCGCGGCACAATACAACATCTGGGTGCTGTTACTCGTGGAAGGGCTGTGGGGTAATTCCCCAACAATGTGCAAGATATCAGATTATACACAATGTGTTTGTCCTAATTAGGTGGCAGCAAGGAACAAGGCCATGAGAACCCGCCAGATCATGACCCGATCCACGATCAGAGCTGGTACCTGGATAGTACATGAGGAAGAGACGCTCCAGGAACACGGAGTTCAGGGATGGCCCATCGTTACAGTTCTTGGGAGATGCTGTCTTCATCCCGGCTGGAGCCCTCATCAGGTAGCGCTTGCTTAAAGGGATTCCAATTTCAGCAAATTATTGATATTGTTGTGTAATTGAAAGTTCTACAAATTTCCGTATACTTGCTATCCATCTTCCGTTTTTCTAGATCTCTGCTTGCTGTCCTATATAGAAAGCTTCATTGTTTACTTCCTGTGATGAAAATCTGTGCTGGTCATGCAATGTCACTCTGAATAAACGAGCCGTGGCACCTGTGTAACTGTAGTGTTTATAATGTGCCATGAACCGTGACATCTCATGACCAGGGAGATATATAACGTGCCATTGCACCTGTGTGACATCACACATGACCAGGGATATATAAGTGCCATGAGCACATGTGTGTGACATCAATGCCAGGGTAATGGCTATAATAATAGGTATAGGCTACTGAATAATACCATAAGCCCAGCATATAGCAGATGTCGGGCAGTGCAGTAAGCAAAGCCACCCTCTCATAGAATGGTTAGATAACATGCAGCGAAAAACTAAAGATCGACACCAGTATTGCAGCGGTGTCATGGGCCTGCCTGGATCAACCTAAGATGTTTGGAGGCTGTCTGCTTGTATGATTGATGGATAGAAGACTGCTCAGAAGCCTAAATGGAGTCTGAGATAATTACTCCACGTAGCTGCTCGGCCAATCACAGCTGTCAAAATCACACTATCCTGAGCTAGCGACTCCTAAAGAAGATAGGACCCAACCGCGTTTCACGACTATATAACATTAATCAGGGATCAGATGTAATGTACACGTATACTCTGATAGTACACATTCACATAGCGGGGACCGGAGGAGCGGACCTGTGGACTCACCAGAACCAGGGAGCGAGGCTAAACGTGCCATGCACCGTGGACATCACATGACCAGGGATATAACGTGCCATGCACCGTTTGACATACATGACCGGGATCTAACTGCCATGCACCTGGTGACATCACATGACCAGGATGATTACGAACGGTGCCAATGACACCTGTGGTGACAATCACGATGACCAGGGATATAACGTGCCATGCACCTGTGTGAATCAACATGACCAGGGATAATAACGTGCCATGCACCTGTGTGACATCACATGACCAGGGATTAAACGTGCCATGCAGCTGTGTGACATCACTGACCAGGGATATAACGTGCCATGCACCTGGGTGAATCACATGACCCAGGGGATATAAAGGTCTCCTGCACCTGGTGGACATCACATGACCAGGGATATAAAGGTCCGTGCACCTGTGTGACATCACATGACCATGGATAAAACTAGCTGTGGTCCTATTGTGTCCACACATTGTGAACAAGCCAAAGCATAAATCACATACAAAATGTATACCGTATATACTCGAGTATAAGCCGAGACCCCTAATTTTACCACCGAAAACGGGAAAAACCTATTGACTCGAGATATAGCGGGTCTCTGGCGTTTGGTTAGTATACCGCCAGCCAGCCCCCCACCAGTTACCGCCACCACACACGAGCATACCGCCAGCCAGCCCCCACCAGTAGCATACCGCCAACGAAATAGACTAATACTCCACCCTCCGTTGTCCCCGAAGTTCGTCGCGGGTTCCAGGCGGCTTCCGATCCCATCGCGGCTCCCGGCGGCCTCTTCACTCTTTCTGGCGGTAGATTAGATCGCCCCGACCATCGCACACTGTGATGCGACGCTGTCGCCGCGGATGACGTCATCAGCGGCGACAGCACGCATCACAGTGGCAACGGAGCGGCAGATCGCATGGACGCGACTCTTTGCGTGTAGAGAAGATAGAAGACAGAAGAGAAGACACGGGAGCCGCGAACAGTGATCGGGCGCCGCAACGGACATGGTGGACACCGGAGGGTGAGTATTAATTTTTTTTTTTGTATCATTGACTCTGAGGCGAGGTTTTTCAGCACATTTTTTGTGCTGAAAAACTCGGCTTATACACGAGTATATACGGTAATATAGAAAATTCTTTAATTAGTTTTTTTTTTTTTGTATGTTTCTTTAATAAAAAAAAAAAACCAAGCATAAAAATGTGCAATCACAACGGTGATGCGCCGCAAGCAGGAAAAGTGTGAAGTCAACCCTCAGGCATTACAGGAACCAAATCTTGTTATATTTAAAGCATAAAGGTGCCAGCAGGAGCTGAAACCATTTCCTAAGTAGAGTGTGACAATATGAAAAGCCCACATAGAGCAAAAAAAGCTTCCTTACCCATATCAAAAGTCTGGTTGGTACCTGTGCCCAGGGTGACTCCGGCCTGGTTTGTGGACATACGATGGACCAGGGTATAACGGTCCGTGCACCTGTGTGAACAACATGACCAGATGGTATATAACTAGCTGGGCACCTGTGGGGACATCACATGACCAGGGATATAACTAGCTGTGCGAGTGTGACATCACATGACCAGGGATATAACTAGCTGTGCACCTGTGTGACATCACATGACCAGGGATATAACAAGCTGTGCACCTGTGGGACATCACATGACCAGGGATGTAACTAGCTGTGCACCTGTGTGACATCACATGACCAGGGATATAACAAGCCGTGCATCTGTGTAATGACTGCAAGCAGTGATCTAGGAAATTATGAGGAATTGATGCAGAAGTATATGGGGAAAATTGTATTTTCAATCCACAAACAATCTCCATTATTTACTGAAAGTAGACAACCCCTTTAATTTCGGGCCTCATTCTTTTACTGTGTAGTTTTGTTCTGACCTTGTAAACCTTTTTGCAGGTCCACAACTTGTACAGCTGCATCAAAGTAGCCGAGGACTTTGTTTCTCCGGAGCACGTGAAACATTGTTTCTGTCTGACTCAGGAATTCCGTTACCTCTCCCATACACACACCAACCACGAGGACAAGCTCCAGGTAACTACTAGGCCCCATGTGTTGTATGATGAGAAACCAGAGGGTGCAGAATAGCTTTAACCCCTTCTGTCCTCCCCGCAGGTGAAGAACGTCATCTACCACGCCGTGAAGGATGCGGTCGCAGTATTGAAAGCAAATGAAGCCAGTATAGGGAAGGTTTAACCTCCGACGCACGGATCCATGGGATAGACTTCCACGGCAAGCTTCTTACTAAATACACACACTCACACACACTCCGGTCCCGCTGGCTATCTCCATGAATATGACCTCGTACACAACGTGTTTACAGTACCTGGGATGGATCCATGGACTTGATCATAAGAATCTATCACCACGACTTTGGATTTCAGAACTACTAAGAACTCCTCAGAGGTGCCAAACGCTATTGGACGAGAAAAACCAAAAGTTTTTTGTTTTTGTTTTTTTTAGACTGTACAATAAATACCTCTTGTATTTGGAGACTCTGGACTACACTGTATATAAGCAGGATTTTATCATTTTACATTTGATTTAGAATTGTCATTAAATAACTTTTTGGATTTGGATTTCGCTTGTTTGACTTTTTTTAATTTTAATTCTTTCCGGTGGGGATTTTCTTTCTCTCCCATGTGACCATATTGGAGAGGGGGGTGGGGGAGGATGGTCCATTAGCATTGGGAGTTTCGGAAAACTTGTCATTTTCATTTTTTTACTATTGGGAAAATAAATTGTAATTTGTGTTTGTAGATCTGGTGTGGGTTTTTTTGATCATTTTATTTATAACTGAATATTCTGGATCTGGAGATCGCCAGGATGAAAGAATGTATGCAAATGAGCCTGAGGGGCTCCAGGCTCCATTAAGCACTAAGGAGCCTCAGCCTCATTTGCATACAGTCCTTCATCCTGATGGTAGATGCCCTTCAGAAAGGATAAACCTGAGCGACACAGGGAGGGACAAGTTCGCAGGACTGAAAAGGAGTGTGAAGGACGGCCCGTTTCACGCTACTTGGATCGCTTCATCTTGCCTCAAACGCTCAGTGTGTACACCTGTATTTAGATGGTGGTGCTTAATCGGTAGAACGTAGAACTTAAAATACTCTGGTTTAAAAAAAGAAACTGGGCGGATCCTTAATGAACCACGCCCATTGTGACAAGAACTCTAGTCGCTTCTGAGAGGAAACGGTCTTCTTTTGTTTCCTCCAATAGAAACTTGTGTGGGCGTGTGCTTCACACCTACTTCTTGGACCAATAGGACGTCAAGCAAGAAATTAGTCATTACATGGGGAGGAGCTTAAGATGCGGGAATTCTAGTAATATCCGGCAATTTGATACATTTACCCAAGAAATGGGGTTTATTACTAATGAATGGTGGGGGATACAGAATTATACCTATGCTGGATTTCTGTAGTTATGGTGGGGGACTATAAAAATACTCCTGTCATTTTTATCATTTAATCCGAAGCCCCTGTTTTTAATAATCCACCACGATTCCCTTCTTAAAATTTTTATTTTACGCCGGTTACCTCAATTTATCGGGACTGGAATACGTTCCAAGCCTCCATAGGTAAGTACAATAGATTCTCCTTTGTGGACTGTGTGAATATGTTCAATCAGACGAGGAGCCCCTTATCCATTGGTTACTGAATTTTTATGTTCACGAAACTGTGTAAATAATGTACGTATAGGGGCAGATTTACTTGCCCGGTCCGTTCGCGATCCAGCGGCGCGTTCTCTGCGGTGGATTGGGGTCCGCCCGGGATTCATTAAGGTAGTTCCTCCGCTGTCCACCAGGTGGCGCTGCTGCGCTGAAGAGCATCGGAACTATTTACAAAAAAGGCCATAGGCCTCACTGAAACTCATTAGTCATTAAAACTTTACTTTTATTATTATATTCTTAAAAAGTGTTGTTAACTACAACCACTTCGGTAAATTCTTAACTTGGACAATTGCCTGGCTTATATTAAAATTATGCAGACCATCGTGGAGACTTTATTGTGTGGTACGCCTGAAATGAGGAGGACTATATTTAAGATGTCATAGGACAGTGATGGCAAACCTTTTAGAGACAGAGTGCCCAAACTTCAACAAAGACCCGCTTATTTATCTCAAAGTGCAAACACAGAAATGTAATTTGTGATTTATATTCCCTTCTCTGTCACAGTTTTCATTGATACCAGCACCTGAGGACACCAATAAGCAAAAATCGCCCCAGGTAAAGACTAGTGGGTACTTTTATATAGCTCTGTGCACAGCAAGTCCTGGGCTGTCTGGTACTGCAGGAGATACCTGGAGTCATCTCTGGTGATGGCCTGAGTGCCCACAGAAAGGGCTCCGAGTGCCACCTCTGGCACCAGTGCCATAGGTTAGCCATCACTGTCATAGGATCTTTAAAGTGTAAGCTGCAACACCACTAGGTGTCAGTATTGTGCTATTTGTCTGACGGTGATTATCAAATCTGTTTTCTTGATGGTACCGCTACAATGTTGCAGCTCTTAATGTGACTGTTCTATAGTTAGATACAGTATCGATTCACTAGGCAATCTCACGTACTGTCCCATGCACACATGTGACCCTGGTGTTACTGCTTTGGATACATGCACAATGGCATTCACTGACAATCAGATCACTACACTCCAAAGGTGCTATAGATCCTATGTATCCTACACTTAGTGATAAATATCTCCTACATTATCATTGATCCTATGTTAGTCTCTTCCCCTCCTATTCATCCAGTCCAATTTAGTCCACGCTCACACTTTGTCTGCTATCTAAATTGTTTCCCACTAACTCACTGGAATCAACCGTAGGCAGTGGGGCTGAGTGAAGGTAAGTGCAAGCTCTGCAACACTTTTTGTTTTTTTAAATGCGGCGGTTTTTTCGCAGATCCGTCGGGTTTTCGTTTCGGCCACGCCCCGCCCCGATTTCCGTTTGCAGTGCATGCCAGCGCCAATGCGCCAAAATCCGAATCACGGGCCCAAAATCCCGGGGCAATCAGGAGGAAATCGGCCGTCACAATGAAAATCATTCGGTGTAATCAACGTCGGGGAAAACGCGAATCGGGCCCTTAGTAAATGACCCCCAAAGTTTTACCTATATAAAAATGGCCACCTGGACAGAAATTAACGTTAACCATGTAACATGACATTAAGGCATATTAATAGTGAAGAACATACATTAATTAACCTACACCTAGAACAAGCGGATGAACTTACAAAAATATTTAATCAAGAGGTTACCCCCCCCCCTAGTGTTACTAGACCAAGCCAAAACAGAAGCTCTAAAAAAATCTCCCCAGCAATTACTTCATCCAAAGAAAAGAAAAAGATATTGATTTTCTCATTAGATTGCAACATAATGGCCCCAGCTTATCGTAACTGGTACATGAGAAGATCAGATCCCGCAATTAAAAACGATGCAGGAGGAATGGACCAATCGTGACATTAAGAAGAGTATGGACATTAAAGATTTAGCAGTTGCAGCACACGTACTCCCGAACAATAAAAAACAGGCGCTCATGGGTTAGCAACCTACAGCCTTGCAGCGCTTGGGACCTGGGTTCAAGTCCCATCCAGGTCAACATCTGCAAAGAGTTTGTATGTTCTCCTCCGGTTTCTTCCCACCCTCCAAAATATACTGGTAGGTTGATTAGATTGTGAGCCCCAGGGACCAAATTGTGCAGCGATGCATAATCGGTGTTATATAATTATATAAATAATTATTATTAAAATAATTGGGTGCAAAAATGTATCCCTAAAGGTAATTTCAAGGGTGGGAGCTGTAATGACTGTCCATTCATGCACACAGGACAGACACTTAACATTAGAGATTAAGTTACAGAATGACAAAATTCATTACACGTAGATCATGGTTTACGTTATTTTCGGTCCATGTGGCCATTTTTTTTTTTTTTTTTAAATGGGTAAAACTATCTGTACATTATTTACATGGTTACGTGAATCTAAAAATTCAGTAACCAATGTTTAAGGGGCACCTCGTCTGATTGAACATGCAACAACAGTCCAGCAAGGAGAGATCTAATTGTGACCGTACTACTATGGAGGACTGGGGCAATTATTCCAGTCCCAATTAAATGGAGGGGTGACTTGCGGTAACCTTAGACTTTAAGAAGGAATTTTGGTGGATTATGAAAAAAGGGGCTCTGGATTAAACTAATAAAATGAATATTGTATAGGTACCTGCCACCATAACTACAGAAATCCAACTTGGGTATAATTCTGTATCCGGACAGAACGTATTTGATAATAAGTACAGAGGTATTTTTAGTGAAAATCTTTAGGTCGTAGGCAGCTTCGGGACTCCTGGGTCCAATACGCACTATAAATATTGTAAACGCATAGGGTGATGCATGGGCCTGCAGTACCATCGACCCATTTGAAACCATTTTTTTGTTCATCAACGTTTTACTTCTTTCAAATATAAACACCCCCCCCCCCTGTATTACATTCAATTCATTTTCATTTCTTAAATCTCCTTATATATACAAACATTTTTCGGAGTGTAAGTACGTCCTAGTGAGTGTGTTTATACATGGAAGTTTAGAGATTATAAAGCAAATCACCTCCATTTGGCGTTCTAGAGTTTTTTTTCTTCGCAAACTCACATTTGGGAGGGCCCCAGGGCGACTGCCTTGTCTCTTACTGTTGGCCAGAGTGGTATCGTCCACCTGCTGTGACGTTCCCTCGAAACGGCCACAGCAGGTGGACGGATACCACTCGTCAAAACAGTCAGAAAAGGCAGCTCGCCCTGGGCCTCAAACTGTGAGTGTTGCGAAGAAAAAAACTACTAGAACGCAAATGAGGTGAATTTCTTATAGTCTCTAAAATTCATTGTGAATAACAATCACTAGGACGACGTACACTAGCGAAAAATGTTGTAATATATAGAAGATTTAAGAAAATGAAAATGAATTGATGTAAATACATGTTTATATTTGAAAGAAGTAAAACTTGATGAAACAAAAAAATGGTTTCAAATGGTCGATTTATAGGGCACTATTCATAATTCTGTATCCCCCACCATCCTTTATACTAATCTACTATAATACTAGACTAAATATACCTCGTTTTTGGGTAAATGTATCGAATTGCCGGATATTACTAGAATATCCGCACCTTAAACTCCTCCCCATGTAATGACTAATTTCTGACTTGATGTCTTATTGGTCCAAAAAGTAGGTGTGAAGCACACGCCCACATGAGTTCCTATTGGAGGAAACAAAAGAAGACTGTTTCCTCTCAGGTCCAACTAGAGTTCTTGCCAGAATGGTCGTGGTTTATTGAAGATCCGCCCAGTTTCTTCCTCAGTGGGTCCCTTTGCAGTGAACTTTAGGTGGTAACATTCAAAATTCGGAAACTAAAAGATGTCTCCTGTCCTAAAATATTCCCTAGTTTATCATCCAAAACAGCCCCCTCATGGTTACTTTGTATGAGCCCGCCTTATCCCCTATGGATTCATTAGATACAGCCCCACTCACCCTCATGGATTTCTTATGTTGGGGCCCCCCCCCCAGCAGCTCCGGGCCCTGGCACTTTGCCCAGGTATGCCCAGTGCTAGCGCCAGCCCTGCCAGGTCTCTTATCCTGCATCCTCTAAACTCCTCTCATTCCAAGTATGACCAGTCCTTGCTCATGTACATATGACTTTATAAGTACAGGCGGTCCCCTACTTAAGGACACCCGACTTACAGATGACCCATAGTTAAAGACGGACCCCTATGCCCACTATGACCTCTGGTGAAGCTCTCTGGATGTTACTATAGTCCCAGACTTCAATAATCAGCTGTAAGGTGTCTGTAATGAAGCTTTATTGATAATCCTTGGTCCCATTACAGCAAAAACATTTTAAACTCCAATTGTCACTGGGGCAAACATTTTTTTTGTCTATATCTACCATTATAAAATGTACAGTTCCGACTTACATACAAATTCAACTTAAGAACAAACCTCTGGACCCTATTTTGTATGTAACCCAGGGACTGCCTGTATT
Organism: Engystomops pustulosus; assembly: GCA_019512145.1. Lineage (NCBI taxonomy): Eukaryota > Metazoa > Chordata > Amphibia > Anura > Leptodactylidae > Engystomops > Engystomops pustulosus. The sequence goes on along the minus strand of CM033642.1, from coordinate 3,125,228 downwards.
TATGTATTTCAGAAATAATTCTAGAAAGGACATTTTCATACCCTACCTAAAGGGTGCTGTCAGCTTAATGGGGTAAAATGTGGTGACAGGTTCCCTTTAAAAGGAAAGTGATGCCAAAAATATATACATATATATTTATGTGTGTCTTCGGCTAATAAAAAAATTCCTTAAAATTATTTTTTTCATCTATTTTGAATTCAATTTATGTACTCTTAAATAAAAGGCACAACAAATGTCAGATTTCCACATGTAAAGGACCTTCATGATGTCAAAAATGGGGGGAGAGAATTAATTTGAGTAGATTGTGGCAGCAGATGAGTACACGCGTACCTGTAAGTAGATAGACAAACCTGCGGATAAGTCATTGCATCTACCATAGCAGGACCCTGGCTCCTCCCCCATTGTGATGTCATCACTGGTCTTGCTCACTGCTTCAGTATACTAGGTGGTGTCGGCTCCCTCTACACTCCTATAGTCTGTGTACAACGACACAGTAGGAAGCTGAAGCGCCATCTGTTGGCTACTAGTGGAAAATACTGGTGCAGTGCAGGGGCCTGGGAAGGCAGAAAGCTGGTGTAGAAGCCCTGAAATAATCACAATGCCCTGCGATTAATATCCCCTTTGTGCCAGCTCCATATGAAGGGGGCACAGCTGCGGCTGTAGTGGTCTGGCACTGGGCAGGAGAGTTTACCGTTTGCATGGTTTTTGTGCAAAACTACACCAACTAAGCAGCACAGCCACGGATACCTTAAAGTAGCTTCTGAGAAGAGCCGCTTCACATATTATATAATGCGCTTTTGGATCCTGTCACTAGATGGCGGTAAGTAACTAGGTTTGTCCTACCCCTCCTGTTACTAATGCTTGGAGTTACCTCAGACTCCTCCCTCTTTTTTGGGATCATAGGCATATGGAATAGTTCATCCAACAGCAGCGGGATCTGTAAAAAGTCTTATCTCCATGTTATTGGGACATATATTGGATGAGCCATTGAGTGGACTAAGAGAAAGATGGTCCTGGGAAGTGCCCGACATTGATGTGGATCCATGGCAGGAGATCCGGGCTGCTATTCCCACTATTTCACTCAATGGGGGAGATTTATCATACAGCGGCACATGACAAAATATCTGCCCCTCCGGCACCTCCAGATACATAAAGATGCGTAGGGCTCCAGATGTATCTGGCAGGGCATCTGCTGGGTGTATATTTCTATGACAGGTAGCACCTTGTGAAAGTTCCCTGGCTGCAGCGAGTGCACAGGTGCGGGGTGTGAAGTTTGCCGCCGACTGCACCCCCTTCAACGCCGCCCCTGTTTCCTTGAGCTTCTAGACCTGGCTTAACTGGGATTATAAATATTTCAGAAAACTGGCATAGAAGCCCTGATAAACACCCCCCGACATGACACTCAGACGCTCCCATTCACTAAAATTGTGCGCCCGATATCCTGCATGTTCCCCCTCTCCCCCTGCTCAGGTCCCCAGAGTTCACCTTCTTCTTCCCGGTACATGTAAGTGCATTGTCTTGCGACACAATTTGAACTTTAAATCCCGCGCTTAGTCCGAATCAGTCGGGTTGTCTGGCGGCCACGCCCCCGATGTGTGTCGCATGAAAGTTGGTGCGATCGCGTGCGCCAAAAAACCCCTGTTAAACGTGGCGCAAATCGGAAATAGTTGGGAATCCCGACGGAAATGCGGTGTGCAGACCCTTAGTAAATGTCTTCAGGGGGAGGGGGCAGTGTAGCTGGAGGGGGGCAGTGTGGCTACGCGGGGTAGGGGCGGCAGTGATGCTACTGGAGAGCGGCCCATGAAGGGGCCCTCTGAGGCTCTATCGCCCAGGGGCCCACTAAAACCTGGATGCGGCCATTTTATGATCAGGAATGTCTGGCTGATGAGGTAAAAGACAGGAGGCTTCACTTTACATATCAAGAAAGAACTTGTAATAGATGTATATGGGTAATTTACCTCATATTCTGCCCCCCACCCCACCCCCACACACACTTACACACATTACACCAACCATGAGGTAACATCATCTGACGGCACATCGTCTCACATGAGTCTTCCCAGCAACACTCGGCGTCAGGTGGGGAGGGATCAAGTGAAGGGACATGGTCCAAAGTCACAAGACCCCGTGCTAATAGAGGAAGGGGGTGATGTGCTGGCCGCTTATTTCAGATGTCCTGTGCATGTTCCAAAATAACTTTGTGTCTGGACATCGGTGGTTTAGGTTACAAGGACATTGCTATTTCAAGCCCAAAGAAATGATTCCTGTCCTGTGCTCCTGCGAGTCTCTCATCACCGCTTAAGCAGGGCTTTCCCGTTCTCCTATGATGAGTCTCTCATCACCGCTTAAGCAGGGCTTTCCCGTTCTCCTATGATACTAAATCAGGCCACATTCAGATGGTCGCGTGCTCTTCACCCCTCATAGGCAGACGAGTGGTCTTCAGATGGTCGCGTGCTCTTCACCCCTCATAGGCAGACGAGTGGTCGCCCGACTCCATGACTGCGAGGTGAGACACCAGATCCTCACCGCACAGTCACCGGGAGACCTAAAAGTCTATGGGGGCCAGAATTCGCAACCAGACCCTGACCCCCCCATAATGGACGTCTGAATGAGGCCTAATAGTGAAACATCATAAGTTTACTGGCCCAAAAAATGAAGATATGAGGTTCCTGCGCCAGTTTTCTGTCAGACTTTGCATGTTCTTTCATGTGCAAACATCTTGCACAGATATTTAAGAAGTGTCCGCGCCACTTATGTGTCGCACGTGGACCTTTTTTTGCATGGCTGCGCTATTCTTCACGTGACACAAATTTTGCCATTGAAATAGGTGATGCGGTGCGCAACATTTATCATGCAGAGTTCAGAGTTCAAGTGTGAAGTGCGTTGAACCTCCCATGTGAAAGGTGCACCAAAATAAAGTTGTTGAACTCTGTCGGAGCAGTGCAGGGGGCGCCAGATTCACGATGAACGTATGAATATTATACCCCTACAAATCTGGAATCACTTCCTATATATAGTACTGGAATCACCTTGTTGGGGAATGGAGAATGCGTCCTTTCTCTATGCATGCAAACTGAGGTTCAGGACCGTTGGAGGACCTTCAAAGGTCCTGAAATAGCTCTTCTCTACATGTGAGCAGGAATAGATGTAAGAGGATTTCATGGGTGAAGGTCCTTCTTAGTATAAAATTTGGTGGGTGCTTTGGGTGGCCATGGGCCTAGAAGAAGGCTTGGGTTCCGGGCTATGTCCCAAACCGCCAATATTATAATCCACTACTGCTGTCCCCCATGATAGAAGTTAAAATAAATATACTTGATATCACTCAGGGGCATAACTACAGTGGTAGCAGCCATCGCTATTGCTATGGGGCCCCCAGTGTCAGGGGGCCCCCACATTAGTATATATACTGTATGTATGTGTATATCTGTGCATAAATGTGTGTGCATGAACTGTAAGTGTATGTATTATAAGTATATAAACGGTTTGTGTATAAAGGTGTGTAATTGTAATGGGAAAGGGGGCCCCATTGAAAAATCTGCTATGGGGCCCTTAGTTACACCCCTGGTTTAGGTTACAAGGACATTGCTATTTCAAGCCCAAAGAAATGATTTGTGTCCTGTGCTCCTGCGAGTCTCTCATGACCGCTTAAGCAGGGCTTTCCCGTTCTCCTATAATACTAAATCAGGCCACATTTAGATGGTCGCGTGCTCTTCACCCCTCATAGGCAGACGAGTGGTCGCCCGACTCCATGACTGCAGGGTGAGACACCAGATCCTCACCGCTCTGTCACCGGGAGACCTAAAAGTCTATGGGGGTCAGAATTTGCAACCAGATGCTGACCCCCATAATGGCCGTCTGAATGAGGCCTAATAGTGAAACATCATAAGTTTACTGGCCCAAAAAATGAAGATATGAGGTTCCTGCGCCAGTTTTCTGTCAGACTTTGCATGTTCTTTTATGTGCAAACTTCTTGCACAGATATTTAAGAAGTGTCCGCGCCACTTATGTGTCGCACGTGGACCTTTTTTTGCATGGCTGCGCTATTCTTTACATCACACAAATTCAAATAGGCGTGGCGGTGCGCCACATTTATCATGCAGAGTTCAACAGAAGTGTGTCGTGCCCTTCATGTTAAAGGTGCACCAAAATAAAGTTGTTGAACTCTGTCGGAGAAGTGCAGGGAGCGCCAGATTCATGAAGAACGTATGTACATGCAACATCCCCCACCGGGGCCTAGCCTTTTCTTAGGGCCTGGAGACAGCCGGGGCCCGCAGTACCTGAGTGGCTGGCGGTTGCGGCCTAGGCACGCTAGTGTCACAGTTCTTGGTATGGGGAACCGGAGGGCTGTCCTACAGCCTGGCAGGTCTCCAGCAGGGTGGTGTTGAGAAGAAATGATGAGGGAGAGGCTGCTATAGCGGTTCTCCCTGGGGCAACTCTTTGGTGTCTAGAGTATGAGTCTCTGTGTGGTGGACAGGGTACCCGTGATGGTGACAGCCAGAGTAGCAGGGACCAGACGGAGGCAGACGTTGAACAAAAACAACTTACAGTTCTTTATTGGAACTGACAGGAACATCAGCAACGTGCCTTAACAGGATGGTGGAGTGCTGGAGATGTAGTCGGAGGGAGCCACAGGAAGTAGATCATCAGCCTGGATGCAAAGGGCAGACTGGGAGGTAGCTGTGTCCTGGAAGGATGCTTCAGCTTTATCCTGGATTGCTTCAGGTATCACCCTTAAAGGTAGGATGATACCCCTTTCCTCTCGCTAACTAGCTATTAGCTCCATGCTTCAGGCAGGGAGATGGCTCACCTGCTCTGGTCTGGTGTGCTGGCTGCACAGACTCCTCAGAGTCTGTACTGGATTAACTCCAGTCTGCTTCAGCAGACTCCTGGGTCTGACTGACCTCTAGAAGTTTCCTGACCAGGGGTTTTGTTATTCCCACTGGTCAGGTGGTGGCTACTCCTCCAATTACATCTCAGCTCACAGAAACAGTGTAACACATGTGATTGGCTGACACATATGACATCACACAAAACACTTAACTCCTGCCTTACCAGGCAGGTTCTACCACTGCAGTGTTCCCCTGTGTTATCTAGAGACTATGTAGTGACCTGCTGTGGGGCCGATCAGACCCTACACAGGCGGCAAGCTACATGATGGGACGTATTCGCAAACACAGCTCTGCCTTGCATCGGCGAGGGTGTTGCAAATATTACACCCCCTACAAATCTGGAATCACTTCCTACATCTAGTACTAGAATCACCTTCTTGGGGAATGGAGGATGCGTCCTTTCTCTATGCATGCAAACTGAGGTTCAGGACCGTTGGAGGACCTTCAAAGGTCCTGAAATGGCTCTTCTGTACATGTGAGCAGGAATAGATGTAAGAGGATTTCATGGGTGAAGGTCCTTCTTAGTATAAAATTTGGTGGGTGGTTTGGGTGGCCATGGGCCTACAAGAAGGCTTGGGTCCCGGGCTATCTCCCAAACCGCCAATATTATAATCCACTATTGCTGTCCCCCCCAGAAGTTAAGATTTGATGTACCCAAGATATTCTATAGAGAGTATACATGGCATCATTATAGGCTGTGACATGAGGCTGAACCTGTTTTTGAGATTCCCATGGCTGATAGGGCAAGATACAGATCCAGCAATGTTTAATGTGACAACATTTTATTGTCACATTTAGGTTTAAGTACCCTAGGGGCAAAAAAAAAAAAAAAAGTTAAAAGAAGCTAAAATTTCAAATTACCTCTAAATCATAAACATATTTGACACTGATTTGACCCACAATGCCGATCTATCAAATTATAATATTATATTAAAAAATAAAAATTTTGCCATTTCGCCACACTTAAAAATTTGACTAAAAGTGATCACAAGGTCATACAGTCCCCACAATGGTAGCAATAAATACTTCAGCTCCTCCCACAAAAAAATTATACATCTCTGTAGACCGAGTGTCAGATTATGGCAAAAAAATTGTTTCAATACAAGATTAAGAAGAGGTGTCATTTGTGACACACTATGGAAGTACTGCATTTTTGTACTTTCATTGTCTTCAGAGTCTGAGAATACAGTAGGGACCAATCTACGTACGAGGGAACAATAAAATGTATTTGTCTCATGCTGTACACCTGCACACATCATAGTATAAGGCAGAAGTATCGCTGCCATTAGGATTTTAACGTGTATTTTTTATTAAGATATACAGGTGGTCCCCTACTTAAGAACACCCGACTTACAGACAACCCCTAGTTACAAACGGACCACTGGATATTGGTAATTTATTGTACTTTAGTCCTAGGCTACAATAATCAGCTGTAACAGTTATCACAGGCGTCTGCAATTAAGATTTATTGTCAATCCTGGTTCTTATCACAACCCAACATTTTTAAATCCAATATTCATAGAGACCCAAAAAATGTTTTGCCTGGGGTTACCATTATAAAGTATACAGTTCCGACTTACATACAAGTTCAAGTTAAAAACAAACCTACAGAACCTATCCTGTACGTAACCCGGGGACTGCCTGTACTTGATATCACTCAGGGGTGTAACTACAGTGGTAGCAGCCATAGCAACTGCTATGGGGCCCGCAGTGTCAGGAGGCCCCACATTAGTATATATACTGTATGTGTGTGTATATCTGTGCATAAATGTGTGTGCATGAACTGTATGTGTATGTATTATCAACGGTTTGTGTATTTATGAGTGTATAAATGCGAGTAATTGTAATGGGGAAGGGGGGCCCCATTGAAAAATCTGCTATGGGGCCCTTAGTTACACCCCTGATTTCACTGTGACTATTTTATAAACCATAAGCATATATGTCCTTGCTTACCCATAGTTGAAGGTTATGACTCAGGTTTTTACATTGTTATATTCAGACACAGGGCCGTTCATTGCATAGAGTACATACCGTGCTCAATACCTCAGTATATACAATCTATAATTGTACACAGGAGATCAGGAGACATAGGCTCCCCGGTTGAGTTACACAAATGAAGATGAACCAAGTTATTTCTACTAAGTATACACCTATTCCGACAACTAATATGGATAATATATTATGTACAAGGTTTCCTATGGACTTCAATCACAGACCGGACTGGAATCTAGGACATTCATAAACGTCCTTTTTTTTTTTTTAGAAGAATGGTGGCTCTAATCCCATGGATAGAGGCATCAGTGGAACATGTATAAAGACTTTTAGAAGGTTCTGTGTGTGTTTGTGGGAGGATCGTGGTGACAGGGGTTGGCCACTTTACATCACGTTTTTTGGTAATGTGTGTAATTGTGGGGGGGCAGAACCGATAATAAATAATATTGACGTGGACTATGGATGATGTACTGTCAATCCTACTTTGAAGACACCTGTAAAATCATAGTATCATACGGTTGAAAAAAGACACATGTCTAAGTTCAACCAAGGGAGGGAAGGGATTGGATGAAGAAGGGATTTCGGGGAAACAATTCTATATAACATAACCATCAATGTTATTTAGGTGTAAAAGGGCATCTAGACCCTTCTTGAAGCTCTCAGCTGTCCGTGCTGTGACCAGTGCCTGAGGAAGGCTATTCCACAGGTTGACAGTTCTCATAGTAAAAAAAGCCCTGTCACCTCCGGTGATAAAACCTAATGAAATTAAATAGCCCCAATCTTCCATTTTTTTCTCAGTGACCCCAGTCTATAGTAATAAGGGGATGCAGCCTTCTTCTTCTTCTGGCACAAATACAGTGTAATACGAAACAAGCAGGTGCGTGGATTTCTTGGAAGTAATACACTCTCTCCTGGCCTCCGGAAACACTGAGGAATTAGCAGGGAATAAGAGAAGGCTACTGCCTAGCAACCTGTATTCCAGCAGATCCCGCTAATCCCTTATGTGTTCCCTAACGTGGATACAGCGCAATAGATGCTCCATTTACCTCCCACTTCTCCAACTCAAATTACTACTAGAGTATTGTGGTTTTGAGGACTAACCTGTAGTGACTGTTCTGCCATACTGGCAGCATTGTTACCCATATTCCTATCAATAAAAACCCGGACTATCTGTTGGATTGAATTGGCCACAGAAGCCAATTTATTGACATAAATACACCAATAACTAAAATGGTTCTGTCACGACCCCTCCTGGAGAGATCCCCCACAACGGATCAATACTAGGCCGTCACAACCACCACATCATTACTTTTACCTTTAGCCGCGTTTCCCTGATTCAAATCCACAATTTGTCAGATTGACTACATGGTCACCCACCCGGCTATATGTCTGGGTTTGAGGGATTCTCCCGAACCTCGGACCCGAACTTGAAGTTCAGATCTGCTTATCTCTAGTTAATTGTAAAAAATGTAGCGGTATAACGAAAGCCTATTGTTGCCCATGATACACTATTGACTTTAGGGTCCATTGGGCTTTCTTTAGAATGTCTGTTAAAGTGTTTCATGCAATAAATTAACAAAGGCAAAAAGACTAATTAATTAAATTATTTTTTTCCCTTCACACAGTAAATAAGAAAGATCCGCTTGCCTGCAGCCACCACTAGGGGGAGCTCAGCTGATTGCTATGTATACAGCTACCATAAAACACAATAATAGCTGAGGTAATAAGTTTTTTCTGGTGATGGCTGCTTTTTTTGTAGAATGTTTCCATCATTTTAATGAATTCATGTTGTAAATTGTTCTTAGGAATGTGATGCAATGTCATAAGGAGCTAGTTAACCTACATTATTTCCGTCTATGAATGGCCACGGTGCTGTGTACATTTATTTTACTATCAGAGCAGTGGAATGTGACTTTACGGAATCTTTTTATATCAACGCTGCGTCATAAGGTTTCCTTTCTAGTCACTTACACTTCTAAAAATAAGACTGAGTGTAGTGAGAGGAGGAAGTTAGAAATAATCACATGATGGGTGAACACTAGGTCAAGTGTGAAAAGTAATAGTATCTGCGGTAAAAAGAGGAAGATCCGGAGTATCTAGGGGGTTTAACCACTTGCTGCCAAGGCCCATTTTCCTTTTCAGTTTCTGCTCCCCTCCTTTCCAGAATCCATAAGTTTTTCCATTTACAGGACTTGTTTTTTGAGTACAAATTTTTATTTCTAGTGTTGGTATTTAATATTCCATGCAATGAACTAGGAAGATGGAAAAAAAATCCAAATGTGGTGATATTACTGAAAATTATACATCTGATCCCTTTCCTTGTGGGCTCTCGATTTCCTCCTGGGCTCCAAATTATACATCAACGTTATTCTTTGGGCCGGAAACAATCACGGAGATACCAAATGTATATAAGTGTAATGCAGGCTCTGAGAAAGGACTGATGACACACGCATGAGACAGAGACTTATCCCCTTCCCAGCTGCCCCTGCCTACCTGCCTCACTTACCTAAGCGGTAAGGGACAACTAGGAGACGTTCCCCCCATGCGCCAAAGTGCAAAACTTGGAAACGAAGATAAGACATTACAGACACTGAATAGTGGTCTCAATAGTCAGGTCACAGCAAATAAGGGAAATAGTACACAATCACAAAACAGAGGGACAGTCCGTATAGAGGCAAAGGGTCGGAATGCCAGAATACATGTAAAGAAAAAACAGGATACTCTTGCTACAAACTGGATCTAAAATTTCTTTGTTTTGCTATATTCTGATGGCAATAAATTTTCTATATTTTATAATTTTGTCTCAGCAGTGGACTTTCCAACCACTTCATAATAGATAAGTGGTAACCAGTAGTGGATTATAATATAGGGGGTTTGGGCGGTAGCCCAATGGTAGCATTGAAAACATAAGCTCTTCCTGTAAAATATTATACTATACATAGGTCCCCCTAGATGTATGAGGACTTCATGGGTGAAGGTCCTTCTCAGTATAAATTTGGTGTGTAGTTTGGGTAACCATGGGCCCCCTAGAAAACTTGGGCCCGGGCTATTAATTTTTCACCCCCTTACAAAATCATCAAGTTTTACATTATTGTTCGGTTACACAGAATGCACAGTAAATGTAATGTGGACGGCGGAAATGTGACCTTATCCTAACACAGCTTTTTTTTTTTTTTTATCCTAATCTGGTAAAACCCTCCAGAACACATCATTTTTACCAAGCAGCTAAATCCTTGAAATGAATATTTGGTGCCAAGAATTCCCCGAGCCGCGCACAGAGCCTTGAGAAGTGACTCATCCCGTACAGTGTAAACAGTGAAACCACTGGAACTTACTGCGTGTTTATGAGGGAGGGCGCACAACACGGAGGAGAGTGCGTCACAGAAAATGATCTGGGGTCCTTATGTTCGCTTAACTATTACTGTGCAAAAAAAAAAAAAAAAGAAGTTCAATCTACAAAATAGTTTCCGGAGCCTGCAAAAAACAAACAAAAAAAAACATTTAACTTTTAAAACTCTTTATACAATAAAGATCTTACATTCCTCTACCAAGGTCTAATACAAATCCTTTACAAGTCTCATTATACTGCAATATGGTAGTATTGCAGTATATTGTATGAGCAATCAGACCCCCTATGGTTCTTGTTCCCTAGGGGGCCCAAAAACGGTAGATAAAAAGATATGTAAATAAAAAGTTTCAAACATAAAATTAAATTCCAAGTCATTCCCTCTACCTACAATGGAAATAAAAATGTATACGTAATCATAAATAATAACAGAACAAACATAATCATAAACATGTAAGGTAACCCTGCGTCCCAATCAGAAGAGAGTAGAACAGTTAATTTTGCCGATGGCAACCAATTAGAGCTTGGCTTTCATTTTCCGTCAACTGTTTATAAAATTAAAAATAAACAAATCTAATTTAAAAAAACTAAATGATTAAATCTAAAAAATTTGACTTTTTTAGTTTAACCCCTTGCCGCAACATGACATTCCCCAATGTCATGGTGCTGCAGCCCATGAGCTCACCACTAACATATGTATTTAAATTAGCTTGTAAATTTTTAATATTATACTAGCCCCACTAGGTTACTCCATCCCTAAGGGGTCTGATCTCTCATACAATATACGCTATTGCAGTATATTGTGAATCTGTAACATACACACGGTAGTGGTTTTCATGGCCCCAATTGCCCCAATCACAATTGCCAATCCGGCAAATTGATGCCCCTAGCAACTACCCAAGACTATGGATGGCCAATCATGGCCATGGCTAGGTGCTAGGGGCATCAATTTCCCAGATTGGCTGTTTGGCAAATATGTCCGGGTTGCGCACCCGAACCCTGGCCCTGAGGGTGCGGTCACACGTCGCGTTTACTGCATGCGTTTAAAAACGCATTGCTACAGCTGAAGGGAGATTTGCCTAATTAAACAGCTGTTAACGCTTGCATTTACAAAACGCAAGTGTTAACGCGGGCGTTAACGTCGCGGTTAACGCATGTGGTTGTTAATGCATTCTTAACATGTGCGTTAACATCACGGTTAACACATGCGTTTTGCAAACGCAAGTGTTAACAGCAGTTTAATTAGGCAAATTTTTCGGGTTGGCGAAAATGGTGCAAATGTAAAAAAATGTTGGGGCTCATTTACTGAGGGTCTGCGGTCCGCACTATCGTGGGAATACCTGACGATTTCTTATGTGCGTCGCATTTAGAAAGGGTTTTTGGCGCACGCGATTGGACTTTGGCGCATCGGCACATGACACAAATGGGGGGGGGGGCGTCGGACGATCTGACGGATTCGGACTACGTGCAGGAATTAACAAAGCAATTTGTGTCGCAAGATCAGCACTCACATGCACCAGGAAGAAGAAGGTGAACTCTGGCGGGGAAGCGACACATGCAGGAACTCGGGCGCACGATCTTAGTGAATCGTGGCAGATGTGGATTCCAGCGGACAATGCACCTCGGGGATCACGCAGGGACCAGGTAAGTAAATGTGCCCCGTTAACTCTAATATATTTGTGTTTGTCTTGTCCCCCTTATCTGTTGATAAATACTATGGAGGGGGGAGATTTATCATCAAATTTTTGAGGTTAAACTGTTCTAGTTGTCAATGAAAAACCAATCAGAGCTCAGCTTTAATTTTACAAACAGCGGTGGGGAAATGAAAGCTGAGCTCTGATTGGTTGCAACGGGCAACTAGAACAGTTCTATGATAAATCTCCCCCTATATGTTGAGTCTGGAATAAACTGCAGTTCCCATCTCCACCACTAAAAGCTAGTAAAAAATATTCTGCATTATAGTCATCTATAATAGTTATCTATAATAGTCATATTGATACACATATAAATATAGATGTGTTATATTATAATAAGAAGCTGGCAGGGCATGGGGTGTCTGTATTTAGCTCTCCTTGTACATCCCCAGCCTAAAAATACAATGTGCCCCCCCATGGCTGTGTGTAGCACACATGCTGGGGCTGGTGACACAGGAGGCTGCTCTATATTTAGCTCAGTGATGCAGATCCAGGGATTCCACTGACGTCAATGGAGCCGTGCGCTGACGTCACGGGCGCTCCTCCCCCGGTCATGAGAAGGGAGAAGCTGGCAGAGAGAATGGGTGCGCGGCTGTGCCTCGTCATATGTCCATGTCTGCCTCCCTGCCCGGGCAATGTGCAGCCGGCAGAGCAGGGAGCAGGCAGCAAGTCACCCGGGGATCCCTGCATCTCTCCCCACAGGTGGATGTGTCCGACTGCAGTGACCTGACAACAGAGAGACACAGCGTGTAAGTACACAAGCCGCGGGTGCTACTGGCTTCCTATGTGTGTGTATTATCTTGTTGATGTTTTCTTACCGAAAGAAACTTTGTAAAAGTCTAGTGACTCTTTCACCAGATTTTAGCCCATTAAACTACAAGGCAAGACATGGAATATCCTTTCAAGAAATGTCTTCTTTTATGACAAATCTCTCCCGTTTACCTATAAAAAAAAAATCTCATCATGAGCAGAAAAGAGTCACTTTATGCCTGAGATGAGTCAAGTTTAGAGGCTGTAGTGTTAGTTCAGGCACAGCTATATTCAGTTACAGTTAAGAATCTCATCTTTCATATTATATTATATTGTGTTTCTGGGATCTACAGAACTCATGATACAGGCAGTTAAAGAAACGGGCTGTAACTGGATTTTTATCTGCTCACATTTACAACATTGTCTTTAACTCCCTGTATCTCCAGTTCTTTAGATCACAGAACCAAAAGCCTGATGTATTCTGAAAGATGATATTCTTATCTGTAATATGACAGTAGCAGCTTGTTTCTAGGTGCTAAAGAACCAAAGATAAGAGGTGTCTGATTTGACGCTATCCCTGCTTCTTCTAAACTTGACTCATCTCTGGCGGAAATATGACTCTTCTCTGCTCATTTTCACATGACTTTGTAGGGGATGTTTTATATTTATAGGTAAAAGGATGAGAAGGGATACTAGAAAGGACAATTCATACCCCCCCCCTGTGGGGGTAGTAGATTAATGGGGTAAAATCTAGGTATAAGCCTCAAGTCATACTTAAGTTCTACGTGTTTTTAGGTGTGTTTTTCTAAGTTCTTGCTATATACTATGGAAAAGGACATAATATAACGTACAGTACACATGGCACTTTCAGGGCTGAATTCACACTAGAAACAGCGAGCGTTGTATGACAACCTGTGTCCTCATGGCTTTGGACATGGCATTCTACACTGTATCTGCAAAAGAAATGATGTCTGATGGGACTTTTAGTTTATTTCACACGTCCCGCTCTCTTAAAGGGGGTGTCCATTTTCAGGGGAAAAAAAAGTTATGTGTAAAATGAAAAGTTATAGTGTTCTAGTAACGTTGTGACTCATCTAAATGTGAATTGTAAGTGATCCCTATAGTAGTCCCTATAGATCATGCACTTCGGTCACAGATGTGGAGGTTCATTCAGACATCACACAGTCGTCACGTGGTGAGCTAATGACCCTGCTTATGCAGTGATAGAAGTCTGTACAGAGACTCAACAAAGATGGCGGATTAGATAACGAGGAGCGACGTGTACGTCTCCCGCTACCTTACAGTAGAAAGAGAGTAGCAAACTTACAGTAAGTACAGAAAGCCGCCTGCAGTCACTAACAACTTAAAGGGGTTGGCCACTAATAAAAGACTTTACCAGGCAAAGTACAAGTAGCTAATAGGGTCACCCATATCACAAGTGTGCCAGCAGCAAGTCTCAGGACTTCAGCATGGTGGCTGAGTGGTTAGCACTACAGCCGTGCAGCGCTGGGGATCTGGGTTCAAGTCCCAGGGTCTACATCTGCAAAGATTTTGTATGTTCTGTCCGTGTTTGTGTGGATTTCCTCCGGGTCCCCCGGTTTCCTCCCACACTCCAAAACAAACTGGTAGGTTGATAAGATTGTGAGCCCCCATGGGGACAGGGACTGACCTGACAAGCTCTGTGCAGCGCTGTAGAATATGTGTGAGCTATATAAATAAAGAATTATTATTATTATTATTATTATTATTATTATTATGACCTGTATCCTGCAGATGAAGGCCATAGACCAGCGATGGCAAACCTTTTAGAGACCGAGTGCCCAAACTACGACCAAAATCCACTTATTTACCGTGAAGTGCCAACGTGGCATTTTAAGCTGTAACTTATTACTACCTGTTCTTCCTCATCTTTCAATTGTCTCGGCCGCCTAAGGCCACCAATACAGTTGAAAGAAAGAGGGTCGCTCTGTAGAGGAAGAATGGTGGGTCCAGCAGGAGGACCTCCAAAGATGACGCGGTTCTGTCAGCACCTTCTCCTTTTTCCTGCAGTTTCAAACAGCCAATGAAGTGTCACTTATAAGATGCTGCTCTCAGCGCTATTTTAAAGTTGCATGGGACCGCAGGAAGATTTGGTGGATTTGGTCCTGTTTGGTGAACTCTGTCCTGGGGCGATGGTCTGAGTGCCCACAGAAAGGGCTCTGAGTGCCACATCTGGCACCCGTGCCATAGGTTCGCCTCCACTGCCATAGACGTTCCCACAGGCCATAGATGGTCATCGTTGTGTGATGTGGTCTAAGGACGTTCACTTCCCTGACTTTTTGTGACTCTGGAAAAAGTTATGGATAGTGGCAGTTAAAAAAAAATAGAAACTCAAAAAAAACACATTTAAGGTCATGTTCACACACGTATGCGTTTTCAAACCCTTAAAAAACCCAAGTCATCAAGATGGGGGAGGGGCATGGCTGAATCGCATATGCCTTTTAACTGAAACGTTTGTGTATTCGGGATCAAGCACTAAAGGGGGAATATATCATACACTCGTAAGCCTCTTGATGTATCCGTATGGCGACGTGTCCACCGGCCAAAACTATGTCTGACCGGGCGAAGTTGGCACTACAGCCTTGCAGCACTTGGATCCTCGGTTCCTCAGCTTCCAAAATCTGTTAGTGTATTCCTGATGATAGGTTTCCTTTAACCCTAGGACAGTGATGGCTAACCTATGGCACTGGTGCCAGAGGTGGCACTCAGAGCCCTTTCTGTGGGCACCCAGGCCATCACCAGAGAGGACTCCAGGTACCTTCCTACAGTCCCAGACAGCCCAGGACTTGCTGTGCACAGAGCTATTTTAAAGTGACAGTGCTACCTGGGACTATTTTCTGCTTTATTGGTGTCCTCAGGGCTCTGGCATCAATGAAAGCTGTGACAGAGAAGGGAATATAAATCACAAATTACATTTCTGTATTGGCACTTGGCGATAAATAAGCGGGTCTTTGTTGTAGTTTGGGCACTCGGCCTCTAAAAGGTTCACCATCACTGCCCTAGGGGGTCTGATCACTCATACAATATACACCATCATAACCCCACCTGCAGTTTTTCTGAGAAAAGTGAAAATTGCATGCTCAGTTCTTGCACGAAGTGATACTACACCTGTCGCAGGTAACCGGTCTAGGAGCATGGTGAAGGTGTGTGTGTACTTGGCCTGGGGCTGGCGGATGAAAGCTGTGACCTGACTAGTTGCTATGAGAAGTTGTAAATCGGCCCAGTGACGCACCTGTCACTACCCGCAGTCACTCCTTGTCATATTACACGTGGATTTATGTCTTGTGAAAGCTACAGGCTGGGATTGTATTACTATGGGATTAGCATCTGATCTTCTTAGCTTATCTAGCAATGCTATAAGCTACTGCAAAATACACTGCCCATTTCTCCAGAGGCATAACGTTTTTTATTTTTGGGTTGCAGAAGATGGTCATGGGCTTGTTTTTTTTTTGTAGAAGAGTTATTCTTTTCAGTGTCTTATTTTGGGACATGTAACTTTTTTTTTTTACCACTGTTTAGAATTTTTTTGTCCATTTTATTGTCCAGATTGTTATGGGCGCAGCAATACCAAATATGTGGGGGGTTGTGTATTTGTGGTATTTATACTTTATTAAGTGTTTTTATGGGAATGTGTAATTTTATGGTTTTATTTATTTTAAAAATGTTTCAACTTTTTTCTTTTCTTTTTTTTTTTTTTTTTTTAAATTTACTTTATATAAACTTGGACTTGAAATAGTGATGCTCTGATCGCTGGTTCAAGTCCAAGTTTATATAAAGTAAAAAAAAAGTGCCGTATAAATTGAGCCTTTACAATCAGACCCCGGAAGGGGTCTAACTGCAGGACTGATCAGGCAGCCCCGGGGCACTCTGCAGACCTCTGGGCTGTCCTGAAGAGGATCTGATCACCCTGGTAAGCTCCACAGGGGGGACTGTGCTGTATAACCTTGAGACTGTGGTCACACGTTGCATTTCTTTTGCTTTTAACACATGTTTTTCAAACAGCTGAAGAGGGGATTTGCCTAATAACATCTTGGTCAACATTGCATTTACAAAATGCAAGTGTTAACACATACATTAACAAAGCGTCAACACATGCACTTTTTGGTGACAACAATGTAATTAGGCAAATCCCCTCTTCAACTGTTTAAAAATGCATGCGTTAAACGCATACAAAACGCAATGTGTGACCGCAGCCTGAACACAGCAGTCATGCTTGTAAGGGGTTAACACCCATGATCCGAGGTCTTGCTCCATCATATTCTGTATGGACCTACGTTAGGTTTTCATTTATACCATTTTAACAACTGTATAACCATTTGATTAAAACATTTTTATGGGAGGCAAAATGCGAAAAAAGTGTAAACTTGGACATTTTTTTCCCCCACTATGGGGTTAAGTATGGGATAATCGTTTTTAGATTTCAGAGGTCGGACATTTTGGGATGTGGCGTTACCTAAAGGGGAGAGTGATTTCAATTGCTGTAGGTTACTTGAACCCTAGGGGATCTGACAGCTTATACGATAAACTGCAATACACATCTTCATAATTGTATATTGTGAATGTGACCTCTCTATTACGGTCTGCCTCCAGCAGACTTGCAATTACATTAGTGATCTGATGGTCGTACACTTGTCAAAATGGTATCAATATAAACTGCAATACAACTGTATTGTTATATACTGTGACTATGACCTCTCTATTACAGTCTGCCTCTAGCAGACTCTCAATGACATTGGAATGAAAACAGATCATACAGACTTCAAAATGGTATCAAAGTTAACGTCATCTCGTCAAAAATGACACGTCTCTACACCAAAGAATGGAAAAGTTACTAGGGTCACAATATGGCGATGACATACTCCGAGCTGTAGGAATTGGACTTGCTTTGTGCGCCAGGTGCCTAAAGGTGGCCGCCATTTCCATAGTTGTCTCCCCAGGATATGTACGGTCAAGCATGCATGTGTTTAGTAAGAACGTGAAGTGAACCTGGGAAGAACATTTTTAACAGGTTGAATGGTCCAATTTAGCACGTTACCCACAAGTGATCAGAGGACTCCATAGTCCGATCATAGTTGTATATGTAGAGTAACTTGAGGGTGCAGTTGCAACCGGGCCCAAGAGGCTTAGGGGACCCATAAGGTGTCATTTTCTCCAAGACTAGTATTATAAACCATACATTTATAGTCGGGGGTCTGGCACAGACTTTGCTTCAAGTTACACCACTGGATAGAGTTTCTGTTCTTTGGGGGAGATTTATCATAAGTCTCTTAGAGCAGAACTGTTCTAGTTGCCCATGGCAACCAATCAGAGCTTGGCATTCATTTTCCCACAGGTGTTTATAAAATTGAAGCTAAGCACTGATTGGTTTCCATGGGCAACTAGAACAGTTTTACCTCAGAAACTTGCTGATAAGATAGAGACAAAGGCTACATTCACACTACAGTATGGGGGACGTATATACGGCCGACATATATGCATCACACTACAGTATGGGGGAAGTATATACGGCCGACGTATATACACTTCTATGGGCTCACGGCCCTGTACGGGAGCGGTACGGTGCCGCACACATGCGGCACCGTACCGCTCTCCGTAACCCGGGGAAAGATAGGACATGTCCTATCTTTCCCCGTATTACGGCGCCGTGCGCCATTACTTTCTATGGAGAGGGGCGGGGGTGAGCTGCGCTCACCTCCTCCTCCTCTCCCCCCCGCTGCCGGGTGCCCTCCGTACTGTGTGAATTTGGCCAAAGAGGAAGATTTATCAGCAAGTTTCTGAGGTAAAACTGTTCTAGTTGCCCATGGAAA
Source organism: Engystomops pustulosus (assembly GCA_019512145.1). Taxonomy (NCBI): domain Eukaryota; kingdom Metazoa; phylum Chordata; class Amphibia; order Anura; family Leptodactylidae; genus Engystomops; species Engystomops pustulosus. Next base: position 3,106,711 of record CM033642.1, on the reverse strand, counting down.
CCAATCAGTGCTCAGCTTCAATTTTATAAACCGCTGTGGGAAAATGAAAGCCGAGCTCTGATTGGTTGTCATGGGCAACTAGAACAGTTTTACCTCAGAAACTTTCTGATAAATCTTCCTCTTTGACTATTATTCTGGACATGTTTGTAAATAATAATAATAATTCTTTATATAGCGCACACCGATTACGCAGCACTGCACAAAGCATGTCAAACTGTGAGCCCCAATGGGGACAGGGACCAATCTAAACAACCTACCAGTATGTTTTGGAGTGTGGGAGGCAACCAGAGGACCCGGAGGAAACCCACGCAAACACGGAGAGAACATACAAACTCTTTGCAGATGTTGT
>CM033642.1:2914697-3106146 GCA_019512145.1 Engystomops pustulosus | reverse complement strand
CATGGGCAACTAGAACAGTTTTACCTCAGAAACTTTCTGATAAATCTTCCTCTTTGTCTCTATCTTTCTGGACATGTTTGTAAATAATAATAATAATTCTTTATATAGCGCACACAGATTACGCAGCGCTGCACAAAGCATGTCAAACTGTGAGCCCCAATGGGGACAGGGACCAATCTAAACAACCTACCAGTATGTTTTGGAGTGTGGGAGGCAACCAGAGGACCCGGAGGAAACCCACGCAAACACGGAGAGAACATACAAACTCTTTGCAGATGTTGTAAAATGTTGAACTTCTGCTAGAGAATTTCTGCTGAGTAAGATACTGCAATTAAATTTTTTGGATAAAAAAGCTAAATCGGTCATTCAGTAAAACACAGGATAGGAGTAGTAGTAGTAGTACGGTGTCCATACATACAGGAGAGAAGTAGTAGTAGTGTGCTGTGCCCATATAAACAGGATAGGAGTAGTAGCGACGTGCTGTGCCCATATAAACAGGATAGGAGTAGTAGTAGTAGTACGGTGTCCATACATACAGGAGAGCGGATTCAGATTTATGACCGTGTCTTATCTGCAGCAGCAATGTTATGGAGCAGGAGGAGCTGAGCAATTTGTACATGTGTCCTATCTGCAGCAGCATGTTATAGAGCTGCGAGGACTGATCCGATTGTAATACCGTGTCCTTCTGCAGGCAGCATGTTATAGAGCAGGAGGAGCTGAGCAGATTGTACATAGTGTCCTATCTGCAGGCATCATGTTTATAGAGCCGCTAGAGGAATGAGCACATTGTACATGGTGTCCTATCTGCAGGCAGGATGTTATGAGCAAGGATGCAGAGCATGGAATAGGATAATTGAGGTGAGGGTGCCCAGAGGGGAGGGAACAAGCACCCACAACTTTTTGCCCTTTCACCACTTCTAAAGTTGGGAGGTATATACTGATAGATAATAGTGCCCAGTCTCATTTGCTTTCCATAAAAACTTTATTTTAGCCCTTTGCTCTTTTAACATTAAAGGGTATTCTTGTCCTGGGCAGTCACATTCTCTTCACTAATCTCCTATATAATCATTCTCTTCAATTGGATGTTATTAAAAAAAATGTTCCTTTGTGAGAGAATTTCCTATAAACATAGCCATGTTTCCCGTAGAACGCGATAGCTTCCTCGATACGACCACGTCACACCTCTGTGGCAGCGTTGGCCAGACTTGCACTTATAGATCCTGCCGGACCCCCTGGATTCAGCGATCATATCACAGAGTGCTGTGGGACCTGCATAACTCCCGACACTTCAGATACAAAAACCTTTTTTGTTTATTTGTGCAATCTCTCAGGCAGAGGTGGCCGTAACCGAGGAAGCTATCTCGTTTCTAAGGGACAAATGACTACATTTACGAGAATTATCTTCACACAGGAACATTTTTTTTAAATACCTCTTATTGAAGAAATGTTTATATATGTGCAGTTTTCTCAACTGAATGTGAATGCCCAGACGGAATACCCCTTTAAGGTTTTTATACAGTACAAAAAAAGAAAAAAAAAAAACGGAACTCTGTATGCCAGAATACCTAGACAATTCTTTACAAGGGCTTGTAATTCACGGTGTTTGGGCCGTAGACCAGAGCCTAAGAAAGGGGACATACAAAGCACTACTATTCCTTATCCTGTACAAATGTACCACCATAGTACTACTACTACCTATCATGTCCAAATGTGCACATCGTATTGCGTACTTTCGCATATATAAGTACAGGCAATAACTCCTACTCCTGTATATATGAGCACTGCACAGTACTACACTCCTAACCTGTTTATATGGGCAAGCACAGTATACTACTACTACTACTTCTTCTCTCCTGTATGTTGGACACCGTACTACTACTCCATCCGTATATATGGGCCAGCACAGTACTACTACTCCATCCTGTAGATATAGGCACAGATCAGTACTACTACCCTATCCGGTATATTGATACAGCACAATACTACACTCCTATCCTTATATGGGCACAGCACAGTCCTACTACTCCTATCCTGTACATGGGCACGCACAGTACTACTACTCCTATCCTGTATATACATGGCACAGCACGTACTACTACTCCTATTCCGTATAATATGAACAGCACAGTATACTACTCCTATCCTGTATACATGGCACAGCACAGTACTACTACTCCTATCCTTACTGGCACAGCACATACTATACTACCCTATCCTTATATATGGGCACAGTACTACTACTCCTATCCTTTACATATTGAACAGCACGTACTACTACTCTATCCTGTATATATGAGCTCAGCACAGTACTACTACTCCTATCCTGTATATATTGATACAGCACAGTACTGCTACTCTCTATCCTGTATATATGGGCACAGCACACCTACTACTACTCCTATACTGATATATTGATACGCAGACTACTACCTCCTATCCTGTATTATGACAAAGAACAGTACTACTACTCCTATCCTGTATATATGGGCACAGCACACTACTACTACTCCTATCCTGTATATATGGACATCACGTACTACTACTCCATCCTGTATACAGGGCACATCACAGTACTACTACTCCTATCCTGTACATATGGGCACAGCACAGTACTACTACTTCTATCCTTTATATATTGATACAGCACATTACTACTACTCTCCTCCTGTATATATGAGCACAGCACAGTACTACCCCTCCTATCCTGTATATATGAGCACCACAGTACTGCTACTCCTGTCCTGTATATGGGCGCAGCACAGTACTACTACTCCTTATCCTGTATTATGGCACAGCACAGTACTATTATTTCTATCCTAGTATATTGGCACAGCACAGTACTACTACTCCTATGATGTACATATGGGCACAGCACAATACCACTACTCCTTCCTGTACATATGAGCACGTACTACACTCCTATCCTGTATATATGAGCACAGCACAGTATTATTATCCTATCCGGTACCGGATATATGGGCATAGCACGTACTACTACTACTCCTATCCTGTATATATGGAGAATAGACACAAGTGGAATATTTTAACAGCTCTGTCCATTATGATTTCTGTACTATGACGTCCATGTAGGTTTTCGTCACATATGACCTCTCGGCCTCTTCTCTCCCCACTCTCTGTGTGTGATGGGTCATATTCGGCTTAGATGTAAAGCAATCCGTTCCCACTTACTTAGTCATTACAACGGAGGAGCATTATCACCAGAGATAACCCCCTGACGTCAGCCATACAGAGGGTCATGTGTCTGTCTGGTGTATTTTACCAAGCCATCTCCAGTTCTTACATATAGACAATCACCTCGAGTCCCTTAGTAACCATCCATATGAAACTGAGCGTTCTCTCGTTTTACTGAATGAACCGATTTAGCTTTTTTATCCAAAAAATTTAATTGCAGTCTTACTCTAGCAGAAATTCCTAGCAAAGTTAACATTTTACAAACTCTGCAAAGAGTTTGTATTTCTCTCCGTTTTTGTGTGGGTTCCCTCCGGGTCCTCTGGTTTGCTTCCCACACTCCAAACATACTGGTAGGTTGTTTAGATGGGTCCCTGCCCCATTGGGGCTCACAGTTGACTGCTTGTGCAGTGCTGCGTAATCGGTGTGGGCGCTATATAGAATTATTATTATTTTACAAACATGTCCAGATATAGTCAAGGAGGAAGATTTATCAGAAGTTTGAGGTAAAACTGTTCTAGTTGCCCATGCACCAATCAGAGCTCAGCTTTCATTTCCACAGCCGTTTATAAATTGAAGCTGAGCTCTGATTGGTTGCCATGGGCAACTAAACTTTTACCTCAGAAACTTGCTGATAGAGAACAAGGTAAGATTTATCACAAGTTTTCTGAGGTAAAATGTACAATCTGCTCAGCTCCTCCTGCTCTATAACATGCTGCCTGCAGATAGGACACTATGTACAATCTGCTCAGCTCCTCCTGCTCTGCAGGCAGCATGTTAAAGAGCAGGAGGAGCTGAGCAGATTATACATAGTGTGCTGTCTGCAGGCAGCATGTTATAGAGCAGAAGGAGCCGAGCAGATTGTATACAATGTATAATCTGCTCAGCTCCTCCTGCTCTATAACATGCTGCCTGCAGATGTGCTGTATGATGACAGGTAATATCCATGTAGTGATGTGACATGGATGCTGGGGCTGCAGACCCTTCTCACCATCACAGTCTCTGCATTACATGGTAAACACTGGGTGACACACACCGCTCTGCTACATCTCCCTGCAGCGGCTATGGGATCCCCTGGTGCCGTCACTATGTAGAGAATCCCGGGGAAGCCTCCGCTCGGTGACGTAGGTTCGGGGTCTCCCCTCCCTTGGCCGCTATTCCAGAGCCGCCGCCTCCTCCCTAATAATAGAGCGAGCGCTATAAATAGATCAAACAGCGCGGCGCCTGCGTCATAGGAAACCGCGTGCGTCACGGGAGACATTCCAGCGACGTGCCGGAAAGGCCCCGCCCCCTCGTGCCTTGTACGGAGAGCCGGGGTCTGAGAGTCACCCGCGCGCGCGTCACGGCGGACACGCCCCCTCTCCTGCGTCATCGGAGGCTTTAATAGAATGTACAGTGCGGGTCTGGGGGACAGTGATCGCTGCGCACTGCACCGGGAAGCTCCGGCCAACAAGTCTGCATCCAGAGCCTCCATCCGTGTGATCTGTGCACTGGACCCGGAGCAGGTAATAGGAACAGGTGCCCATTCACACCCGGTGCTGCACCTGCACAAGCAAAACCGCACACATGTCACATGCATCTAGTGTGCACCTGCACCTACTGGATCCTCTCCTGCAGACTCTGCTCTGTATATACTGTAACCTCTCCTGCAGACACTGTATATACTGTAACCTCTGCGGGGACGGCTGCTCTGTATATACTGTAACCTCTCCTGCAGACTCTGTATATACTGTAACCTCTGCGGGGACGGCTGCTCTGTATATACTGTAACCTCTCCTGCAGACTCTGTATATACTGTAACCTCTCCTGCGGAGGACGGCTGCTCTGTATATACTGTAACCTCTCCTGCAGACTCTGTATATACTGTAACCTCTCCTGCGGAGGACGGCTGCTCTGTATACACTGTAACCTCTCCTGCAGACTCTTTATATACTGTAACCTCTCTTGCGGAGGACGGCTGCTCTGTATACACTGTAACCTCTCCTGCAGACTCTGTATATACTGTAACCTCTCCTGCGGATGACGGCTGCTCTGTATACACTGTAACCTCTCCTGCAGACTCTGTATATACTGTATCCTCTCCTGCGGAGGACGGCTGCTCTGTATATACTGTAACCTCTCCTGCAGACTCTGTACTGTATATACTGTAACCTCTCCTGCGGAGGACGGCTGCTCTGTATATACTGTAACCTCTCCTGCAGACTCTGCTCTGTACTGTATATACTGTAACCTCTCCTGCGGAGGACGGCTAACTGTGTACTGTTCATACTGTAACCTCTCTTGCGGAGAATGGCTGCTCTGTACTGTACATACCATAACCCTCTCCTGCGGAGGACGGCTGCCTCTGTACTGTACATACCATAACCCTCTCCTGTGGAGGACGGCTGCCTCTGTACTGTACATACTGTAACCTCTCCTGCGGCGGACGGCTGCCTCTGTACTGTACATACTGTAACCTCTCCTGCAGAGGACGGCTGTACTGTACATACTGTAACCTCTCCTGCGGAGGACGGCTGCCTCTGTACTGTACATACTGTAACCTCTCCTGCGGAGGACGGCTGCCTCTGTACTGTACATACTGTAACCTCTCCTGCGGAGGATGGCTGCCTCTGTACTGTACATACTGTAACCCTCTCCTGCGGAGGACGGCTGCCTCTGTACTGTACATACTGTAACCTCTCCTGCGGAGGACGGCTGCCTCTGTACTGTACATACTGTAACCCTCTCCTGCGGAGGACGGCTGCCTCTGTACTGTACATACTGTAACCCTCTCCTGCAGAGGACGGCTGCCTCTGTACTGTACGTACTGTAACCCTCTCCTGCAGAGGACGGCTGCCTCTGTACTGTACGTACTGTAACCCTCTGCTGCAGAGGACGGCTGCCTCTGTACTGTACATACTGTAACCCTCTCCTGCAGAGGATGGCACTCTCATAGACGGTGAATAGGAATGCCGGAGATACCAGAGCGCTGCACTCAGCAGGGCACCTTCTCTACTTGCTGCTTTGTCAGCAGGTAGATAGAAGAAGGCTTTTGTGAACTGCAGGGGTCCTTTTTCAGTGTTGTCTCATCCTAGTGTTTTCCAGCAATTTTCTTGGGCTGCAATCACACATTGCGTTAGCATTGCCTCTAGTGGGCAATCATTGTGTTTACATAAATTAAACGTAAACCTAGTGTGAACGCAGCCTTCGTGTGGAAACTTCAAGGTACAGGATTTCGTTTTTTCTGCACCTACACATATAAAACCCAGCTTTGCTAAAATTATGTCTCATGTCCATATTATTATCTTCCATATATGAACTATGTGTTTCCTGTTCTCTCCACAGAAATGCCCTGTATCCAAGCCCAGTATGGAAGTCTGTCCCAGTTTGCAGTCCCCAGTGACCACTATGTCCCAGACATCCTAAGCCCGGAGTTTAGTAAGTTCACCATGGACCTTGTTAACAGTGAGATTGCAGCTTCCACTTCACTTCCCAGTTTCAGCACCTTCATGGATGGTTACACCGGAGAATTTGACGCTTTTCTCTGCCAGATCCCTTCTTCAACACCTCAGTCAGCGATTAAGGTGGAGGAGTTTCAAGTGTTTGGCTGTTATCCAGGTTCTTTCACAAATCGGGTGGATGAAACAATGTCATCGAGTGGTTCTGATTATTACGGAAGTCCGTGTTCCGTCCCATCTCCATCTACACCTGGTTTCCAGAATCCTCAAGTTCCTACATGGGAGACCTCTTATGGTGCCTACTCTCCAACTCAGAATTTCGACGGCATGAGGCCATGGACTGATCAGCCGAAAAACACCATTTCACAGTCTTCTCTTTTCTCCTTTGGGACACCATCCCGTAGTCCAAACATGGCTCCTAAGTCATTGAAGATGACCCAAGGTCCACATAGACGTGAACAGCAGGTGGTGGATCCTGATGTGTTTGCACTTGCTCAGAGCTGTACTTCTGCCAGATTTCCCACTATCCCCTTTGGTCAGGGGTCTGTGGTTCTGGATAGCCCGGTAATATTGGACAGTCCACTATCTCCCTCCAAACTGCGGAGTCCCAGCTCAAATGAGGGGTGCTGCGCCGTCTGCGGAGATAATGCATCTTGTCAGCATTATGGAGTACGAACCTGTGAAGGATGCAAAGGATTTTTTAAGGTAAGCGCTAAGTTTTTTGATTGAACTACATGAGACTTTGCCTGCTTCACCTCTGGACTCCTCGTGACTTGGCCCATGTTGTTGGTTCTGAGCCACCCTATCTTTACCCTCAGCAGATATGCTTTCCTAGGGATGAATAAAAAGGGGCTTGTCCTAAAACTTTCCGTTACCTAAAGTCAACATAAAGGATCGATCTAGGAGGAGTAGAGGAACCGAATACCAATTATACAGCGACTAGGGGAGTAGACGTTTCCATAGGGCCACGTTCACACAGTGCGTTTTGATATACAATCCATTGGTTACTTAATGTTACCTCAGCATGTTACCGAAGCCTTCAATTGTCTCTCAAAATGCACCCATGAAATCGGCCTGAGGCAGCCGTTGTCAAAACTGTGTGATGTGATCATGAACGAGCGCGTTTTTCATTGCTTACATGTAAAACACATGAGGGGAGATTTATCAAGTTTCTGAGGTAAAACTGTTTTAGATGACCCTAGAAACCAATCAGAGCTCAGCTTTAATTTTCTAAACCGCTGTGGGGAAATGAAAGCTGAGCTCTGATTGGTTGCCATAGGCAAGTAGAACAGTTCTGTGCTAAGAGACTTGTGATAAATCTCCCCCATGGTGCTTGTTCCCCATAGCAAGCATTCGAGCGGAAACAATTTTTGCCAAGCTCCTCCCCACAGCCTTTGTTATTGTGTTTAAAACCAAAAATGTGGCCTAACCCTCTGAAATAGAAATCTAGAAACTTTTAGGCCACATTCCTCTCAGCCGTGCTTGAACTTTGGTTTCTAAACCTAATCTGTGAATAACCCCTAAGGCCGTGTTTGCAAATATTTCAGTTGGACAGAGGTTGGAGTCCGGAGTTTGGACAAACGCTGCGTGTGAACGCGGCCTTAAGGAGATACATTTCTGGTCCGCTGTAAGCTATTTACCGCTGAAGGCTGGTCCACATTCTGGTATAATATAGGTTTGGTAATATATGTTTCATAGGACTCTAAATGTAAAAGCTTGTCTGTCTGCTGATAAAGATAAATCTCATGTGTTAAGGATTGTTTAATACACTCGCCATATGTCTGGAAGAGACGTAGCTGTGTGGTGTTACTTGCTTTCCGTCCAAATGTAGTAAAACTCCAAAGGTTTAGTTGGGTTTCCACCACTGAAATAAGTGATTTAGTCAAAGACTTAATCTACCCTGAGCAAGGGTGATGCCACACGTCCCTTTTTTTGGACCTTTTTAAACCATGCGTTTTCAGTCTGTTTGAAAACGCATCCGATTTTTACTGTTTACCATACGTTTGGCTGCTTGGAACCTGTTTATCTATTAAGACGAACAGGTTCAAAGCAGCCAAACGCATGGTAAATGGTAAACCGATGCGTTTTCAAACAGCCTGAGAACGCATGCTTTAAAATGGTCCAAAAATTGTCACCCGAAATTGTCAGCACTTGCAGCAAATGAATGTTGTTTTTGGCCTCTTGTATTTCAATGGTCACATACACACGGACCTGTGTCGCTCACGATTGATCACCCACCCGCAATCTTGTGCAGGTATCTTGTGGGCAAATCTGGTGCTTTAGGTACCCAGCAAATTTAGACTTTCGTTCCTTTTGTGTCAACTTTGAATATTAGGTGCAGAAATGTCACAAAAATAAAATGGGGAAACCTACAAGGCTTTTTTTGCTGGTCGGGCTTCTTGCTTCCCCTGACGATCGTTCCCATTTCTTCCCACAGAGGACTGTACAGAAAAATGCCAAGTACATCTGCCTGGCGAACAAGGACTGTCCAGTGGACAAGCGGCGCAGGAATCGCTGCCAGTTCTGTCGCTTTCAAAAATGCTTAACAGTGGGAATGGTGAAAGAAGGTAGGTACCTAATGATATACTTAATGGGGGGGAGATGTATCAAGATCATTATGAAAGCCTCATAGGCCTCTGGATATATCCGGCGGGTGGCTGAACCGGTGGCCAAAACTTCGTCACTGCTAGCCGGCCTAGGTCAAGGTGGTCGGGGTAGGGTTGCCCTACATTGGCCCCCTTCACGCTCATCTATGTGTGGGGGTTCATGTTCTATCGGGGCTTCTACGTTTTCTGGTGTAAATGCCCTGATAAAATGTCCCCCACTGTAGCTCCTAGAACTTATTTATTCATTTGGGGTCTGTTTGGTAATGTCATAAGTATGTTAGTTCAATATAGAACCCCCTCCCCCCAATCCTATGGTAATCCTTTCCTCCTCCTCTTCAGCTGGCGTTCCTAGCCCAGGATTCCCCTCATAAACAGGCGTCATCCTCGCCCCCCTTTCCATCCTGCGTCATTCCGATGCTCACTCCCTCTTCCCATTCATGTCATACTCCTTGCCCTTCCCATGCAGCGTCCTGCTCATGCCCACTCCCCTTTCCATCCAGCGTCATACCCCCTTCCCCCTCCCGTCCAGCCTGGATTCTCCTCTTTCTGCCTCTGATAAGACTGTGGCCGATAATCCGAGTCTCCAGACAGAAGACAAACTGAAGATCGCTGTGATTCTTCAATCATCGGTGATCATAGAAAAGTTTTTTTTAACAAACTTTTCTTGCAGCTCAGTGTCTTCTTTACTGTCTCCTCAGTTATCGAGATCAAATTATACTGTAATGAATACCCTTCTATACAGTAACTTGGTTAGGAGGGGGGTGGTTAGGATTTTAGAACAGACAAAAAAACCCTGTAACATTACTGTTACTTACAGCAAATATACAGGCGGTCCCCTACTTAAGGACACCCGACTTACAGACAACTCATAGTTACAGACAGACCACTCTGACCTCTGGTGTAGTCTCTGGATGTTACTATAGTCCCAGACTGCAGTGATCAGCTGTAAGGTGTCTGTAATGAAGTTTTATTGATAATCCTTGGTCCCATTACACCAAAAAATGTTTAAACTCCAATTGTCACTGGGGCCAAATTTTCTTTTGTCTGGATCTACAATTATAAAACATACAGTTTCGACTTACATACAAATTCAACTTGAGAACAAACCTCCGGACCCTATCTTGTATGTAACCCGGGGACTGCCTGTATTCTTGATTCACTGTTCTATACAGTATATCTATTGTTAGATCCATTTGTGAGCACTATCATCTTTCAACTTTTCAAGGGGTTTTTACACAAAAAAACAGTAATAGGCTCTATCTTACTGATAAGTGGTGGTCTCTGTGATGCAAGAATGGGGGTCCGATGAACCCCAGTCGGACCCCACCTGAGCAGCCATTTGCACATGGTCGGACTGCCCCTCTATGGAGCTGACTGAGACTGCCCCTTTAACACCGTGGCGCATAGATCAGTCACGTGTCGCTACGGTCTGTTTTACAATTTGCCAGTTTTTGAATACCTTGATGTGGTGGTATGTAAATTCTTGCTGTGTAGGGTCAGGGTTGTGACAATGTCTGATGACCTATAACGAAATTGCCACATGAAAGTTGCCTGTCTGCATAACTTACCCTGGCAAACATGCAAAACTTGGAGACCCTGAAATCTCCAGCAAAGTAACTTAACATATTTTGGCATAAGCTTTTTTAATTTTTTTCAACTAATGAAAAAATCTTATTTTAGTGGGAGAAATTGTAAAAAAAATATTTTTTTTATCAGTGAATAGTAAAAAAAAATTAAATTTTACACGCTTCGAGTTTCTGCAAGTATTAACCTGGAACGCTCTTCTTTTTCAGTTGTGCGTACGGACAGTTTAAAAGGCAGGAGGGGTCGCCTTCCATCAAAACCAAAGCAAGTATCGGACCCTTCTCCAGTTAGTGTCATCACCTCACTAGTGAGGGCGCACATTGACACTATGCCCAATTCTAGCAGTCTGGATTACTCGCAGGTAAGTGGCCATCTATTAAGAAGAATGTTCATTTGTTTTATGTGTATTGTAAGAGCTTGAGGTTAATTCCTTTATGTTGTTTTATGTTCTTGCTAGTATGAAGAGAACGTCCCCGTTCTGCTGGAGAAGGAGCGTCCCGTTGATGTGCAGAAGTTCTACGACCTTCTCTCTAGTTCTTTGGAAGTGATCCGCAAATGGGCGGAGCAAATCCAGGGCTTTACAGAGCTTCCTAAGGAAGACCAGGATCTTCTTCTGGAGTCTTCTTTCCTGGAACTCTTCATCCTGCGACTCGCTTACAGGTAAAGCAGCTGTCACTTGCCAGAAGCCCAGTTCCCTTTGGGGAGAACGTGAAGTAATAATTGACCTCATGTCCTGCTTACTGTCTTGTGGAGAAGTGAGAATCTTCAGAATTAGCTGAAGACAAAATTGTTTTTTTTTTTTTTTTGTTTTTTTTTAGAGATGGGAGCCAAGGTTATTTAGGAGTCTAACTTCTAGGTGCACCACAATGTTCATGAACTCTATAGTACTGTTAACGTGTATGGAGAGGACTCACAGGCTGAATACAGGGCAGGTGTCAGTTGTGTTATACAGCAGACACCTGCTGTTAACTGCATGGTCGAACCTGAACTCAGCACCTAAACGGTGGTGGTGGTGCTACTTTATAGTCCTCTAAGGCTTGAAGGAACACTCGAGAGTTAAAGCAGATTCATTGAATTATACCTTGTGCCTGAAGGGAGGAGCAGAACTCTAGGTTTCAGGAAAATGAGTCCTGCTCCTCCCTCCAGTCCCTGCCTGGAGTGTTCCTTATAGAAGGCTCAGTTTGTATTCAGACTTGCCTTAAAAGTCTACCTTTTCCATCCATAATAGATGTTTTACGTCATCGCTTTAAAGTTCATGCTTCATGTTTTAACCTGATTCCTATTTCCACAAACAGTTCGAAGCCTGAGGAGGGGAAGCTGATCTTCTGCAATGGAGTGGTCCTTCACCGGATGCAGTGTGTCCGAGGGTTTGGCGAGTGGCTAGACTCCATCATTGACTTCTCACGTAGCCTTCAACGAATGAACATTGATGTCTCCTCGTTCTCCTGCCTCTCCGCCCTCGTTATTATCACAAGTAAGGCCAAAGCTTGGACTTTGATTGCATTTTTTTTTTAATCTCCCCTCCATTTTATTTATATACAATAAATATTACCCTTTAGATCTCCCCTATTGCCTTCCGCTCCCCCCAAGCTATGATTTTAAGGCAACATAACAAAATGGCCAGAAATGGCCTACGCAAGGGTATAAGGAAAAAAAGAGTTGACCCTCAAGCACAATGTATACATCTGTAAATTAATCTATATAGAAAAAAAATTTGTTTCTCCTTGCTGTGGTTCCCATGGCTGTCATAATACATAGTAATTTGCCGATATACTGCAGTAAAGTGGGATCACAGTATATTGTATTGGTGATCAGACCCCTAGGCTTCAAATACCCCAAGGAGCTAAAAAAAAAAAAATGTATCATATACAGGCGGTCCCTGACTTGCAGACAACCCATAGTAAGACGGACTCCTCTGCCCACTGTGACCTCTAGTGAAGTTCTCTGGATGCTTCACTTTAGTCCCAGGCTGCAATAATTAGCTGTAAAATGTGGTCATGGGAACAAGGATTATCATTAGACATGAAATTGAATATCCAATTGCCACACAGACAAAATATGTATTATTGTCTAGAGCTACAATAATAATATACCTATTCCGACTTGCATACAAATTCAACTTAACAACCCTATCTTGTACTTAACCCGGGGACTGCCTGTACCTTTATCTCCATGAATGTACTAACCCAATGAATCAAGGCAAGGTGGAAATTGGGCCATACAGTGAAGGCTATAAAAACGCAGCCTGTAAGAAAATTGTGCATGTGTGTTTTTAGGGGTTACAAGGTGTATACAGACAGGGTACCTGCTCTGTATATAACTAGGGGTGCAGAATGGAGCCAGTGCCCATTGAGTGATGAGACCTCCATGTTGTTATCTTTGAGGTCCCTTCACATCTGATGGATGTCGCTTTCACAAGAGGCAACACGAGTGTATATGTACTGCTCACCTTTCTAGAGCTTCCATATTAAATCGAATCTCATTGTTTCTATTACAGACAGACCCGGTTTAAAAGAACCCAAAAAAGTAGGAGAACTACAAAGCAGGATCATCAATTGCCTTAAAGAACATCACGTAGCGTCCAGCCCGAGCGAGCAGAACCGATCCAGCCGCCTGTCCAAGTTACTGGGAAAACTTCCCGAGCTGCGCACTTTGTGTACGCAGGGCCTCCAGCGGATATTTTACCTGAAGTTGGAGGATCTAGTGCCACCTCCTCCCATTGTGGAGAAGATCTTCATGGACACTCTGCCCTTCTAGACCAGCTCTGCACTTTTCTCTTGTTCTTACAAATACGGAGAAAAGGAAACCGGCGTGAGGACAGTGGAAAAATCGCTGTGGAACCTTTTCTTTGATATTCTGTGCCTAAACCAGTTCATCCTTTTGTCTTTGGGATTTTCTGGAACTTTTGAAGGACTTTTTCTACTATCCGGATGTGCCTTTAGCTACAATTCAAGGCTCCTAAGCTGCCTTTTCTATTACACCCTGTGACCAGTCCTCAGCGATGGACTTTAAATCAATACGCAGAGGCCGGTCCAATTGGTCTTGAAACTGCCAGAAATGGACGGACCCGATTTCGATCACAGCCAGTCTGTAAAGTCTTGTACATAGTATTAAAAAAAATATGAAGCTACCCGTACGGTCACTATGGTTCTCACAGTGTTCTGGGCTGTGTGTAAATATGTGTCATTTTTTTTCTTTCTTTTTTGAAATAGAAAACTTTATATTTGTGTATCTGACTGGATTTACAGGACATGTTTTTCTGATGAATATATATTTAATATATTGAATAAAAAAAATACTAATAGTATCCAGCAGTTGCTCAGTATTTGCTGTATAACATTTATAAGGCTGCTGGGATTTGAGTAGCTGCTTGTGAGCTGCACCCAGGGTGTAAATAGAAAATTGATCACCTTTTCTTATTATGTGAGATGGGTGCTCCCACTCCTGGCTCCCTCAATCTATTCATTAACTTAAAAAAAAAAAAACACTACTAACTGGTTTAGCTAGAAGTATATTATACGGAGTATCCAAATAATGACCACCAGTTACTTAAATTGTGTTCCAAACCGGCCTAAAATTATGAAATCTAAATGCATCGAGGAGGAGTTGGTCCTAAAAACTTGTGTATGGAAATTGGCAATTACATTTTCCAGGATGGGATAAGAAAAACATATTCCCTCTTGGCTACCTTGTAAGGCAGCTCCCTTACCATCAATCATGGTTTTCAGGAAGCCTAATGACATAATGTGGGATCAAAGCCAAACCAGTAGATCTATTCCAGAATTAACAGACTCCTAACTATAGCCAGTTTTGATGTAGTTGTGTCTCTTCAGCCAAACCAGCTTCCTATACTGTACTGTGAGAGGCGTGCGAGTAGGGTTGAGAAGTAAGGGTACTCCTTACCAAGACTTTGCCCATTAAGGCCGCCTGGTGTTAAGTGGGCTACCTTTCAAGGTGCGGTTTCTTTATGTCCCAACCTGGAAAAAATTTTGCATATTTCCCAGATTCCCCCTTGTGGAAAATCAATGGCTATAAGGCAGCCTTAATTGGTTAAGTCTCTGTAAGAAGAACTCTTACTTTCTGACCTATGTACATTAGGCACTTATTGATGTATGCATGCCCCCCTCCATGACACCCTCCCTCCCCCAGGACTCTGCATGTCCTGCTTGTGGCAGATACAGGAGGCCATGCAGACGTCCAACCACTGATACAGGAGCAGCTCTGCTGGAGGGAGTAGTATTGCCAGAAGCAGGCCATGGGAAGTCGCAGGGAGTCCTGCTGCCTGGGGTTCATGTAGGTAGGTAAATGGAAAGAAACAGCGATCAAGTCAAGGCACGATATGGCCTAGGGGCCTGTGATGTCCTGTAAGTATCCCTCATGCACAAATGAAGGCATAACATGGGACCTGATCAGCGAGTGGTGTCTCTTTTTCAACTTACCTACCTGCCTCATACTTACCTACAGCACTGAGCACTGCTAGCTGTCCTCTAATGCTGCACTCCCTGTTGCTGGATTTCTTATTGTAGCTCCACAAAGCTATTGGGATTGTGCCCAGGTACAACGCTAATGGTGGGGGTCACTTTCTTCTTGAAGTAAAATATAGGTTACTGCCAAATCGCACCATTACACAACATCCGTTATCAAAAACATTTATTAAAAAAAAGGAATAAAAATTGAATGAAAGCTTTGAACGTAATAAATCAACACATTCTATAAATAAAATTATTCCATTATATAAAACATTTGTACATAAAATACATTAAAAGTAACAATACACAGGACAGAGTGAGTGGGTTCAGATCAGTTTGGTACCAATCCGGAGTTACTGGAATAACAGATCACGAGAACAGGGCTCCCGCTTTCCTAGTAAAGCTCCATTCAATCTCTAGGAGACTTGAAACCGTTAAGTTCAGTGCAAGTGAGAAAGACCTGACTACAGAGGGTTTTGTTTGTAGTCTGTTACCGTGGAGACAAGGGTCTTCCTAGAAACTGTATAGAGAAATCGGTAGGAAATTTTTAACAAGTCGAAAAGATGCAGATACCAGTTCATGTCGGATGGTCCTAATAGCGGCCATACACATTATGGCTTGGCCAATCGGATGAGTGTGCGGCTCCTGCATGTAACCAGACCATCTCCATTCATGCACCACTATGAATGATAATAAAGTGCACATGGGTGCCAGGAGACATCCTCCATTTCGTAGATTCTGGCTTGAAGTCTCTGATTACATTTTGTAGACTTTCACATTTGCTCAGACTTTCCTCAGTTTTCACACACAAAAAAAAAAAAAAAAAATCATCTTTTTGCCCTCAACTTTTCCAATGTTCTCTGCAAATCAGATAAATACAAGAGATTAGTTCTTACGCATCAGTCTCTGGTGCCAATGCCATCTCTACCCCATGAATGGATCTGATCCCAGCAGCCTTCATGGACCTCTACACCTCCCCATCCTCCAGGAAGGCTGCTGTGAATTCATGTGATCAGATACATACATGGGGTAAATATGGCAAATTGTAGGAGAAGGGCGGGAGAGGAAGGACCTCTAAATGACATGAATGTAACAGGAGGCACCGTATAAGAAATTTGTCACAATATTTCCTATACGTAAACAGAGTCTGTAGTTGAATATTTACAGACGGTCCCTAAATACTAGTTCCATACAGCGGCATGTCCTAGCAGTGAGACCTGTCAATCGGGGACATGGGGGTGGGGCAGTGGCCAAGATTTGAAAGGACGAAGAGCTGTCAGTAAAAATATATAGCCATGGTTCACCGGCAGCCTGGGGGAAACCAATAGTCATATCTTAGATAACAGAGTCAAGTATGTAATTAATGTACAGTGCCTCATTGGCAGCTGATTTTAGCTGATAAGGGGAGTACTTGTAACCCTTTTTTTTTTAGCAGGCACTGTTGGTTTGGGAGGGTAAAATTCTGGTGACAGGTCTTTTTTAAGTATTATCCCTGGCCATCTGTGGGGATATTATGTTAGTAGCAGCAGGACTGTGGATTTATATCCCAGGATTGTAGTTTTCAAAATGTCAAAAAGTTAGGCATTTCTTCTATAGATTAAAACGTGCCGGTCACGTCAGAAAAATGGTTGGAAAGAGTCTTATTGTTAAAATATGCTCTATATAAAACAGGTTTCAAGCCTGAACCAGACCCTTAATTGACGTAGAACCAGTTTTGGCTTTGAAACACTTTTACAGAGAGTACATTTTAACAATAAAGAAGACCATTTTGTGCCTAACGTGACCAGCGTGTTTAATCTACAGTGGAAACAGTTTCTTCACATTCGAGAAACTACAATCCTGGGATATAATTCCATATTCCACAGTCCTGCTGCTACTAAAACACCACACACAAAGGTATTATTACACATCTCTCCAGGGACAGAACCAAACACTGTAAATGTTTGCACAGTTTAATAAATGTAGACACACTCCTCACCTTCTTGAACTCTTTTGCCTTCTGGCGGTTCTTTGCGTACGTCTCCTGACGCATCTTCTCTTCTCTCCGCGTTTTCACTTCATCGAGTTGATTATACAGCCTGGAGGGGAGCGATACCCAGAGTATGGGGTTAGCATGAAATACTAAATAACAGTCATTACATATTCCGTTGCTCCCCCCCCCCCCCCCCCCCCAAAAAAAATAGCTTGTAGAATTTTAAACAAGGTTTCTTGTTATTGGTCAGACTGGTGGGAGGGGACAGACGGGAGGAGGAGTACAGGCTCGCTGTCACCTCCCATGACACTTACCGTACGGTGCGCTGATGCATCTCAATCTCAGACAGCTTTCGCTCCTCTGGGGTGCACACCCGGACCTCAACCACTTTCTTCAGTTTTCCTCCATCAGGACAGACCAGATCTGTGAAACAATTTATTTATATAAAGTTTTAACACACACAGAGAGAACAAAAAAAAAAAAATTTAACCGTTTGATCCCCAGAAACAGCGCCACCCCAGGCCATGAGCCTTGTCATGCATTGCACTACAGACCCATTGAAGTTATGAAATTATTCTAAGTTGCAATACCAGACATTGCCTTAGGTGGCGCTGTGAATCCCAGAAATCCGGTAATGTTATGGTTCATTCTGGAGGTTCAACCGGGATCTTTAAGTTTCTCGGCTGCTATAAGCGTCGACATATTGTGCAGAGTGGAAGAAGTTTACTTCTACCACCAAAATCTCAGAAATCTCTCTGGTAGCCCAAAAGGAGGGGGATAAAAAGAGCCATTGGTAACCAGTGGTGTAAGAACTCACCAGAGCTGGGCTCCCCCTGCAGGACGGACACATCAGTTACATCCGGCGCCTTCAGGATTCTGTCTTTATTCTTCATCTCTTGCAGTCTTTTGGAGGAATTCTCTATGAAATGCCTCTTCTTCCTCAGGAAGGCTTCCTGTAGGCTCCCCGGAGTAGATGTAAATTCAAGACTTATTTCTGAAAAAAATTTAAAAAAAAAAAAAACACAAAAGTTTTAACCCCACATTGACTTTTTGTATAAATTGATTGAGTTGCAATACCTAGGAATGAATTAAGCGTCAGGTCGAGTACACACACTGCCTATGTTACTGTGAGAAATACACTACAGACCCGTAGAGATGAATGGAGCATTAAGTCGAGCACACACACTGCTATTGTTACTCTCTGAAATATAGTACAGACCCACTCTATTCATCTCTTTGGGTCAGTACTGTTATCACTGACAGGTCAAGCACACACACTGCTATTGTTACTCTCTGAAATATAGTACAGACCCATAGAGATGAATGTAGTGTTAGCAGCATAGGCAGTGTGTGTACTTGACCTGTCAGTGATAACAGTACTGACCCAAAGAGATGAATAGAGCGTCCCGTTGACTACACACACTGCCTATGCTACTAATCAGTGATAGAGTACAGAACCCAACCCATAGAGAGGAATGGAGCGTCAGATCTAGTACACACACTGCCTACGTTCTGGTGTGAAATAGAGTACAGACCCATAGAGGATAAGGTCCTACGTTCTGGTGTGAAATAGAGTACAGACCCATAGAGGATAAGGTCGAGTACACACACCGCTTTCGTTACTCTATGAAAAGAGTAGAGACCCATAGAGATGAATGGAGTGTCAGCAGCATAGGCAGTGTGTGTACTGCCTCTTCAGCTATCCATGTGTGGGGGGTGCATTATTATATCAGGGCTTCTACATTTTCTGCCCTGTAGCTACTAGAACTATTAGCATTGAGGGTCTGTTTGGCAATGTCAAGAAATATGTTAGTAGTTCAATATTAGAACCCCCCCCCCCACCCCCCCAATCCTATGGTAATCCTTTCCTCCTTTCAGCCGGCATTCCTAGCCCAGGAATCCCCCTCACTAACAACAGGCGTCATCTCGGCACCCCTTCCATCCCTGCGTCATTTCTGATGCGCACTCCCTCTTCCCATTCATGTTCATTACTCCTTGCCCTTCCCATCCAGGCGTCCTGCTCATGCCCAAAATTTCCCTTTCCATTCAGCGTCATACCCCCTTTCCCGTCCAGCCTGGATTCTCCTCTTTCTGCCTCTGATAAGACTGCGGGCGATAATCCGAGTCTCCAGACAGAAAGAGGACACACTTGAAGATAGCTGTGATTCTCCAATCATCGGGATCATAAAAAGTTTTTGTTAAAAACTTCTTATTGCAGCCGTGTTTCCTACTGCTCCTCAGTTATCCAGATCAAATTATATACTGTAATGAATACCACCTTCTATACAGTGTAACTAGGTTAGGAGGGGGGTGGTTAGGATTTAGAACAGACAAAAAAACCCTGTAAAGATACTGGTACGGACAGAGCAATAGATCTGATTCCTGTTCTATATAGTCATCTATTGTAGTCCATTTGTGAGCACCCTATCATCTTTCAACTTTTCAAGGGGTTGTCACCAACTAAACAGTACTAGGCTCTATCTTACTGATAAGTGGTGGTCTCTGTGATACGAGATATGGGGTCCGATGAACCCAGCCATTTGAAACATGGTCGGACTGCCCCTCTATGGAGCTGACTGAGACTGCCCCTTTAACACCGTGGCGCATGATCAGTCACGTGTCGCTACGGTCTATTTTACAATTTGCCAGTTTTTGAATACCGGTGATGTAAATTAAATTCGTGCTGGTGTAGGGTCAGGGGTTTTGTGACCAATGTCTGATGACCTATAAACGAAATTGCCACATGAAAGTTGCCTGTCTGATAATTACCCTGGCAAACATGCAAACTTGGAGACCATGAAGAAATCTCCAGCAAACGTAACTTAACATATTTTTGCTAAGCTTTTTTTTTAATTTTTTTCACCCTAATGAAAAATGGATTTAATGGGAGAGAAATTGTAAACATTTTTTTTTTATCAGCTAATATCAAAAAAAAAAAAAATTCTACACGCTTCGAGTTTAGCATTCTTTAACCTGAACGATGCTTCTTTTTCAGTTGTGCGTACGGACAGTTTAAAGGGCAGCGAGGGGTGGGGTCGCCTTCCATCAAAACCAAAGCAAGTAAGATCGGACCGCTTCTCCAGTTAGTCTATCACCTCACTAGTGAGGGGCACATCGACACAATGCCCCATTCTAGCAGTCGGACACTCGCAGGTAATGGCCATCTTCTATTAGAAGAATGCATTCGTTATTGATGTATATTGTAGAGCTGGAGTTAATCCTTTATGTTGTCTAGTTCTGTTAGTATGAAGAGAATGTCCTGTTCTTCGGAGAAGGAGGTTCCCGTTGATGTGCAGCAGAAGTTTACGACCTTCTCTCTAGATTCTTGGAAGGATCCGCAAATGGGCAGAGCCAATCCAGGGCTTCAGAGCTTCCTAAGGAGGACCAGGATCTTCTCTGCGTCTTCTTTCCTGGAAATCTTCATCTGCGACTGCTTAAGGTTAAAGCAGTGTCACTCGCTAGAAAGAAGCCCAGTTTCCTTTGGGTACTAACCTGTCCTTAACATCCTATGGTAATCCTTAACATTGGGGAGACGGAAGTAATAAATGAACTTCCCCATGTCATGCTCCCTGTTGTGGAGAAGACGTGAGAATCTCCGGACGGAAAACTAGTGAGGACAAAATTGGTTTTTGAAGAGAGAGATGTGGGGCCGAGGTTATAGTTAACCTTTAGGTGCACACAACGTTCATGAACTCTATAAGACTTTTATGGACCCCCCAGGATTCGCAGGCTGAATACAGGGCAGGTGTGGTGTGTTAGACAGCAGGACACCTGCCTGTTAAAACTGACATGTCGAACCTGACGTGCTGTGGTGGTACATAGTCCTCTAAGGCTTGAAGGGAACACTCAGTTAAAGCAGATTCATTGAATTTACATTGTGCCTGAAGGGAGGAGCAGAATCTAGGTTTAGGAATACATTAAAATGAGTCCTGCTCCTCCCTTCAGTCCATGCACCAAGATAGGCAATTATCAGATTTGACTGGAGTTGGGAGTGTTCCTTACAGAAGGCTCAGTTGTAGTAGGCTTTACCTTAATAAAAATTCTAACCTTTCCATCCATTATTTAATAGATGGTTTAAGTTCATCGCTTTGAAGTAAGTAATTTTTTTTTAGATAAATCTAGGGTATGCCGAGATTAAAAAAATATATATCCCCGAGTCGGTTTGCTTAATGGTTTAACCTGATTCTATTTCACAACCAGTTCGAAGCCTGAGGAGGGAAAGCTGATCTTCTGCAAATGGAGTTGGTCCTTACCGAATGCAGTGTGTCGAGGGTTGGCGAGTGGATAGACTCTATCATTGACTTCTCACGTTAGCCTCAAGCTAGAACATTGATGTCTCTCGCTCTCCGGCATCTCCGCCCCTCGTTATCATTCACAAGTAGGCCAAAGCTGGCTTAGATTGATTTTTTTTTTTTAATCCCACTACATTGGAGTTATAGACAATAAAATAGTACCCGTGAGTAGTCCCCTATTGCCTTCTGCTCCCCCAAGCTATGATTAAGGCAACATAAACAAATGGCCATCAATGGCCTACGCAGGGGATAAGGAAAAAAAAAGCGTTGACACACAAGCACAATGTATAAATCTGTAACTTAATCTATATTAGAAAAAAAATTTGTTTCTCCTTGCTTGATGGGGTTCCCATGGGCCGGTCATAATACATAGCAAGATGCCAATATATGCAGTAAAGTGGGAAGCACAGATATGTAGTGAGATCAGAACCCTAGGCTTCAAATACCCCAAGCGGCAAAAAAAAAAAAAAAAAAAATATCATATAAGCGGTCCCTGACTTTAGGACACCTGACGTACAGACAAACCATAGTAGAGGAACCGCTATGGCCCACTGTTGAACTCTGGTGATGAAGTTCTCTGGGATTGCTCTTTAGTCCAGGTGCAATAATTAGCTGTAAAATGTGGGTCATGGGAACAAGGATTATCATCAGACTGAAATTGAATATCCAATTGTCACACCGACAAAATATATATTATTTTAGAGCTCCAATACTAAATATACCTCTATTCGACGTGCATTACAAATTCAACTTGACAACTCTATCTTGTACTTAAACAGGGGGGACTAAACCCCTGAAATCAAGCAAGGTAGAAAATTGGGCCATACAGTGAAGACTATAAAAAACGCAGCTGTATAGAGAGAAAATTGTGCAGGTGTTTTTAGGGGGTAGGTACAAGGTGTAATACAAGACGTGTACCTGCTCTGTATATAACTGGGGTGCAGGAATGGAGCCATGCCCATTGGTGAGGGGGGTGGGACCTCCATGTGATAATCATGAGGTCCTGCACATATAAGGATGTCGCTTCCACAAGAGGCAACACGAGTGTATATGTACTGCTACCTTTCTAGAGATTCCATATTAAATCGAATATCATTGTTTCCATTACAGACAGACCCGGTTTCAAAAGAAACCAAAAAATAGGAGAACTACAAAGCAGGATCATCAATTGCCTAAAGAGCACACGTATTTAGCGTCCAGGCACGAGCGCGCAGAACCGAATCCAAGCGCTGTCAAATTACTGGGAAAATTTCCGAGCTGCGCACTTGTGTACGCCGGGCCTCCAGCGGAATTTCCTGAAGTTGGAGGATCTAGTGCACCTCCCCCATTGTGGAGAAGATCTTCATGGACACTCTCCTTCTAGACAGCTCTGCACTTTTATCTGTTCTACAAATTCGGAGAAAGGAGGAAACCGGCGTTTGCGGACAGTGGTTGGAGAAAAATCGTGTGGAACCTTTTCTTCGATATGCGGGCCTAAACAAGTTCATCCTTTTGTATTTGGGATTTCTGGAACTTTTGAAGGACTTTTTACTATCGGGATGGCCTTTGCTACAATTCAAGCTCCTAAGCTGCCTGTTCTATTACACCCTGTGACCAGTCCTCTAGCGATGGACTTAAATCATATGCAGAGGACGGTCCAAGTGGTATTGAAACTGCACAAAAGGGCACTGACACGATTTCGAATCACAGCAAGTCTGTTAAGGTCTTGTACATATTATTAAAAAAAATATGAAAGCTACCGTATGGTCATCATGGTGCTCACAGTGTTCTGCTGTGTGTAAATATGTGTAAATTTTTTTTTTCTTTTTGGACTAGAAAACTTTATATTGTGTATTGACTGGAGTAACAGGGACCAGTGTTTCGGATGAATAATATTGAATATATTGAATAAAAAAATAGTACAGGATCCAGCAGTTGATCAGTATTTGCTGTATAAACATTATAAGGCTGCTGGATTTGGTAGTGCTTGTGAGCTGCACCCAGGGGTAAATAGTTCTTAGAAAATTGATCACCTTTTATTATTATGTGAGATGGGTGCTCCACTCCTGGCACCCTCAATAATCTATTCACTAAAAAAAAACTTAATGTTTAGCTAGAAGTATATTTTAATGCGTAGCCAAATAATGACCCCCAGGTTACTTTAAATTGTGTCCAAACAGCCTTAAAACTTGTATGAAATATAAATGCATTTCGTTGGGATTTTTTTGCACGTGGGATTTGTTGGATTTTGGCAATTAACCTTTTCAGGAGGGGATAAGAAAAACATATTCCTCTTGGTAACCTTGTACAGCTCCCTTCCCATAATCATGGTTTTAGGAAGCCTAAGACGAAGGGGATCAAAGCCAAACAGAGATCTATTTCCAGAATTAACAGCCTCACAACGACATAAAAAATGCTCTAGTTAGGTCTCTTCAGTACAGTGTAGGAAACTGGTTTGGCATGGTGAGGAGCGTGTGAGTAGGGTTGGAGAAGTAAGGGGTTCCTTACCACTTTGCCAATAAGGGCCGCTGGTGTAAGGGGCACCTTTCAAGGTGCGAGTTTATCCATGTTCCCACCTGAAAATTTTTTGCATATTTCCCAGATGTACCCATTGTGGAGAATCACTGGCTATGAGGGCAGCTTAATTGGTTAGTCTCTGTGAGAAGACTTTACTTTCTCTGACCTATGCTACATTAGGCACTTATTGATATATTGCAGCCCAGTCATGGACACCATCCCAGGATCTGCATGTCATGCTTGTGGAAGAGACAGGAGGCCCATGAGACGTCCACCACTGCTACGGAGCAGCTATGATGGAGGGGAGGTAGTATACAGTGACTTTGCAGGAAGCAGGAAATGGGAAGTAGCAGGGAGTCTGAGTCCTCCCCTGGGGTTCATTGTAGGAGGTAATAAAGGAAAGACGCAGCGATCAGGTGAAGCACGATAGGCCTAGGAGCCCGTGATGTCTGTAAGCATCCCCATGAACAAACCGAAGGCATAACATGGGAACCTTGATCGCGAGTGGGTCTCTTTTTAACTTACCTACGGCCTCCTACTTACATCTAAAGCACGAGCCACCAAAACGTCCTCCAATGCTGCACTCCCTGTTGCTGCGAATATTCTTGTAGCTCCACAAAGCTATGGGAATTCGTGCCCAGAAGGTACAGCGCGCTAATGGGTGGGGTCACTTTATTCTTGAAGAAAAAATCTATAGGTTATGCCAAAGCGGAAACCATACAAACATCCCGTTATCAAAAAAACAATATTTTTAAAAAAAGGAATGATAAAAATGAAATGAAGCTTTGAAACGTAATAAATCACCATTTATAAATAACATATCCAGTATATTAAAAATTTGTACATAAAATTACAGTAAAAGTAACAAGTACACAGGACAGCGTGAGTGGGTTCCAGATCAGTTTAGTACCAATCCGGAGGTACTGGAATACCAGATCACGAGAACAGGGGTCTGCTTTCCTAGTAAGCTCCATTCAACTAAAGTTCAGTGCAAGTGAAAGACCGACTACAGAGGGTTTTGTTGTAGTCTGTTACCGTGGAGACATGTCTTCCTAGAACAACTGTATAGAGAAATCGGTGGTAGGAAATTTTAAACAAAGTCGAAAAGATGCAGATACCAGTTCATGTGGATGTTCCTAATAAGCGGCCTACAAAACGCTTCGGGACATCGGATTTGAGTGTGCGCTCCTGCATGTAACAAGACCATCTCCATTCATGCACCACTAGAATGATTAATAAAGGGCACTGGGCGCAGAAGACATCCCATTTCGTAGCTTCTGGTATTGAAGTTTTCGGATGATGATAACATTTTGTGACTTTCAATTTGCTCAGACTTTCCTCGTTTTCAACACACAAAAAAAAAAAAAAAAATCATCTTTTTGCCCTCAACTTTTCCAATGTTCTCTGAAAATTCAGATAAATACACAGATATTAGTTCTGGAACCTACACATAAGGATCTGGTGACAATGCCATCTCTACAAAATGTAGCATCTTCCTCTCCGCATGATCCCAGCAGCCTCCATGGGAACTCACCCTCCCCATCCTCCGGAAGGGTGTTGTGAATCATGTGATCAGATACATACATGGGTAAATATGGCAAATGTAGGAAGAAAAGGGTGGGAGAAGGAAGGACCTTTAAAGACATAATTAAACAGGAGGCACCGTATAAGAAATTAGTTTAAATTTAGGCAGAAGGTCCTCAAATATTACTTCCCATACAGCAGCATGTCCTAGCAGTGAGACCTGTCAACAGGACATTAGGGTTGGATCAGTTGCCCCCCGATTTGAAAAGACAGAGCAGTCAGTCAAAATAATAGCCATGGTTACCGGAGGAAACCAATAGCATATCGTAGATAAGAGTCAAGTAGGCGAATTGTATCAGAAAAAAAAAGGTTCTTTAAAAATGTACCAGTGCTCATCGGCAGTAAATTTAGAATGATAAGGGGAGTACTGTAACCCTTTTTTTTAGCAGGCACTGTTGGTTGGGAGGAGGGAAAATTCCGGTCTGTTGACAGTCTTCTTTAAGTATTATCCCGGAGCTATCTGTGAGTACATTATGTAGTGCAGAAGGACTGTTATAATTATATCCCAGGATTGTAGTTTTTCAAACTGTGAAAAAAAAAGTTTTGCATTTCCTCTATAGATTCAAAAGTGCCGCGTCACGTCCCAGAAAAATGGTCGAGAAAGAGTCTTCATTGTTAAAATAGCTCTATATAAACACGTTCAGCCTGAACAGACCCTGTGATGTTGAGAACCGTTTCGGCTTTGAAACACTTTTACAGAGAGTCTATTTAACAATAAGAAGACCATTTGTGCCTGACGTGACCGGAGAGTTTAATCTTACAGGAGAAATATGAGCGAACAGTTTCTTACATTAGGTCGAACAACTACAATCCTGGGATATAATTCCCTATTCCACAGTCTGTGCTCCTAAAACACCACACACAAAAGGTATGATTAAACATCTCTCCAGGGGAGAAACCCAAACACTGTAAATGTTTGCACAGGTTAATAAATGAGACGTTTTGATATGTACTCTTTTTTGCGAAAGAAGAAATATTTTTTTACTGACCAAAAAAAAAAAAAAAAAAAAAAAAAATAAATGTAGACGTCATCACCTTCTTGAACTCTTTTGCCTTCCTGGCGGCTCTGTGCGTACGGTCTCCTGCGCATTTCTCTTTCCTCCGCGTTTTCACTTCATCAGTTGATTATACAGCCTGGAGGGAGCAATACCCAGAGTATGGGTTGCATGAAATTACTAAATACATAGTTCATACACACTCCGTTGCTCCCCCCCACCCCCCCCCCCACCCCCCCCAACCCCCAAAAAAAAATAGCTTGTAGAATTTTAAACAAGGTTTCTTGTTATTGGTCAGACTGGTGCGGATGGGACCGACGGGAGGAGGAGTACAGGGCTCGCGTCACCTCCATAACACTTACCGCCGTACGGTGCGTGGGCATCTCAATCTCAGACAGCTTTCGCTCCTCTGGGTGCACACCCGGACCTCAACCACTTCTTAAGTTTTCCTCCATCAGGACAGCCCGATATGTGAAACAATTATTTATATAAAGTTGAACACACACAGAGAGAACAAAAAAAAAAAATTAACCGTTTGATCCCAGAAACCGCGGCAACCCCAGGCCAAGAGCCTTGTCATGCATTGCAACAGACCCATTGAAGTTATGAAATTATTCTAAGTTGCAATACCAGACATTGCCTTAAACGGTGGCGCTGTGAATCCCAGAAATCCGGTCATGTTATGGTTCATTCTGGGGGTCTCAAAGGGATCTTCTTACGTTTCTCGGCTGCTATATAAGCGTCGACATATTGTGCAGAGTGGAAGAAGTTTCCTTCTACCACCAAATCTCAGAAATCTCCTGGTGCCCAAAAGGAGGGGGAATAAATGCGGGATTATTAAAAAGAGGCCATTGGTACCAGTGGTGTAAGAAGCACCAGAAGGCTGGGTCCCCCTGCAGGCACGGCCACCTAGTTACATCGCCGCCTTCAGGATTCTGTCTTTATTCGTCATCTCTTGCAGTCTTTGGAGGGAATTCTCTATGAAATTGCCTTCCTTCTTCCTCAGGAAGGCTTCCTCGTAGGCTACAGGAAGATAGAGGTAACTTCAAGACTTATTTCTGAAAACAATTTAAAAAAAAAAAAAAACACACAATTTTTAACCCCACATTGACTTTTTGTATAAATTGATTGAGTTGCCATCCTAGGAATGATGAA
Organism: Engystomops pustulosus; assembly: GCA_019512145.1. Taxonomy (NCBI): domain Eukaryota; kingdom Metazoa; phylum Chordata; class Amphibia; order Anura; family Leptodactylidae; genus Engystomops; species Engystomops pustulosus. The sequence goes on along the minus strand of CM033642.1, from coordinate 3,078,367 downwards.
ATTATATTAAGCGTCCAGTCGATACACACACTGCTATGTTACTGTGAGAACTACATAAAGACCCGTAGAGATGAAGGGAGCATTAAGTCGAGCACACACACTGCTATGTTTACTCTCGAAATATAGTACAGACCCCTAGAGATGAATGTAGTGTAAGCAGCTAGGCAGGTGTGTCTTGACCGTCAGTGATACAGTACTGGACCCAAAGAGATGAATAGGAGCGTCCCGTTGACTACCAAATGCCGATGCTACTAATCAGTGATAGAGTACAGAACCAAGAGATGAATGGAAGCGCCCTGTTGAGGTAACACCTACAATTGACCTAACAAATCACAGTACCAGACCCAAAGAGAGGAATGGAGCGTCAGGATCCTAGTACAACACACTGCCTAGTTTGGTGTGAAATAGAGTACAAGACCCATAGAGGATAAGGTCGAGTACACACACCGCTTTCGTTACTCTATGAAAAGAGTAGGACCAATAGAGATGAATGGGATTGTCCGCAGCATAGGCAGTGTGTGTACTTGACCTGTCAAGTGATGACTGTATCAGACCTGTAGGAATGAAGGAACGTCAGGTCGAGTCACACACTGTTCTTGCTATGACGGTGGATAACTGCACAACTGAATTTGAGCGGCAGTTGAATCATTGTTGTTTTAGGTTTGGGGAAAAACCAATCGGATCATACCAAAGTCTTTCTATCCTTTATAATAGGGGGATAACATTTTCGAATGGGAGGGTTGCCCACTGCTGCACATTACAGCCTACCAGAAGGCCATAACGTGTCGACTGACCACCTCTAAACCTCAAATGTCTTGCAGAGCCCCCATCCACCCAGCATGCCAGGAACTATAACAGCACCCCATGTACTGGAATAGCGCTGGGCTGTGAGGGAGAGGGGAGAGAGCGCCTCATACTCAGGGCCGGAGAAGAAGCCCAATGTATGATGGACCTCGCACCATAATAGTATGTCATGCGAAGTACACTTTGATAACTTATGCAAAGGAGAATACAAATTCAGGTCAGTTACCTGCAAAGTTCTGTGATAGAGACGGGTCCACTGAAGACTGGTCCGCTCCCTGGAGGCCCGAAGCGTCCACTTCAGCTTGTAAGGGCTGGAAGGTGCTCTGCCAAAAAGAGGAGAGGTGTCGTGAATCAGATAAGAGGAGGACTTTATCATATGTATATTAAACTTTGAGAATCCAGGCCATGTGCTGACTTATGGAGAGTCTAGTGCAAAGTGTGGTTGGAAAACCAAAGGAAAAAACTGGTACGGCGCTATTGAAAGGGTAATCTTCAGGTAGGGTAATAGGTTTATTAGTTCCAGAGTAAACGCGTTTCGGGCAAACTGCCCTTCTTCAAGTACAATATGGAAGGGGGTTTCTATACAGTATTAAAAACATTCAATCAATAATCAAACAATATTTAAACAATATTTAAAAATGGATACATATACATATATATATAAAAAATTATAATGTAACAAATCTCAGGGTAATGTGCAGAATCTTAAGGAAGCGAGATCATTTGTGAGATGGGAAAGTTTCAGTTAAAATTGATATTATTTAAAAATAGTAGAAGTTCATAGGAGAAAAATATATATACATATATATAGACAACAATCAATTCTTAAAAGGAGGGATGTTTATCCAGCCTCTTCAGCTATCCATGTGTGGGGTGTGCATATTATATCAGGGCTTTACATTTCTGCCCTGTAGCTCTAGAACTATTATCAATTGAGGGTCTGTTTGGCAATGTCAAGAAATATGTGTAGTTCAATATTAGAACCCCCCCCCCCCCCCCCAATATCTATGGTAATCCTTTCCTCATTTCAGCAGGCATTCCTGCCCAGGAATCCCCCTCACTAAAACAGGCGTCATCCTCGCCACCCCTTCCATCCCTGGGTCATTTTGATGCTTGCACTCCCTCCTTCCCTTCATGTCATACTCCTTGCCCTTCCCATCCAGGCGTCAGGCCTATGCCCAAATTCCCCTTTCCATCTCAGCGTCCTACCCCCTTCCCGTCCAGCGCTGGATTCTCCTCTTTCTGCCTATGATAAGATGCGGGCGATAATTCCGAGTCTCCGACAGAAAGAGGACAACACTTAAGATGACTGTGATTCTCCAATCATGGGATCATAAAAAGTTTTTGTTAAAAACTTCTTGATTGCAGCCGGTGTATTTCTTACTGTATCCTCAGTTATCCAGACAAATATATACGTAATGAATACACTTCTATACAGTAACTGGTTAAGGGGGTGGAGTGGTGGGTGGTTTAGGATTTTAGAACAAGACAAAAAAAACCCTTGTAAAGAACTGGTACTGACAGCAGAATAATCTTGATTCCTGTTCTATAAAGTATCATCTATGTTAGCCCATTTGTGAGCACTTCCTATCATCTTTACAACTTTTCAAGGGGGTTTTGTACACAAAATACAGTAACTAGGCATCTATCTACTGATAAGGTGGTGGTCTCTGTGATACGAGAATGGGGTCCGATGAACCCAGCCATTTGAAACATGGTCGGACTTGCCCCTCTATGGAGCTGAATGAGACTGCCCCTTTAAACACCGTGGCGCATGATCAGTCACGTGTCCGCACGGTCTATTTTACAATTTGCCAGTTTGAATACCGTGATGTAATGTAAATTCTGCGGTGTAGGTCAGGGGTTTTGTGACCAATGTTGATGACTATAACGAAATTGCCACATGAAAGTTGCACTGTCTATAAGTCTACCCTGGCAAACATGCAAAACTTGGAGACTCTGAGAAATCTCCAGCAAAGTAACTTAACATATTTTGCTAAGCTTTTTTTTACTTTTTTTCAACCCTAATGAAAAATGTATTTAATGAAGAAGGAGAGAAGAGAAGAAATTTGTAAACATTTTTTTTTTATCAGCTAATATCAAAAAAAAAAAAAAAATTCTAACACGCTCGAGTTTAGCATTTAACCTGAACGTTGCTTCTTTTTCAGTTGTGCGTCGGACAGTTTAAGGGCAGCGAGGGGGTCGCCTTCCATCAAAAACCAAAGCAAGTAGATCGGACCCTTCTCAGGTTAGTTCTATCCCTCACTAGTGAGGGCGCACATCGACACTAATGCCACCATTCTAGCCAGTCGGTATCACTCGCAGGTAAGTGGCCATCTTCTAGAGAAGATGCATTCGTTATTGATGTATATTGTAAGAGGCTGGAGGTTAATCCTTTATGTTGTCTAGTTCTTGTTAGTATGAAGAGAATGTCCGGTTCTTCGGAGAAGGAGTTCCCGTTGATGTGCGCAGAAGTTTACGACCTTCTCTCTAGATTCTTGGAAGGTCCGCAAATGGGCAGAGCAATCCAGGGCTTCAGAGCTTCTAAGGAGGACCAGGATTTCTCTGGGTCTTCTTCCGGAAACTCTTCATCTGCGACGCCTTAAGGTTAACAGCAGCTGTCACTCGCTGAGAAGCCCCAGTTTCCTTTGGGTACTAAACCTGTCCTTAAATCCTAGTGGTAATTCCTTAACATTGGAGAGGAGAACGTGTGAAGTAATAAATGAATCCATGTCATGCTCACGTTCGTGGAGAGACGTGAGAATCTCCTGGACGGAAAACTAGCTGAGGACAAAATTGGTTTTTTTGAAGAGAGAGATGTGGGGCCGAGGTTATAGTTAACCTTTAGGTGCACCAAACGTTCATGAACTCTATAAGACTTGTTATGGACCCAGGATTCGAGGCTGAATACAGGGCAGGTGTTGTGTGTTAGACAGCAGACACCTGCTGTTAACTGACATGTCGAACCTGACGTGCTGTGGTGGTACCATAGTCCTCTACAGGCTTGAAGGGAACACTCAGTTAAAGCAGATTCATGAATTTCATTGTGCCTGAAGGGAGGAGCAGAACTCTAGGTTTTAGGAATACAATTAAAATGAGTCCATGCTCCTCCCTTCAGTCCATGCACCAAGTATAGGCAAGTTATCAGATTGCACTGGAGTGGAGGTTCCTTACAGAAGGCTCAGTTTGTAGTCGGCTTTACCTTAAAAAGTCTACCTTTTTCCATCCATTATTTAATAGATGTGTTTAGTCATCGCCCTTTAGAAGTAATTTTTTTTTAGATAAATCTTATGTTATGCCGAGTAAAAAAATATTATCCCCGAGTCCGGTTGTGCTTTATGTTGTTTAACCTGCATTCCTATTTACACAAAAACAGTTCGAAGACCTGAGGAGGGAAAGCTGGATCTCTGCAAATGGAGTTGGTCCTTACCGAATGCAGTGTGTCGAGGGCTTGGCGAGTGGATAGACTCTATCATTGACTTCTCACGTTAGCCTTCAACGACTGAACATTGATGTTCTCTCGCTCTCTGCTATCTCCGCCCCTCGTTTATCTTCACAAGTAGGCCAAAGCTTGACTTTTAGATTGCATTTTTTTTTTTTAATCCCACTACATTTGATTATATGAAATAAAATTACCCTAGAGTTCCCCTATTGCCTTACTGCTCCCCCCAAGCTATGATTAAGGCAACATAAAAAATGGCATAATTGGCCTACGACAGGGTATAAGGAAAAAAAAGCGTTGACCACACAAGCCAATGTATACATCTGTAACTTAATCTATATTAGAAAAAAAATTTGTTTCTCCTTGCTGTGGTTCCATGGGCGGTCATAATACATAGCAAGTGCCAATATATGCAGTAAAGTGGGATAGCACAGATAGTGTAAGGAGATCAGAACCCTAGGCTTCAAATACCACAAGCGGCCCAAAAAAAAAAAAAAAAAAAAATATCATTATACAGCGTCCCTGACTTTAGGACACCTGATACAGCAAACCATAGTTAGAGGAACCTGCTATGCCCCACTGTTGAACTCTGGTGAATGAAGTTCTCTGGGATTGTCTTTAGTCCAGGCTGCAATAAGTTAGCTGTAAAATGGGTCATGGGAACAAGGATTATCATTAGAACTGAAATTGAATATCCAATTGTACACACCGACAAAATATAATATTTTAGAGCTTACCAATAACTAAATATACTCTATTGACTTGCATACAAATTCAACTTGACAACTATATCTTGTACTTAACACGGGGACTAACCCAATGAAATCAAGCCAAGGTAGAAATTGGGCATACAGTGAAGACTATAAAAAACGCAAGCTGTTGAGAGAAAATTGTGCACGGTGTTTTGGGGGTAGGTACAAGGTGTATACAAGACAGTTGTGTACCTGCTCTGTATATAACTGGGGTGCAGGAATGGAGCCATGCCCATTGAGGTGAGTGGGACCCCATGTTATATCATGAGGCCTGCACATTAATGGATGTCGCTTCAACAAGAGGCAACACGAGTGTATAGTATGCTCACCTTCTAGAGTTCCATATTAATCGAAATCAATGTTTCCATACAGACAGACCCGGTTTAAAAGAAACCAAAAAAATAGAGAGAACTACAAAGCAGGATCATCAATTGCCTTAAAGAGCAACGTATAGCAGTCAAGGCACCGATGCGGCAGAACCGAATCCAAGCCGCTGTCAAAATTACTGGGAAACTTCCCGAGCGGCGCACTTGTGTAAGAAGGGCCTCCAGCGGATATTTACCTGAATGTTGGAGGATCTAGGCCACCTCCCCCATTGTGGAGAAGATCTTCATGGACACTATCCTCCTTCTAGACCAGCTCTGCATTTTATTCTGTTTACAAATATCGGAGAAAGGAGGAAACCGGGTTGGGACATGTTGGAAAAATGCTTGTGTGGAACTTTTCTTCGATTATGCGGGCCTAAACCAAGTTCATCCTTTTGTTTGGGATTTTCTGGAACTTTGTGAAGGACTTTTCTACATCCGGGATGTGCCTTTAGCTACAATTCAAGCTCTAAGCTGCTGTTCTATTACACGTGACCAGGTCCTCAGCGATGGGCTTAAATCATAGCAGAGGACGGTCCAAGTGGTCTTTGAAACTGCACCAAAAGGCACTGACCGATTTCGATCACAGCCAAGTCTGATAAGGTCTTGCGATACCACATCAGTTTAAAAAAAATATGAAGCTACCCGTATGGTCATCATGGTCTCACAGTGTTCTGGCTGTGTGTAAATATGTGTAAATGTTTTTTTTCTTTTGGAACTAGAAAACTTGATATATTGTGTATTGACTGGCATAACAGGACCATGTTTCTGATGAATATATATTTAATATATTGATAAAAAAAATAGTTAAAGTGATCCAGCAGTATGTCAGTATTTGCTGTATAAATCATTATAAGGCTGCTGGATTTGAGTAGCTGCTTGTGAGCTGCACCCAGGGTAAATAGTTCTTAGAAATATTGAATCACCTTTTATTATTATGTGAGAGTGTGCTCCACCCTGGACCCTTCAATAATCTATTCAACTAAAAAAAAAAACTTAATGTTTAGCCTAGAAGTATATTTTAATGCGTAGCAAATAATGACCACAGTTACTTAAATTGTGTCCAAACCAGCCTTAAAACTTGTATGAAATATAAATGCATCATGCAGTGATGATGGAACTTTTTTTGCCGTGGGTTGTTGATTGGAAACCTTTAGGAGGGATAAGAAAAACATATTCACTCTTGGTAACCTTGTAGGCAGCTCCCTTCCCATAATCATGGTTTCTTCAGGAGCCCCTAATGACTGAATGTGGGATCAAAGCCAAACGAGTAGATCTATTATCAGAATTAACAACTCACAATCGACATAAAACTGGCTTAGTAGCGTTCTTCACGTCTACAGTTGTAGGAAAACCTGGTTTGGCAGGTGAGGGCGGGTGAGGAGGGTTGAGAAGAAGGGTCTCCTTACCAACTTTGCCAATTAAGCGCCGCATGGTTAAGGGGGCTTCCCTTTCAAGGTCGCGGTTTTCCATGTTCCAACCTGGAAAATAATTTTTTTTATGCATATTTCCCAGATGTCCACCCTTGTGGAGAATCAATGGCTATGAGGGCAGCTAATTGGTTTAGTCTTGTGAGAAGAACTCTTACTTCTCTGACCTATGTACTTAGGCACTTATTGATATATGCATGCCCAGTCATGGACACCATCCCCAGAAGAATCTGCATGCTCTGCTTGGGAAGATGACAGAGAGGCCCATGAGACGTACCGACCACTGTACAGGAGCAGCTCATGATGGGGGGAGGTAGTATACAGTGATTTGCAGAAGCAGGAAATGGGAATGGATAGCAGGGAGTCTGAGTCCTCCCCTGGGGTTCATGTAGGTAGGTAAAAAGGAAAGACGCAGCGATCAGGGACTGAAGGCACGATAGGCCTAGGAGGCCCGGATGTCTGTGTAAGCATCCCCCATGACACAACCGAAAGGCATAACTGGGAACCTGATTCGCGAGTGGGTGTCTCTTTTTTAACTAATACCTAGGCCTCCTATTACATCTAAAGCATAACGACACCATAACGTCCTCCAATGCTGCACTCCCTGTTGCTGCGAATCTTCTTGTAGACTAACACAAAGCTATGGGAATTGTGCACGAAGGTACAGCGCTAATGGGTGGGGTCACTTTTTCTTGAAGAAAAAATCTATAGGTATGCCACAAGCGAACCATTACAAACATCCCGTTATCAAAAAAACAATATTTTTAAAAAAAGGAAGATAAAAATGAAATGAAGCTTGAACGTAATAAATCAAAACCATTCTATAAATAAATATTCCATTATATTAAAAATTTGTACATAAAATACATGTAAAAGTAAAATACACAGGGACAGCGTGAGTGGGTTCAGATCAGTTTAGTACCAATCCGGAGTTAACTGGAATACCAGATCACGAGAACAGGGGGTCCTGCTTCCTAGTAAGCTCATTCAATCTAGTTCAGTGCAAGTGAGAAGGACCGACTACAGAGGGTTTGGTTTGTAGGTCTGTTACCGTGGAGACATGTCTTCCTAGAACAACTGTATAGAGAAGCGTGGTAGGAAATTTTAACAAGTCGAAAAGATGCAGATACCAGTTCATGTCGGAGTCCTAATAGCGGCCCTACACAAACGCTTGGACATCGGATTGAGTGTGCGGCTCTGCATGTAAACAAGACATCTCCAGTCATGCACCACTAGAAGATTAATAAAGTGGCACTTGGGACGCAGAGAATCTCCATTTCGTAGCTTCTGGTTTGAAGTTTCGATGTGATAACATTGTTGTGACTTCAATTTGCCTCAGACTTTCCAGTTTTCAACACAAAAAAAAAAAAAAAGAAAATCATCTTTTTGCCCTCAACTTTTCCAATGTTCTCTGAAATTCAAGATAAATACACAGATATTAGTTCTGAACTACACATCGTATTGGTGACAATGCCATCTCTACCAAATGTATGCATCTTTTCTGATCCCAGCAGCCTCCATGGAATATACCCTCACCCATCCTCCGGAAGGTGTGTGAATCATGTGATCAGATACAACATGGGGGTAAATATGGACAAATGTAGAAGAAAAGGGGGGAGAAGAAGGACCTTTAAAAGACATAATCTAACAGGGGCACCGTATAAGAAATTAAGTTTAAATTATGGCAGAAGGTCCTCAAATATTAGTTCATACAGCAGCATGTCCTAGCAGTGAGACCTGGCAATCAGGACATTAGGGTTGGATCAGTTGCCCAACGATTTGAAAAGACAGAGCAGTCAGTCAAAATAAATAGCCATGGTTTAACGGAGGAAACCAAAGCATATCGTAGATAAGAGTCAAGTATGGCTGAATTGTATCAGACAAAAAAGGTTCTTAAAAATGTACCAGTAGCCTCATCGGCAGTAAATTTAGTGATAAGGGGAGTACTTGTTAACCCTTTTTTTTTAGCAGGCACTGTGGTTGGGAGGGGTAAAATTCCGGCTGTGACAGTCTTCTTTAAGTATGATCCCGGGTATCTGTGAGTACATTATGTTAGTGCAGAAGGACTGTTATTTATATCCCAGGATTGTAGTTTCTCAAAACTGTGAAAAAAAAAGTTTTGGCATTCTCTGATAGATTAAAGTGCCGCGTCACGTCCCAGAAAAATGGTCGGAGAAAGAGTCTTCATGTTAAAATAGCCTATATAAACACGTTTTCAGCCTGAACCAGACACGCTAGTTGATGTAGAACACGTTCGGCTTTGAACCACTTTTAAGAGAGTACTATTTTAAACAATAAGAAGACCATTTGTGCCTGGAAGTGACCGGGCAGTTTAATCTTACAGGAAAATTGAGCGAACAGTCTCTTACATTATCGAAACTACAATCCTGGGATTATACTTCCCTATTCACACAGTCTGTGCTACCTAAAACACCACACACAAAAGGTATGATTAACATCTCTCCAGGGGAGAAACCAAACACTGTAATGTTTGCACAGGTTAATAAATGTAGACGTTTGATATTGTACTCTTTTTTGAGAAGAGAAGAAATATTTTTTTACTGACAAAAAAAAAAAAAAAAAAAAAAAAATAAATGTAGACAGTCATCACCTTCTTGAACTCTTTTGCCTTACTGGCGGTTCTCTGTGGTACGTCTCCTGAAGCATTCTCTTTCCTCCGCGTTTTACTTATCAGTTGATTATACAGCCTGGGAGGGAGCAATACCCAGAGTATGGGTTAGCATGAAATACAAATAACATAGTTCATACACATTCCGTTGCTCCCCCCACCCCCCCCCCCCCAACCCCCAAAAAAAAATAGCTTGAGAATTTTAAACAAGGTCTTCTTGTTATTTGGTCAGACTGGTGGGAGGGGACGACGGGAGGAGGAGTACAGGTCGCCGTCACTCCATAACACTTAACGCGTACGGTGCGCTGGGTGCATCTCAATCTCAGACAGCTTTCGCTCCCTGGGTGCCCACCCGGACCTCAACACTTCTTCAAGTTTTCTCCATCAGGACAGCCAGATATGTGAAACAATTATTTATATAAAGTTTAACACCCACACAGACGAGAACAAAAAAAAAAAATTAACCGTTTGATCCCAGAAACCGCGCAACCCCAGGCCAAGAGCCTTGTCATGCATTGCACACCAGACCCATTGAGGTTATGAAATTATTTCTAAGTTGCAATACCAGGACATTGCCTGAACGGTGGCGCTGTGAATCCCAGGAAATCCGGTATGTTAGGGTTCATTCTGGCGGTCTCAACGGGATCTTTACGTTTCTCGGCTGGCTTATAAGCGTCGACATATTGTGCAGAGTGGAAGAAGTTTTCTTCTACCACCAAATCCCTCAGAATCTCTCTGGTGCACCAAAAGAGGGGAGCGGGATTATAAAAAGAGCCATTGGTACCAGTGGTGTAAGAATGCACCAGAGGCTGGGTCCCCCTGCAGGCACGACCACATCAGTTACATCCGCGCGCCTTCAGGATTTGTCATTTATTCGTCATCTCTTGCAGTCTTTGGAGGGAATTCTACTATGAAAATTGCCTCTTTAGTCATCGGAAGGCTCCTCGTAGGCTCAGGAGATAGAGGTAACATTAAGATTATTCTTGAACAACAATTTTAAAAAAAAAAAAAACAACAAATTTTAATAACCCACATTGACTTTTTGTATAAATTGATTTTGCCATACCTAGGAATATGAAAATTAAGCCGTCAGGTCGATACACACACTGCCTATGTTACTGTGAGAAACTACAAAAGACCCGTAGAGATGAATGAGGAGATTAAGTACGAGCACACCCACACTGCTATGTTTACTCTCGAAATATAGTACGACCCACTAGAGATGAATGTGTGTAAGCAGCATAGGCAGGTGTGTACTTGACCGTCAGTGATACAGTACTGGACCCAAAAGAGATGAATAGAGCGTACCCGTTGACTACACACTGCCATGCTACTAATAGTGATAGAGTACAGAACCAAGAGATGAATGGAAGCGCCCTGTTGAGGTCAACACCACAATTGCCTAACAAATCACAGTACAGACCCATAGAGAGGAATGGAGACGTCAGATCCTAGTACAACACACTGCCTACGTTTGGTTGTGAAAATCAGATACAAGACCCATAGAGGATAAGGGGCGAGTACACACACGGCTTTCGTTACTCTATGAAAAGAGTAGGACCAATAGAGATGAATGGGATTGTCAACGACAGAATAGGCAGTGTGTGTACTGACCGTCAGCATGATGATGTACAGACCTGTAGGAATGAAGGAACGTCAGGTCGAGTACACACACTGTTCTGCTATGACGGTGGGATAACTGCAAACTGAATTTGAGGCGGCCAGTTGAATCATTGTTGTTTTAGGTTTTGGGACCAATCGGATCCATCAACCAAAGTCTTTTCCTATCCTTCATAATCGGGGATAACATTTTACGAATGGGAGGGTGCCCACTGCTGCACATTACAGCCTACCAGAAGGTATAACTTTGTCGACTGGGACCACCTCTAAACCTCAAATGTCTTGCAGAGCCCCCAATCCACCCAGACATGCCAGGAACCTATACAAGCACCCCAGTGTACGGGAAACTGCGCGTTGGAGGTGTGAGAGGAGAGGGGAGAAGAAGCGCCTCAACTCAGGTGCAGGAGAGGAGCCCAATGTAATGATGGACCTCAGCACCATAAGATTATGTCATGAGAATACCCTTTGATAACTTATGCAAAGGAGAATACAAATTCAGGTCAGTTACCTGCAAAGTTCATGTGAAGAGAAGCGGTCACACTGAAGGCTGCGTCGCTCCACTGGAGGGCCCGAAGCGTCCAATTAAGCTTTAAGGGCTTGGAAGGTGCTTCTGCAACAAAAGAGAGGAGGGAGAGGTGTCGGAATCAGATAAGGAGGGGACTTTATCATATGTATATAACTTGAGAATCCAGGCCACTGTGTGACTTATGGAGAGGTCTAGTGCCAAGTGTGGTTTGAAAACCAAAGGAAAAAACTGGTACGGCGGATGAAAGGGTAATCTCAGTAGGGTAATAGTTTTATTAGTTCCAGAGTAAACGCGTTTCGGGCAAACTGCCCTTCTTCAAGTACCAATATGGAAGGGGGTTTCTATACAGTATTAAAAACATTCAATCAACTCAAACAAGATGTAAACAATTTAAAAAAATGGATAAGTATACATATATATATAAAAAAATATAATTTAACAAATATCAGGGTAATGTGCAGAATCTTAAGAAGCGAGATCACTTTGTGAGATGGGAAAGTTTCAGTTAAAAATTGATATTATTTAAAAATGTAGAAGTTCATAGGAGAAAAAATATATATACATATATATAGACAACAATCAATTCTAAAAGGAGGGAGGTTTATGCCACTAGTAGGGATTACATGGCATACATAAATATTAACATACTGAGTATTGGGTATAAGCTGTGATGGTAGAGGCTATTGGTTGATGTTAGGAGTGGCCACCAAATATTTGTAAATAGGAATAGAAGAGGACCAAATCTTAATACTACAGTGGTTGAGCTGCAGGGGATGTTTGAGCGACCATACACAAAACACACGGGCTGGGTGATGCCGCGTGTATAAACGCTAGGTGGCGGGAAATGAGGGAGAGACCGGACCGGAAGTTGACGGCGGGGCTAGGTACGCGTTGTCATGGAGACCTGACGCGCGAGTGTAATTGGTCGGCACGAGATCGCGGCACGGCACGGAACCAGAGGTAAAATAAAGGGGTTCGACTAGGAAGTGTTGTGGGTGTCATTGGATTAAATATAAAGATTACAATATACCAAATATGTTAAATAATTAAATGAAATAATACATAAAATGTTTAGATTATAAGACAGTAAAAGAAGGGGAAACGTTGATTGGACTATATACCAAATTAACAAGTGTTGGGTAATAGTTTATCTGGGGTTTCTAAAGTTTCGTTTAATCATCGGGCATAAGTGTTTCAATTTAAAAATTCCAAAACATTTCGCGTTGTGCTAATTATTAACTTGAATGACAGGAAATGTCAATTTGGTCACTGGGGGTGGACATTAAAAAGCTTCCATATTACAGTCATGTACAGGCCGCGCGTGTCAGACCACGCTGTGTGTGGGGAACCTTTTAAAATATTAGAATTATGGTATTCAGAGGTTTTCAGTGCTGAGTGGTTCTCCATATAATCTGGAGGCCGCATGAACTTCGATCAAATAAATACAAAGGGATGAGTACAGTTAAAAATGATTGATGGAAAGGATCCTTGGGATATTTGAGTGGAAGTTTTTTTTCCGGTGGTAATTGATTGACAGCATTTGCAGAGATTATGTCCACAATTTATAGGATCATTTTATGGTCGGAAAGAAGGAATTTTAGATTGTTGTGGTGTGGTGGCTGTTGGGCTTTTTAGAAGGCTGGGAGCTAGTGAGTTAGAAAGTAGTGTTAGTCCTATAGGTAAATCTAGGAGTTTTGGATAGAGATTTGCCAGATGTGGGTCAAGAGTAGTATTGTTCCAGTGTTTATAAAAATGTGTTTATCCTGAATGAATGTTGGCGAAGGGTGGAAATGAATTATGAACTTAGCATGTAAAATTATTTCTATTAGGTTCTAGGGGCTTCTTTGAGGGTCGTGTTCTTTGTTTGTTTTGCATTAAACAGTCTTTTTGGTTATTGATGCCAACTTTAGAACTTGAATCTCGAATTCATTGGGTGGGATAGCCCTGTCTTTGGAATCTTCTAGCCAGTTTTTTGGGGGTGGATTGTTCTGAAAAGTCTTTGTTGGTGGTACAGTTCCTTCTAAGTCTCTTAAAACTGTCCGAAGGGAAATTTAGGGAGCCCTTTTTTAAAAATGTGCACTAGAAAAGTCTAGAAGCTGTTGTGCTAATCCACAGCTTTGAAAAAGGTCGAGTGTTGGAACATTGTTTGAATTCGGGAATATTTCAATGCAAGGAACTTGCTTTGTTCTTAGTTGCAGTAACGTGAATTGTAGTCCCCAGGGATTCAGGGTTAGATCACGTGTAACGTCTAATTTCATTCAAGGGGAACCTCCCATATAATAAAACGTCGTCTCAATGAAACGTTTGTTACAATTTACATTAGTAAAAATGGGTTGTTGGTAGGTAACGGAAGGTTTTTCTTCTAGATGTCCGACTACCAGATTGGCAAAGCTGGGAGCGAAATTAGTGCCCATTGGCAGTCCCTTTTAGTTTGGATTTGTAAATATCTGAATTAAATGTAAAGTAGTGGTGGGTCAGAATAAATTTTTTATAGCGTCAGGCTAAAGAAATTTGTGACGGTAATTTTCAGGGTCTTTGTCAGCAAGATTTTAATTGATTGTATTCAAGGCTGTCTGTGTGTGGTCACTGTTGGTGTATATAAAGAGCAGATATCCATAGTTAGAAAGTAGTAAGGTTGCCAAGGGGATTTAGAGTATTATTAAATCAAATCGGTGGTATCTTGGATATGGGAGCTCAAGGTTAGGAATATTTCTGTAAGAAAAGGTCAATGTAATTGGACAGGTTGAGGTGATGGAGTTGATTCCCAGCAACTGATCGTCGGCCGGGTGGACTTAATGTACTTTTAGAACTTTTGGTCGTAGATCGTACCTAACGGCGTGTTGGTTTTTGTTTAGAAGGTTCCTCGCTAGAAAACTTCATCTTTAGTTCTAGACCAAGCCTTCAGATATATATCCCTGACCCTTTTTTACGGCGTTCCGACTCAATTGCATGCACAGAGGACTTCAGTGGGTCGGATTGTAGTACCATGGTCTTTCTATCCCCTCTAGTCTATGTGTAGTGTCCGGCGTATTGATTCTAGCCACCACTCAGCACAACAGCATTTGCAGAGATTATGTCCACATTTATAGGATCCTTTTATGGTCGGAAAGAAGGACATTTTAGATTTGTTGGTGTGGCTGTTGGATTAAACAAATTTAAAAATGGATACATGTCATTACATTTCTATAAAAAATTCAATGTAACAAATCTCAGGTAATGTGCAGTACTTAAGGAAGCGGAGAGCTTTTGAGATGGTGGGAAAAGTTCAGATGTTAAAATTGATATATTTAAAAATAGTAGAAGTTCATAGGAGAAAAATATATATACATATATATAGACAACAATCAATTCTTAAAAGGAGGGATGTTATACATAGTAGGGATTACATGGCATACATAATATTAACACTTATGAGTGAGTGGTAATAGCTGTGATGGTAGAGGCTTATGGTTGAGGTTAGGAGTGGCCAACCAATATTTGTAAATAGGAATAGAAAGAGGACGCTAATTACTTAATACTTACAGTGGGGTGAGCTCCACAGGGTGTTTGAGCGCCAATACACAAACACACGGGCTGGGTGATGCCGCGTGTAAACGCTAGGGGGCGGAAATGAGGGAGAGACGGACCGGAAGTTGACGAGGCGGGGCTAGGTAAGCGTTGTATGGAGACACTGACGCGGCTGAGTGTCAATTGGTCGGCACAGATCGCGGCACGGCACGGAACCAGAGGTAAAATAAAGGGGGTTCGACTAGGAGGTGTGTGTGGTGATCATTGGATAATATTACAGATTACAAATTACCAAAATAATGTTAAATAATTAAATGAACATAATACATAAAAATGTTTAGATATAAGACAGTAAAAGAAGGGGAAACGTTGATTGAGGACTATATACCAATTAAAAAGTGTGGGTAAGTAGTTATCTGGGGTCTTCTACAAGTTTCGTTAATCCACGGGCATAAGTGTTTTCAATTTAAAAATCCAAAAAATTCGCGTTGTCTAAGTTTATTAAATCTTGAATGACAGGGAAATGTCAATTTGTTCAATGGGGGGTGACCATTAAAAAAGCTTCATATTACAGTCATTACAGCCGCCGCGTGTGTCTAGACACGCTGGCTTGGGGAACCCTTTTAAATTAGATCTATGGTTATTCAGACGGCGTTTTCAGTGTCTGAGGTGGTTCTCCCTATATATGGAGGCCACGCATTGAACATTCGATCAAATAAATACAAAGGATGAGCTACAGTTTAAAATGATTGATGGAAAAGGATTCCTTGTGATATTTGAGTGGAATTCTTTTTTCCGGTGTGTAATTGATGACAGCATTTGCAGAGATTATGTCCAAATTTATAGGATCCTTTATGGTCGGAAAGAGGAATTTTGATTTGTTGGTGGGGTGTTGGGTTTTTAGACGGCTGGGAGCTAGTGAGTATTCGAAGTAGTAGTAGTACTGTCTATATTAGGAATCGAGGGTTTTGGATAGAAGATTTGCCCGATGTGGGTCAAAGAAGTAGATGTTCCAGTGTTTATTTTAATGTGTGTTTATCTCTGAGAATGTTGGGAGAAGAGGTGGAAATTGAAATTAGATGGTTAAAATTATTTCTATTAGGTTCTAAGGGGTCTTTGAGTGGTGTGGTTTTTGTTTTTTTGAAATATAAACAGTCTTTTTGGTTTTGATTCAATTTAGACCTTGAATCTCGAATTAATTGGGTGGGGATAGCCATGGTCTTGAATCTTCAGCCAGTTGGGTGGATTGTCTCTGAAAAAGTCTTTGTTGGTGGTACAGTTCCATTCTAAGTCTCTTAAACTCGTCACGTAAGGGACATTTAGGGAGCCATTTTTAATAATACGTGCACTAGATAAGTCTAGATGTGCTGTGGCATCAACAGATTTGAAAAAGGTAGAGTGTTCGAGAACATTGTTTGAATTCGGGAATATTTCAATGTCAAGGAACTCTGCTTTTGTTCTTAGTGTGCAGTAAACGTGAATGTAGTCGCCCAGGGATTCAGGTTTTTAGATCGTAAACGTTCTTAATTTCATCAAGGGAACCATCCCATATAATTGAAACGTCGTAATGAAAAGTTTGTACAATTTACATTTAGTAAAAAATGGGTGTAGGTAAGGACGGTGTCCTCTAGATGTACCGAACTACCAGATTGCAAGCACGATAAGGCGAGCGATCTACGGTGCCCATGGCCGACCTTTAGTTTAGGATGTAAATATTGTGACCTCTAATGAGTCCGACTTATAATGTTTGGCGTCAGCAATGCAACATTGTATGACGCAGATTGGATCTGCTTTGACGGTATAATTTTCAAGTCGGTCGTATTGTCCCGAATTAAGTATTTACTTGTTATGATTCCACATGACGTGCTGGTCCAATGTTGGGTGTATACAAGAGCAGATCTCCATAGTTAGACAAGAGTTAGCGTTTAGGGTCCACACGGGTGATTTAGAGTAGTATTACTAACAATCGGTGGTATCATTGGAGTATGGGACGCTCAGTATAGTCGAAATATTTCTGTAAGAAAACGGTCAAATGTAAGGTGACAGGTTTAGAAGGTCTGGATGTGATTGCCCGCAAGATGGTCCGGCGGGTGGATTATGATCTTTTACTGAACTTTTGGTAGATAGTAAATAACGGCGTGGTGGTGTTCTGGTAATTAGAAGGTATAGAAATTACACTTTTGTTAGAATGCATTCAGTAGACTTTTTACGGAAGTTTCCAAACTCTTTGTTGAAGACGAGTGGTCGAGCATTAGTACCATTGTTTCTATAAAAAATCTGTACTCTGATAGTAGGCGTATTGATTCTAGCCAACAGCCACACCAACAAATCTAAAATGTCCTTCTTTCCGACCATAAAAGGATCCTATAAATGTGGACATAATCTCTGCAAATGCTGTCAATCAATTACACACCGGAAAAAAGAATTCCACTCAAATATCACAAAGGAATCCTTTCCCATCAAATCATTTTTAAACTGTAGCTCATCCTTTGTAATTTATTTGATCGAATGTTCATGCGGGCTCCAATATATAGGGAGAACCACTCAGACACTGAAAAGCCGTCTGAATAACCATAGATCTAATATTCTAAAAGGGTTCCCCAAGCACAGCGTGTCTAGACACGCGGCGGCTGTACATGACTGTAATATGGAAGCTTTTTATGTCACCCCCATTGAACAAATTGACATTTCCTGTCATTCAAGATTTAATAAACTTAGACAACGCGAAATGTTTTGGATTTTTAAATTGAAAACACTTATGCCCGATGGATTAAACGAAACTTTAGAAGACCCCAGATAAACTATTACCCAACACTTGTTAATTGGTATATAGTCCTCAATCAACGTTTCCCCTTCTTTTACTGTCTTATATCTAAACATTTTTATGTATTTATGTTCATTTAATTATTTAACATTAATTTTGGTATATTGTAATCTTTATATTTATCCAATGATCACCACAACACCTCCTAGTCGAACCCCCTTTATTTACCTCTGGTTCCGTGCCGTGCCGCGATCTCGTGCCGACCAATGACACTCAGCGCGTCAGGTCTCCATGACAACGCGTAACCTAGCCCCGGCCGTCAACTTCCGGTCCGGTCTCTCCCTCATTTCCGCCCACCTAGCGTTTATACACGCGGCATTCACCCAGCCCGTGTGTTTTGTGTATTGGCGCTCAAACATCCCCTGGAGCTCAACCACTGTAAGTATTAAGTATTTAGGTCCTCTTCTATTCCTATTTACAAATATTTGATGGCCACTCCTAACATCAACCAATAGCCTCTACCATCACAGCTATATACCCAATACTCAGTATGTTAATATTTATGTATGCCATGTAATCCCTACTAGTGGATAAACATCCCTCCTTTTAAGAATTGATTGTTGTCTATATAATATGTATATATATTTTTTTTCCTATGAACTTCTACTATTTTTAAATAATATCAATTTTAACTGAAACTTTTTCCCATCTCACAAAGTGATCTCGCTTCTTAAGATTCTGCAAACATTACCCTGATATTTGTTACAATTATATTTTTTTATATATATACTGTATATTATCCATTTTTTTAAATTGTTTAATTTGTTTGAGATTGATTGAATGTTTTTAATACTGTATAGAAACCCCCTTCCATATTGGTACTTGAAGAAGGGCAGTTTGCCCGAAAACGCGTTTACTTCTGGACTAATAAAACTATTACCCTAACTGACGATTACCCTTTCATCCGCCGACCAGTTTTTTCCTTTGGTTTTCAAACCACACGTTGGCATAGACTCTCCATAGTCAGCACAGTGGCCTGGATTCTCAAAGTTTACTATACATATGATAAAGTCCCCTCTTATCTGATTCACGACACCTCTCCTCTTTTTTGGCAGAGCACCTTCCAAGCCCTTAAAGCTTAATTGGACGCTTCGGGCCTCCAGGGAGCGGACGCAGTCTCAGTGTACCGTCTCTTCCACAGAACTTTGCAGGTAACTGACGCTGAATTTTTGTATTCTCTCTTTGCTAAGTTATCAAAGTGTACTTCGCATGACATACTATTATGGTGCGAGGTCCATCATACATTGGGCTTCTTCTCCGGCCCTGAGTATGAGGCGCTCTCTCCCCTCTCCCTCACAGCCCAGCGCTATTCCCGTACATGGGGTGCTGTGTATAGGTTTCCTGGCATGCTGGGTGGATTGGGGCTCCTGCAAGAACATTTGAGGTTTAGAGGTGGTCAGTCGACACGTTATGGCCTTTTGGTAGGTTTAATGTGCAGCATGGGCAACCCTCCCATTCGAAAATGTTATCCCCCTATTATAAAGGATAGAAAGACTTTGGTATGATCCGATTGGTTTTTCCCCAAACCTAAAACAACAATGATTCAACTGCCGCTCAAATTCAGTTGTGCAGTTATCCACCGTCATAGCAAGAACAGTGTGTGACTCGACCTGACGTTCCTTCATTCCTACAGGTCTGATACAGTCATCACTTGACAGGTCAAGTACACACACTGCCTATGCTGCGGACAATCCCATTCATCTCTATTGGTCCTACTCTTTTCATAGAGTAACGAAAGCGGTGTGTGTACTCGACCTTATCCTCTATGGGTCTTGTACTCTATTTCACACCAAACTAGGCAGTGTGTTGTACTAGGATCCTGACGCTCCATTCCTCTCTTTGGGTCTGGTACTGTGATTTGTTAGGTCAATTGTAGGTGTTACCTCAACAGGGCGCTTCCATTCATCTCTTGGTTCTGTACTCTATCACTGATTAGTAGCATCGGCATTTGGTAGTCAACGGGACGCTCCTATTCATCTCTTTGGGTCCAGTACTGTATCACTGACGGTCAAGACACACCTGCCTAGCTGCTTACACTACATTCATCTCTAGGGGTCTGTACTATATTTCGAGAGTAAACATAGCAGTGTGTGTGCTCGACTTAATGCTCCCTTCATCTCTACGGGTCTTTATGTAGTTCTCACAGTAACATAGCAGTGTGTGTATCGACTGGACGCTTAATATAATTTCATCATTCCTAGGATGGCAACTCAATCAATTTATACAAAAAGTCAATGTGGGGTTAAAAATTGTGTGTTTTTTTTTTTTTTTAAATTGTTTTCAGAAATAAGTCTTGAAGTTACCTCTATCTTCCTGTAGCCTACGAGGAAGCCTTCCTGAGGAAGAAGGAAGGCAATTTCATAGAGAATTCCCTCCAAAGACTGCAAGAGATGACGAATAAAGACAGAATCCTGAAGGCGGCGATGTAACTAGGTGGCCGTGCCTGCAGGGGGACCCAGCCTTCTGGTGCTTCTTACACCACTGGTACCAATGGCCTCTTTTTAATAATCCCGCATTTATTCCCCCTCCTTTTGGGCACCAGGAGATTTCTGAGATTTGGTGGTAGAAGGAAACTTCTTCCACTCTGCACAATATGTCGACGCTTATATAGCAGCCGAGAAACGTAAGAAGATCCCTTTGAGACCCCCAGAATGAACCATAACATGACCGGATTTCTGGGATTCACAGCGCCACCGTTTAAGGCAATGTCTGGTATTGCAACTTAGAATAATTTCATAACTTCAATGGGTCTGTTGCAATGCATGACAAGGCTCTTGGCCTGGGGTTGCCGCGGTTTCTGGGATCAAACGGTTAATTTTTTTTTTTTGTTCTCTCTGTGTGTGTTCAACTTTATATAAATAATTGTTTCACATATCGGGCTGTCCTGATGGAGGAAAACTTAAGAAGTGGTTGAGGTCCGGGTGTGCACCCAGAGGAGCGAAAGCTGTCTGAGATTGAGATGCCCACGCACCGTACGGCGGTAAGTGTTATGGAGGTGACGCGAGCCCTGTACTCCTCCTCCCGTCGGTCCCATCCGCACCAGTCTGACCAATAACAAGAAACCTTGTTTAAAATTCTACAAGCTATTTTTTTTTGGGGGTTGGGGGGGGTGGGGGGGGGGGTGGGGGGGAGCAACGGAGTGTGTATGAACTATGTATTTAGTAATTTCATGCAACCCATACTCTGGGTATTGCTCCCTCCAGGCTGTATAATCAACTGATGAAGTGAAAACGCGGAGGAAAGAGAAATGCGCAGGAGACCGTACGCACAGAGCCGCCAGGAAGGCAAAAGAGTTCAAGAAGGTGATGACGTCTACATTTATTTTTTTTTTTTTTTTTTTTTTTTTTGGTCAGTAAAAAAATATTTCTTCTTTCGCAAAAAAGAGTACATATCAAAACGTCTCATTTATTAACCTGTGCAAACATTTACAGTGTTTGGGTTTCTCCCCTGGAGAGATGTTTAATCATACCTTTTGTGTGTGGTGTTTTAGGAGCACAGACTGTGGAATAGGGAATTATATCCCAGGATTGTAGTTGTTCGACCTAATGTAAGAAACTGTTCGCTCATATTTCTCCTGTAAGATTAAACTCTCCGGTCACGTCAGGCACAAATGGTCTTCTTATTGTTAAATAGACTCTCTGTAAAAGTGTTTCAAAGCCGAAACGGTTCTCAACATCACAGGGTCTGTTCAGGCTGAACGTGTTTATATAGAGCTATTTTAACAATGAAGACTCTTTCTCGACCATTTTTCTGGGACGTGACGCGGCACTTTTGAATCTATAGAGGAAATGCAAAACTTTTTTTTTCACAGTTTGAAAAACTACAATCCTGGGATATAATTATAACAGTCCTTCTGCACTACATAATGTACTCACAGATAGCTCCGGGATAATACTTAAAGAAGACTGTCAACAGACCGGAATTTTCCCTCCTCCCAACCAACAGTGCCTGCTAAAAAAAAGGGTTACAGTACTCCCCTTATCATTCTAAATTTACTGCCGATGAGCACTGGTACATTTTTAAAGAACCTTTTTTTTTCTGATACAATTCGCCTACTTGACTCTTATCTACGATATGCTATTGGTTTCCTCCGGTAACCATGGCTATTATTTTGACTGACTGCTCTGTCTTTTCAAATCGGGGGGCAACTGATCCAACCCTAATGTCCTGTTGACAGGTCTCACTGCTAGGACATGCTGCTGTATGGGAAGTAATATTTGAGGACCTTCTGCCTAAATTTAAACTAATTTCTTATACGGTGCCTCCTGTTTAATTATGTCTTTAAAGGTCCTTCCTTCTCCCACCCTTTTCTTCCTACATTTGCCATATTTACCCATGTATGTATCTGATCACATGATTCACAACACCCTTCCGGAGGATGGGGAGGGTGAGTTCCCATGGAGGCTGCTGGGATCATGCGGAGAGGAAGATGCTACATTTTGTAGAGATGGCATTGTCACCAGATCCTTATGTGTAGGTTCCAGAACTAATATCTGTGTATTTATCTGAATTTTCAGAGAACATTGGAAAAGTTGAGGGCAAAAAGATGATTTTTTTTTTTTTTTTTGTGTGTTGAAAACGAGGAAAGTCTGAGCAAATTGAAAGTCACAAAATGTTATCATCATCCGAAAACTTCAATACCAGAAGCTACGAAATGGGATGTCTTCTGCGCCCAGTGCCCTTTATTAATCATTCTAGTGGTGCATGAATGGAGATGGTCTTGTTACATGCAGGAGCGCACACTCAAATCCGATGTCCCGAAGCGTTTTGTAGGCCGCTTATTAGGAACATCCACATGAACTGGTATCTGCATCTTTTCGACTTTGTTTAAAATTTCCTACCACCGATTTCTCTATACAGTTGTTCTAGGAAGACATGTCTCCACGGTAACAGACTACAACAAAACCCTCTGTAGTCGGTCTTTCACTTGCACTGAACTTTAGTTGAATGGAGCTTACTAGGAAAGCAGACCCCTGTTCTCGTGATCTGGTATTCCAGTACCTCCGGATTGGTACTAAACTGATCTGGAACCCACTCACGCTGTCCTGTGTACTTGTTACTTTTACTGTAATTTTATGTACAAATTTTTAATATACTGGATATGTTATTTATAAATGGTGATTTATTACGTTTCAAAGCTTCATTTCATTTTTATCATTCCTTTTTTTAAAAATATTGTTTTTTTGATAACGGGATGTTTGTATGGTTTCCGCTTTGGCATAACCTATAGATTTTTTCTTCAAGAATAAAGTGACCCCACCCATTAGCGCGCTGTACCTTCTGGGCACGAATTCCCATAGCTTTGTGGAGCTACAAGAATATTCGCAGCAACAGGGAGTGCAGCATTGGAGGACGTTTTGGTGGCTCGTGCTTTAGATGTAAGTAGGAGGCCGTAGGTAAGTTAAAAAGAGACCCACTCGCGATCAAGGTTCCCATGTTATGCCTTCGGTTTGTTCATGGGGATGCTTACAGACATCACGGGCTCCTAGGCCTATCGTGCTTCACCTGATCGCTGCGTCTTTCCTTTATTACCTCCTACAATGAACCCCAGGGGAGGACTCAGACTCCCTGCTACTTCCCATTTCCTGCTTCCTGCAAAGTCACTGTATACTACCTCCCCTCCATCATAGCTGCTCCGTAGCAGTGGTGGACGTCTCATGGGCCTCCTGTCTCTTCCACAAGCATGACATGCAGATCCTGGGATGGTGTCCATGACTGGGCTGCAATATATCAATAAGTGCCTAATGTAGCATAGGTCAGAGAAAGTAAAGTCTTCTCACAGAGACTAACCAATTAAGCTGCCCTCATAGCCAGTGATTCTCCACAATGGGTACATCTGGGAAATATGCAAAAAATTTTCAGGTGGGAACATGGATAAACTCGCACCTTGAAAGGTGCCCCTTACACCAGCGGCCCTTATTGGCAAAGTGGTAAGGAACCCCTTACTTCTCCAACCCTACTCACACGCTCCTCACCATGCCAAACCAGTTTCCTACACTGTACTGAAGAGACCTAACTAGAGCATTTTTTATGTCGTTGTGAGGCTGTTAATTCTGGAAATAGATCTCTGTTTGGCTTTGATCCCCTTCGTCTTAGGCTTCCTAAAACCATGATTATGGGAAGGGAGCTGTACAAGGTTACCAAGAGGAATATGTTTTTCTTATCCCCTCCTGAAAAGGTTAATTGCCAAAATCCAACAAATCCCACGTGCAAAAAAATCCCAACGAAATGCATTTATATTTCATACAAGTTTTAAGGCTGTTTGGACACAATTTAAAGTAACCTGGGGGTCATTATTTGGCTACGCATTAAAATATACTTCTAGCTAAACATTAAGTTTTTTTTTAGTGAATAGATTATTGAGGGTGCCAGGAGTGGAGCACCCATCTCACATAATAATAAAAGGTGATCAATTTTCTAAGAACTATTTACCCCTGGGTGCAGCTCACAAGCACTACCAAATCCAGCAGCCTTATAATGTTTATACAGCAAATACTGATCAACTGCTGGATCCTGTACTATTTTTTTATTCAATATATTCAATATTATTCATCCGAAACACTGGTCCCTGTTACTCCAGTCAATACACAATATAAAGTTTTCTAGTCCAAAAAGAAAAAAAAAATTTACACATATTTACACACAGCAGAACACTGTGAGCACCATGATGACCATACGGTAGCTTTCATATTTTTTTTAATAATATGTACAAGACCTTAACAGACTTGCTGTGATTCGAAATCGTGTCAGTGCCCTTTTGTGCAGTTTCAATACCACTTGGACCGTCCTCTGCATATGATTTAAGTCCATCGCTAGAGGACTGGTCACAGGGTGTAATAGAACAGGCAGCTTAGGAGCTTGAATTGTAGCAAAGGCCATCCCGATAGTAAAAAGTCCTTCAAAAGTTCCAGAAATCCCAAATACAAAAGGATGAACTTGTTTAGGCCCGCATATCGAAGAAAAGGTTCCACACGATTTTTCTCCAACCACTGTCCGCAAACGCCGGTTTCCTCCTTTCTCCGAATTTGTAGAACAGATAAAAGTGCAGAGCTGTCTAGAAGGAGAGTGTCCATGAAGATCTTCTCCACAATGGGGGAGGTGCACTAGATCCTCCAACTTCAGGAAATTCCGCTGGAGGCCCGGCGTACACAAGTGCGCAGCTCGGAAATTTTCCCAGTAATTTGACAGCGCTTGGATTCGGTTCTGCGCGCTCGTGCCTGGACGCTAAATACGTGTGCTCTTTAGGCAATTGATGATCCTGCTTTGTAGTTCTCCTATTTTTTGGTTTCTTTTGAAACCGGGTCTGTCTGTAATGGAAACAATGATATTCGATTTAATATGGAATCTCTAGAAAGGTAGCAGTACATATACACTCGTGTTGCCTCTTGTGGAAGCGACATCCTTATATGTGCAGGACCTCATGATTATCACATGGAGGTCCCACCCCCCTCACCAATGGGCATGGCTCCATTCCTGCACCCCAGTTATATACAGAGCAGGTACACGTCTTGTATTACACCTTGTACCTACCCCCTAAAAACACCTGCACAATTTTCTCTCTATACAGCTGCGTTTTTTATAGTCTTCACTGTATGGCCCAATTTTCTACCTTGCTTGATTTCAGGGGTTTAGTCCCCCCTGTTTAAGTACAAGATAGAGTTGTCAAGTTGAATTTGTAATGCACGTCGAATAGAGGTATATTTAGTATTGGAGCTCTAAAATAATATATATTTTGTCGGTGTGACAATTGGATATTCAATTTCAGTCTGATGATAATCCTTGTTCCCATGACCCACATTTTACAGCTAATTATTGCACCTGGACTAAAGAGCAATCCCAGAGAACTTCATCACCAGAGTTCAACAGTGGGCCATAGCGGTTCCTCTACTATGGTTTGTCTGTACGTCAGGTGTCCTAAAGTCAGGGACCGCTTATATGATATTTTTTTTTTTTTTTTTTTTGCCGCTTGGGGTATTTGAAGCCTAGGGTTCTGATCTCACTACATATCTGTGCTTCCCACTTTACTGCATATATTGGCATCTTGCTATGTATTATGACCGGCCCATGGGAACCCCATCAAGCAAGGAGAAACAAATTTTTTTTCTAATATAGATTAAGTTACAGATTTATACATTGTGCTTGTGTGTCAACGCTTTTTTTTTCCTTATCCCCTGCGTAGGCCATTGATGGCCATTTGTTTATGTTGCCTTAATCATAGCTTGGGGGAGCAGAAGGCAATAGGGGACTACTCACGGGTACTATTTTATTGTCTATAACTCCAATGTAGTGGGATTAAAAAAAAAAAATCAATCTAAGCCAGCTTTGGCCTACTTGTGAATGATAACGAGGGGCGGAGATGCCGGAGAGCGAGAGACATCAATGTTCTAGCTTGAGGCTAACGTGAGAAGTCAATGATAGAGTCTATCCACTCGCCAACCCTCGACACACTGCATTCGGTAAGGACCAACTCCATTTGCAGAAGATCAGCTTTCCCTCCTCAGGCTTCGAACTGGTTGTGAAATAGAATCAGGTTAAACCATTAAGCAAACCGACTCGGGGATATATATTTTTTTAATCTCGGCATACCCTAGATTTATCTAAAAAAAAATTACTTACTTCAAAGCGATGAACTTAAACCATCTATTAAATAATGGATGGAAAGGTTAGAATTTTTATTAAGGTAAAGCCTACTACAACTGAGCCTTCTGTAAGGAACACTCCCAACTCCAGTCAAATCTGATAATTGCCTATCTTGGTGCATGGACTGAAGGGAGGAGCAGGACTCATTTTAATGTATTCCTAAACCTAGATTCTGCTCCTCCCTTCAGGCACAATGTAAATTCAATGAATCTGCTTTAACTGAGTGTTCCCTTCAAGCCTTAGAGGACTATGTACCACCACAGCACGTCAGGTTCGACATGTCAGTTTTAACAGGCAGGTGTCCTGCTGTCTAACACACCACACCTGCCCTGTATTCAGCCTGCGAATCCTGGGGGGTCCATAAAAGTCTTATAGAGTTCATGAACGTTGTGTGCACCTAAAGGTTAACTATAACCTCGGCCCCACATCTCTCTCTTCAAAAACCAATTTTGTCCTCACTAGTTTTCCGTCCGGAGATTCTCACGTCTTCTCCACAACAGGGAGCATGACATGGGGAAGTTCATTTATTACTTCCGTCTCCCCAATGTTAAGGATTACCATAGGATGTTAAGGACAGGTTAGTACCCAAAGGAAACTGGGCTTCTTTCTAGCGAGTGACACTGCTTTAACCTTAAGCAGTCGCAGATGAAGATTTCCAGGAAAGAAGACGCAGAGAAGATCCTGGTCCTCCTTAGGAAGCTCTGAAGCCCTGGATTGGCTCTGCCCATTTGCGGATCCTTCCAAGAATCTAGAGAGAAGGTCGTAAACTTCTGCTGCACATCAACGGGAACCTCCTTCTCCGAAGAACAGGACATTCTCTTCATACTAACAGAACTAGACAACATAAAGGATTAACTCCAGCTCTACAATATACATCAATAACGAATGCATTCTTCTAATAGAAGATGGCCATTACCTGCGAGTGTCCGACTGCTAGAATGGGGCATTGTGTCGATGTGCCCCTCACTAGTGAGGTGATAGACTAACTGGAGAAGCGGTCCGATCTTACTTGCTTTGGTTTTGATGGAAGGCGACCCCACCCCTCGCTGCCCTTTAAACTGTCCGTACGCACAACTGAAAAAGAAGCATCGTTCAGGTTAAAGAATGCTAAACTCGAAGCGTGTAGAATTTTTTTTTTTTTTGATATTAGCTGATAAAAAAAAAATGTTTACAATTTCTCTCCCATTAAATCCATTTTTCATTAGGGTGAAAAAAATTAAAAAAAAAGCTTAGCAAAAATATGTTAAGTTACGTTTGCTGGAGATTTCTTCATGGTCTCCAAGTTTGCATGTTTGCCAGGGTAATTATCAGACAGGCAACTTTCATGTGGCAATTTCGTTTATAGGTCATCAGACATTGGTCACAAAACCCCTGACCCTACACCAGCACGAATTTAATTTACATCACCGGTATTCAAAAACTGGCAAATTGTAAAATAGACCGTAGCGACACGTGACTGATCATGCGCCACGGTGTTAAAGGGGCAGTCTCAGTCAGCTCCATAGAGGGGCAGTCCGACCATGTTTCAAATGGCTGGGTTCATCGGACCCCATATCTCGTATCACAGAGACCACCACTTATCAGTAAGATAGAGCCTAGTACTGTTTAGTTGGTGACAACCCCTTGAAAAGTTGAAAGATGATAGGGTGCTCACAAATGGACTACAATAGATGACTATATAGAACAGGAATCAGATCTATTGCTCTGTCCGTACCAGTATCTTTACAGGGTTTTTTTGTCTGTTCTAAATCCTAACCACCCCCCTCCTAACCTAGTTACACTGTATAGAAGGTGGTATTCATTACAGTATATAATTTGATCTGGATAACTGAGGAGCAGTAGGAAACACGGCTGCAATAAGAAGTTTTTAACAAAAACTTTTTATGATCCCGATGATTGGAGAATCACAGCTATCTTCAAGTGTGTCCTCTTTCTGTCTGGAGACTCGGATTATCGCCCGCAGTCTTATCAGAGGCAGAAAGAGGAGAATCCAGGCTGGACGGGAAAGGGGGTATGACGCTGAATGGAAAGGGAAATTTTGGGCATGAGCAGGACGCCTGGATGGGAAGGGCAAGGAGTAATGAACATGAATGGGAAGAGGGAGTGCGCATCAGAAATGACGCAGGGATGGAAGGGGTGCCGAGATGACGCCTGTTGTTAGTGAGGGGGATTCCTGGGCTAGGAATGCCGGCTGAAAGGAGGAAAGGATTACCATAGGATTGGGGGGGTGGGGGGGGGGGTTCTAATATTGAACTACTAACATATTTCTTGACATTGCCAAACAGACCCTCAATGCTAATAGTTCTAGTAGCTACAGGGCAGAAAATGTAGAAGCCCTGATATAATAATGCACCCCCCACACATGGATAGCTGAAGAGGCGCTTTTTAGAAGGCTGGGAGCTAGTGAGTTAGAAAGTAGTGTTAGTCCTATAGGTAAATCTAGGAGTTTTGGATAGAGATTTGCCAGATGTGGGTCAAGAGTAGTATTGTTCCAGTGTTTATAAAAATGTGTTTATCCTGAATGAATGTTGGCGAAGGGTGGAAATGAATTATGAACTTAGCATGTAAAATTATTTCTATTAGGTTCTAGGGGCTTCTTTGAGGGTCGTGTTCTTTGTTTGTTTTGCATTAAACAGTCTTTTTGGTTATTGATGCCAACTTTAGAACTTGAATCTCGAATTCATTGGGTGGGATAGCCCTGTCTTTGGAATCTTCTAGCCAGTTTTTTGGGGGTGGATTGTTCTGAAAAGTCTTTGTTGGTGGTACAGTTCCTTCTAAGTCTCTTAAAACTGTCCGAAGGGAAATTTAGGGAGCCCTTTTTTAAAAATGTGCACTAGAAAAGTCTAGAAGCTGTTGTGCTAATCCACAGCTTTGAAAAAGGTCGAGTGTTGGAACATTGTTTGAATTCGGGAATATTTCAATGCAAGGAACTTGCTTTGTTCTTAGTTGCAGTAACGTGAATTGTAGTCCCCAGGGATTCAGGGTTAGATCACGTGTAACGTCTAATTTCATTCAAGGGGAACCTCCCATATAATAAAACGTCGTCTCAATGAAACGTTTGTTACAATTTACATTAGTAAAAATGGGTTGTTGGTAGGTAACGGAAGGTTTTTCTTCTAGATGTCCGACTACCAGATTGGCAAAGCTGGGAGCGAAATTAGTGCCCATTGGCAGTCCCTTTTAGTTTGGATTTGTAAATATCTGAATTAAATGTAAAGTAGTGGTGGGTCAGAATAAATTTTTTATAGCGTCAGGCTAAAGAAATTTGTGACGGTAATTTTCAGGGTCTTTGTCAGCAAGATTTTAATTGATTGTATTCAAGGCTGTCTGTGTGTGGTCACTGTTGGTGTATATAAAGAGCAGATATCCATAGTTAGAAAGTAGTAAGGTTGCCAAGGGGATTTAGAGTATTATTAAATCAAATCGGTGGTATCTTGGATATGGGAGCTCAAGGTTAGGAATATTTCTGTAAGAAAAGGTCAATGTAATTGGACAGGTTGAGGTGATGGAGTTGATTCCCAGCAACTGATCGTCGGCCGGGTGGACTTAATGTACTTTTAGAACTTTTGGTCGTAGATCGTACCTAACGGCGTGTTGGTTTTTGTTTAGAAGGTTCCTCGCTAGAAAACTTCATCTTTAGTTCTAGACCAAGCCTTCAGATATATATCCCTGACCCTTTTTTACGGCGTTCCGACTCAATTGCATGCACAGAGGACTTCAGTGGGTCGGATTGTAGTACCATGGTCTTTCTATCCCCTCTAGTCTATGTGTAGTGTCCGGCGTATTGATTCTAGCCACCACTCAGCACATATGGTCGGAAAGAAGGACATTTTAGATTTGTTGGTGTGGCTGTTGGGCTTTTTAAGACGGCTGGGAGCTAGTGAGTTACGTAAAGTAGTGTTACGTCTATAGGTAAATCTAGGAGTTTTGGATAGAGATTTGCCCAGATGTGGGTCAAGAAGTAGTATGTTCCAGTGTTTATTAAAAATGTGTTTTATCCTTGATGAATGTTGGGAGAAGGTGGAAATGAAATTAGATGTAAAATTATTTCTATTAGGTTCTAAGGGGTCTTTGAGGGTCGTGTTCTTTGTTTTTTTGAATAAACAGTCTTTTTGGTTTATTGATTCAACTTTAGACCTTGAATCTCGAATTAATTGGGTGGGATAGCCCTTGTCTTTGAATCTTCTAGCCAGTTGGGTGGATTGTTCTGAAAAGTCTTTGTTGGTGGTACAGTTCCTTCTAAGTCTCTTAAACTGTCCGTAAGGGACATTTAGGAGCCATTTTTTAAAATGTGCACTAGAAAAGTCTAGATAGCTGTTGCTATCCACAGATTTGAAAAAGGTACGAGTGTTGAGAACATTGTTTGAATTCGGGAATATTTCAATGTCGATCCTATAAATGTGGACATAATCTCTGCAAATGCTGTCAATCAATTTCACACCGGAAAAAAGAATTCCACTCAAATATCACAAAAGAATCTTTTCCCATTAAATCATTTTTAAACTGTAGCTCATCCTTTGTAATTTACCTTTTCTATTCCTATTTACAAATATTTGATGGCCACTCCTAACACCTATTAATAGCCTCTACCATCACAGCTATATACCCAACACTCAGTATGTTTTAATCCCTACTAGTGGATAAACATCCCTCCTTTTAAGAATTGATTTTTGTCTATATATATTTTTTTCCTATGAACTTCTACTATTTTTAAATAATGTCAATTTTAACTGAAACTTTCCCATCTCACAAATGATCTCGCTCCCTTTTTGCCTTCTCCCCCCCCTTTTTTTCTCTCTGTTGTTTTAGCACTTATGGAGAGTCTGGATGAGGTTCTATTAATTCCAAAAACAAAAAATGGAATCTCAAAAAAAAAAAAACCAAAAAAAAAAAAAAACACTTTTTTTTTTTTAATACTACAAAGTAGTGGTGGCACCCTGTTCCCTGCCAGCTGACAAGTGGTGACCGAATCACTGGCCTCAGCAATGACCAAATGGCCTCATCAGTCATGTCACGTTCAGTTCCTGTCACACTGGGACTTTTTGCATAAAGCGGACATCCAGCTGAGACCAGAAGCTGTAGTGGACGGAGAGCTCGAACTGGACCCGGATGACATATAGTAGGTCAGTGGTGTAATTTATTTGGTAGTCAGAATCCCCCTTTAACAATACAAATCCTTCCTCCCTGGGGTAGTAGAGACTACCCCTATGACACGTGGTGGGTCCACATTACCTGGGACGTGTTTGCCTCCTGGTGATCGGAGCTCAGGGTGGCCGGAGCCTCGGAGCACGTCACGCTGCTGTCATTCAGGCTGAGCAGCGTCAGATCCGGCTCTTCCAGGATTCCCTGCATTGACTCCGAGTCCTGTCACATAGAAAACAGTTCGGTCCATCAATTTTTTTTTAACCCTTTTATTTAAGTTATACAATGGTGGACATAAAGTCCAGATTTCAGCTTTCATTTGGGGGGGATCCACATTAAAACTGAATGAAGGGTTCAGGAGTTTCAGCGCCTTACCATGTGCCACCATGGGACCCAAAAGTAACTGGAACATTGGGCTCTTGGGCCGTTTCATTGGCCGATGCGGCCAAGACTAAACCTCACACTGAAAGACCCAAAAACAGCAACAGAGAATCGCTGCAGAAATGGCCAAAGGAGGAAACGCAGCGACGTCTGGTGATCAGTCACCGCCAACAAAGGCTTTACAACCAAGTGATTTACAATGATTACATTTGTCCACTTACTTTGAAGGGATTGTGAATATTAAATGCTTTAGTTCATCCATTGTTTGTTAAACCCTCTTATTTAAAGGAACCCTCCAGTCGCAGGTAATTCATTGTATAATACAAGGTGCAGGCCCTGAAGGAAGAAGCAGGACTCATGATCATTGTGTTCCTAGAGTCGTGCTCCTCCCTCTAGGCCCTGCACGAGGTAGAAATCACTGAATCAGCTGTGACTGGAGGGTTCCTTTAAAGCCGAAACATCACCTGCATCCGAATTGTTTTGTTTTTAAAATTCATTGTCCTAATGTACAGAACCAAAATTAGAAAGATGTCCAAATATGTATGGACCCAACTGTATGCATTCATCATCTCAATGAGACGTGCATGATCCTCAGACTGAGCGCCCCCTAGTGGGAGTATCAGTGCTTTCCAGGTGGTGCAAGTAAATGAAGAAAAGAGGCTTTCCTCCCATCTTCTTAATTTTGATGACCTATTAGGCCGGTATTAGATTGGAGGCGTCTGACACTTGGGACCCCATCGGATGAGCAATTACAGGTGGATGTACAGCCCCGTTCTCAGCTGTGACTATGTGCAGCTCTATGGCGGTGGCCATCATGGAGACCTCACCGAAGTGTTGTGTATACTGACCGTCACTACATTCAGTGTACCATTAAAGTCATACGACTTGCACTGTGCGCCCTGAATGACACCTCTTTATTCTTTGCATTGTAACGATCAAGGGGACCCTTGTCTGGACCATTGCTCCAGATACATTACTCACCCAAGTACGGACAAAGCTTGGCAAAGACCCGGCAGAAGACCCTATAGTGAGGCTGGACAAGGACTGTAAAGTGGATCTGGAGTGCGATGAGGGGTTCATGTTCTCAGATCTTGGGGTCTGATCTGGGGAGAGTGAATCTGTATGATCAGACCTCATGTCCGTATCTTCACTTCCTGTATTCACTTCTCCACATGGATCATCTTCCACGGCGGGAAGTTCCTCAAAGTGAGCGCCTTTGGAAGACTCGGATATGGGATGCTCAGAGAGTGCGGACTCATTCGCTGTCACCTGTGCGGCCGCAAGTTCATGGAATGAGCCGCTCTCCTCCGCCGCTGCTGCACTCGTCAGGATGGTGGAGGAGCGGTGACCAGCGGAAGGACCTGGAGAAGTATCATAAGATCCAGAGCTGCCATGGTACAAAGCCAAGGCCTGTTGTTGACTAGAAACTTCTTCCAAGGCCGAGACTTCGTGGCCACTCCGGTTTGGCTCGTTCAGAGTGCACTCCGGGTGTAGTGGGAGAAAAGACCCAGAAGAATCTTAAAATAAAATAAAAACAATTTCATATATTAATAAATAAATTCCAGTCTCAGGTCCTAAAAATTCCCCTTTACATGACCCCCATTGGTATTTTAAGTGAAGAAGCAAACTAGACAAAAAGTTCACCAAAAACTACTCCTGGCCCCCCTTTGGTGTAGAAGGTTGTGTGTGGTTTAGGACGAGACCACCACATTATCAAGGGGGTACCAAGGGCATCATACATATCCCCATAATGACTTTTGGCTAACTGCAGCCATTGCAGGACACAGGAGCAGACTATTAGTTCTGCTATAAAATAGACAAAAACTCACTGGAGGCCTCATATTACATAGACTATGGACAACGAAGGGGGGCACCAGATTAAATAGTTTATGTGAAGGGGAGGAGTCACAGAATTTTCAGATAAACTATACTATGTAAAGGGGAGGAGACATGTCACATTACATAGGCTATGGAAGGGGGAGGAGTCACTGAGGCACAAGAATACATAGTCTATGGAAAGGGAAGGGTTCAGGAGTGTCCACCCACAAATCAGGAACAAGTGATAATAAGGGATAGAGAATTCAGAATGAAAATCGATTACAAAATGCAGATTAGGAGTCAGATAAAATACAGGGGTAGCCGTTTTTTATCCACCATGGACTATTTATTCAAGCAAAGTTTGTTTGATGGTTTAAAGTCCACTTTTAAGTAAAGAATTGGAACAAAAACCATTAGAAAATTACAGTACTTTTCTCCCTTCTGCACAGTTACATAGTTTATATGGTTGAAAAACCAAGAAAGGGTCCAACCAAGGAAGGGATTTAGGGAAAACAATTCGATATCATGTTATATAGATATAAAAAGTCAGCTAGGCCCTTTTTGGTGCTCTCTGCTGTCCGTGCTGTGATCACATGAAGTAAGAGAGACTGCGTGTACAGTATGAGCTCAGATCAAGTGTATGAACCCTCACGAGTTAGGAGATCGGGCTGCAAAAGATGTCATCACTGCTCATACTGTAAAAGTAACAAACTATAATACAACCCACACACTGGACTATCACTCAATCACATATACACGTATGCATACATACATGCACGCATACAAACATGCACACGAACTCGCACAGGCACATATAAACAGGCATACATATATACAATCACGCACACATACATACATAGAGCTCAGTTCAAGTGTAGAAAACATCACGGCAGGAGATGCTCATGACAGATCTATGGTCATCACTGCTCATTGCACACATCCCATCACCTGCACCACATCCACATCCCCACCCACTTACCTGCTTCATTCTGCCTCCTTGGCAAGGCTCCCCCCATGCTCTGCGAGTGGAATAAGCCAAAAGACGAGCTTAGGGCCAGCGTGCCATGTGCTAGATGGGACACTGGGCTTCTATATGACTCCATATCGGGGCGGCTGGTGACACTGGAGATCTACAACCAGTACAGAACCAGGTTTACACGTGGAAAACTTAAGGAAAAATAAAAATATTCTGAGAACCAGAGACATCTTACATGACTTAGATCCGGCATATTTGGTGGGCTGCTGGTGTCCTCAGAGCGAGCATGGGATGGAGTGGAAATACTGAAGTCCGGTTTAGGATCCAGCGAGTGAAATGTGTTGGACAGGTGATCCGTAGCCGAAATATCAGAAGCCACTGCAGGGGCTGGAAGAAGCAAGGGAGAAGAGCGAGTGGGAATCATCATTTTCATAAAATACTGTAGAAAGTCCCTTTAAACTGAGGAGAACTACATCCCAAGCACATGTGGACATTTACCATAGTCATGCAAAACTTACAGCGAAAACTCAGGTTTCTTTCTAGAGAAGCGCCGAGATCTTTGGTGTATTTGTCGATGATTTGCTGGATCTGGCTACGAGTCTCCACCGGACTCAGATAATCGCTCCACGTGGATGGAAGAGGGATCCTGGCTGCAGCCAGCGATGGACTGGAGCTGGCGTCTTTATGTTCCTCGATAGCAGAGTAGTTACATTTCTGGAGTTCCGACAGGATATCTGAAATAATAAAATGTATAGAGCCAAGAGCACAGCAGTGAGAGGACTTGTAAATTATCCTCAAAGTAAATCTACCACCAGGATGAAGGATTGTACACCAAGCACACACTGACATACTGGTATGTGCCCCCTCTGGCAGGATCACCTTGTATTTTAACTTCTTATGACCTTGTTTTGGCTTTCGAATTATGCAAATGAATTATGAGGGGCTCCAGAGTTAATTAACAGCTATGGAGCCCCTCAGGCTCATTTACATGTTTTTTTTTTTTTTTACAAAAAAAGGCTTTAAAAAGTAACTCCATTAGAAGCTTAAAGAAGAGAAGATCTTACCAGAGGGGGCACACACCAGTATGTCAATGTGCTTGGTTTACAATCCTTCACCCTGGTGATAGTTTCCTTTTAAAAGGGAATCCATCACCACAATTTACAGCAATAGACTTATCCCTAATACACACACAAGAAAAAAGTACCATATTTTTCGGACTGTAAGGCGCACCGAATTAAAAGGCGCACCATCAATAAATGCCTGCTAAAACATCTAGGTTCATATACAATGCACACCTGATTATAGGGATGAATGACCAGCAGGTGGCAGACCTGTGCACAGTTCCAGGCAGCTGTTGTCTGTAAGTACGGTTCATATATAAGGCGCGCTGGACTATAAGACACACCTTTGACTTCTGAGAAAATCAAAGGATTTTTTTGTGTGCCTTATAGTCCAAAAAATACGGTACTATAAATCTCTAGGTTGTGCTAAAGGTACACTAAAGGGGTGACACCTACCAGAGCTTCCAGGGCTGGAATCAGTCTTCTCACTGGTCAGGAAGCTCCCGGATGAGATGGTTGTAGTAGACAGATACTCGCAGGCTGAATTCGGGCTCCTTCCTTGTCCGCCTAGCCCCTGCATAGAAATGTAAAGCTATAACCGTTCTCCTACCCCGGTCTATAACACCCCATGCAACAATCTGAGCTCAGATCAAGTGTAGAAACCACCACAGGTTGTGTCTGGTGAGAAGAAGATTCATCACAGCTCAGAAATATAGACACACGACATACACACGGGCACATCCACATGTACCAGGAGTAGTAACCATCACCCCTCATCTACATAAGGGCCTTCTAATAGTTCTAGAAGAAGATTTGAAGAACATCCATAGAAAAACCAAGGCTTTCCACATGGTTCTTCCTCCATTGACATCAATGGGGGCAGATCCAACGTCCAGCACTCGGGATAGTACATGTGGAAGTATCCGTGCGCGCACACACAACAAGGCCGGCCACACCCCAGACTCACACAACACGCAAGACAATCGACTTCTCAGGACCAAATAATCATCTACCAGATCGACTGGTCCTCAGATTTGGCTACATTTCATCATTGATCATTTTTGTTCCAAACAAAATGACCTCAGATAAAAAGGTTTTTGCCATGTACAGCTCCGGACTGTGGGATCGCTACTTACCAGACCGGGAGATCCGTCCTCCATTAAAAGGGATTTAGGGAAGGCGATCCTGTTACTGGTCAGACTCTCCTGCAGAACCGGGGTAAATAAATGATCTAAAAAAAACATCAAATAATGGTCAATGTTTCTGTAAACACAAACAGAGGAGATTATAATTTTACATGTTTAAAGATAAACTTAGTGTAACCTTCTTCTTGATGTCACAATACAGAACAAGCTGCTTATATAGGCTCCTAGGAGAGAATTTGGACAGAATAGGTCTCTCTAACCATTGGGACCAAACACTATACAAACAATTTATGAAAACTGCATCTTCTCAACTATATTTACTCTGCTCGTCTCCTGACAAGCAGGCCAAAGATCAATTTTTATTGGCGGCCACCGACTCCCAGCTCATGATGTGGATGTACAAATTGCTATGCAGTGTTAACACTGGATATACTCAGTTATTGAGATGGGTTCACTGGATACATTTTAACATTGTTTAAATTAAGTGCCTACAGGTTTAAAAAATGTATTTATAGGGGAGAAACAATAGATCAGCAGGGATCCATCGGCTGGGACTGTCACAAAAACAACAGAGGTCCTCTTGCCCTAGCTCCCCAGTACTCAAAAAATTTGATTGTTGCCAAGGTGTGCCACTCTGTTAAATCCTATGGAAGTGCCTGAGATAGCCAGGGACCGTACTGTACCGGCAATGTTGTAAAGTGGATAGGAATGGCATTACCACCTGTTCCATCATCATTACCTTCAAAACACAAAGAAACCTCCTAAGTACTTAATGGTTTTAATAGTGCGGCACACCTTGGCAACACTCCATTCAGTACTGAGGAGGTTTCTTTATGATTGAAGGTAATGATGATAGAACAGGTGGTGATGCCATTCCTATCCACTTTATAGCACTGCCGGTACAGTACAGTATCTGCTCATCTCAGGCACTTCCATAGGATTTACCAGACACTGTACTGTACCAGCAGTGCTGTAAAGTGGATAAGAATGGCATCGCCACCTGTTCTATTATCATTAACTTGAAACATAAAGAAGCCTCCTCAGTACTGAATGGAGTGAGTGTTGCCAAGGTGTGCCACACTTTTCGTTCCTATGGAAGTGCCCGAGATGGCCAAGCACTATTCTGTCCTGTATCGGCAGTGCTGTAAAGTGGATAGGAATGGCATCACTCTGTGCCATCATCACAATCTTCAAAATATAAAGAAACTATAACTATACTGCCACCAATGTGCAACCTGTGGATAAGCTGCATCACTGGGCCAACCTCTGGAGAACCAAGCCAATGCATTTATTTATTTATGCACAAGATTAGACATGGAGCTGAAGTGGTAACGCTGCAACATGGAATTTTTCCCTGTAAAATGACATTATGCTAGGGTTTCCTTTTCACTTTAGGGTGAATTACATGGATCTCACCTCCTACTGTGGGGTCTCGTGATCCTTCTAAAGACAGAGTCTCCCTCCATGATAACTTGGCACGACTTTGGCTTGGAGTTTCATCTTGGAGGCTGCACGATAACCTGGAGCGGTCCCCGTGTATTGACTCATTGCTCATCTTACTTGCATCCGGGTGATAACTTACAAGATTGCCGTGTTCAGATCTGTCAGTCCGACCTACAAGAGATTAACCATTACATGGAATTCTGTAAATAGTATAGTGGCCGTGCTTGGTACTGCAGTCCTGTCTCATTCATTTGAGCAGGACAGAGCTGTAACTAACAATGTGAACAATGGCCCAGAAAGTGGCAGCCAAGTGTCAAACCCCCACATTGCTGTAATATCAATGACAATAGTGGGATAGACCATCAATATTTTTATCTATAGACAATATCCTTCCATACACCAGATTACCTGTTTGGCTTTCTCGGGGTTCAGAGACCCCTGTGCTGGAGCGTCTGATACTGCCGCTAGGCGTCTCCACCTCCATGATGGCGCTGAGCTCGTGCTGCTGCAGGAACGGCCCCAGTTTTGTTTTTGTGACGGGCGGCTTGGAAGACCTCCACTTGTGGTCTCTTTCTATAGGTCTTATTAGAGAACCATTACTGGATTCAGAGTCTAAGTGGAAGGTAAGAAAAAAAATAAGAATTATCCATAAAGTGACAAATACAAAATACTAAATTGAGGGAGAAGACAGGAGCATAATCAAATACTCTGTTTCTAAGGATTTGACACTTTAGATGCCAAAAGTCCAGAGTGATCACGGCATCTAAGGGGTTTTGGAGGAAGGGGCATCTCTCTAGGTCCGGCCTAAACCCTTTCCTTCCTCCTGCAAAGTACCACTATGACACAGGTTACCAGGAGACTCATTTATTTCTGCTGCTCAATTCTTGGTCAAGAATTTTTTTTTTTTTAATTTTTGACAAGATACACAGATGGGGGGAGATTTATCACAAGTTTCTGAGGTAAAACCATTCTAGTTGCCCACGGAAACCAATCAGAGCTCAGCTTTCATTTTATAAACAGCTGTTGGAAAATGAAAGCTGAGCTCTAATTGACTAGAACAGTTCTGCTCTCAGACTCTTCTGATAAATCTCCCCCATATTCACCATCTTCTATTAGATTATTAGTGGTCATTGACCTACGTACGTGTAACTGAGGACGCATCTTCCCCGCAGTCGTCCAACGCCTTCAGCAGTGCGGACATAAACCCATAGCGCTCACAATAGGGAATCTTGTGGAGGTCGTCAGAAGCTGCGTCTTGTCTTGGCTTCAAAACAAACGAAAAATATAAAAGTTACATTTTGACCACACAAAATTGCTAAATGTTTAGGCCTTGCCCCTGGAGAAATGTGTAATCTTACCTTTGTGTAGGTTATAAGTAGCAACAGGACTGTGAATTATGTCCTCACACTGCAGTACTCTTTGCTCTCTGGTAGGAGCACAGCAGTGTGAGGATACTACCAGGAGTGTAACGGTCACGGTTCAATCTCTCGATTTAAGCAATGCTAATGTCTTACCTCTGTTGAGCCTAGGAGTTCCTCCAGGGACTCTCGGTGCCTTCTCATCTGCTCCTCCAGTTCCTTCTGCCTGTGCAGTAGATGTTGCTCCTGACTTCTCTGCTTCAGCAGTAAAGACTCCCGTTGCATATCCAACTGGACCTGCATCTCCTTCAGGTGGTCCTGCTGGTAACGGATCTCTGCAGCAGAAGACAGGAGTCTCTCCCGGAATTCCTGCACGTTGGAGAAGTCTCCTATGGAGACCAGGTCCTTTCTTCCGACTTCGGGAACCGTGTAAGAACTTGGGCCGTTAAAATCAGCCTGAGGCAAACCTAAAGAAAGCGCTGGAGGAAGCGGGAGGTATGAAGTCCCGGAGGAGGAGTCGTGCTCTCCAGGACTAGATATTGAGGAGAGTTTTTCTAAACCCAATACAGGATCTGGAGATCTGGCTTTGTCGTTCGGACTACGAGACAAGGATCCTTGTGGACTTCTTCCTCTAAGGAAGAGGGAGGAGTCCACACTCACAGGGCTCTCAGGTCTAGGTGTAAAGGAGTCCACCGCAGGGACGTCACCTGAGGGTGAAGGGATGGACTCTACCTTCCGCCTTCTAGGACTTATCTGCGGAGTCTCTCCTGGACCTCTTGACATAGTCGGATCAGATTTCTGCCCCTCTGTAGACAGAGGCTGGCCCGGTGAGTATACGGCATTCACAGATGGGGGGTTATATTCTGCAGAGATTAGTGGTGGCTCATGAGAAGTCTTTACGTTCTCTTCACCCTTCTCCGGGCTCTTTACATTGGACGCCGACAAGTGAGGATAGCGATTCCTCAGAAGTATCTGGTATTCCTGCAAACGTCTCCGTGCTTCATCCACCGACTGCTGGTGGAGCCTGAAACATGGAGGAGAAACCTTTAACATCGGGAATACTGTGAAAATTCCTGTTATATTTATTTATACACCAAGGGGTTCTTCAAAGAGGAGTTTGTGGAACTACATCACCCAGCATGCACACTTGCTCAAGTGGAGTCATATGCTCATTTAAAGTGGTTGTAACAACTTTTACATTAATAAATATACGATTGTTGTGGTGGGGTTGACGGCAGAGACCTGGAATGGGGAACTCAGAGTTTCTGCCTTCTTCTAAGCTGATACGGAAGTTGCACGCAAGTCAGGACAGGAGCGGCATTTGGCACTACACTATTTGAGGGACCTCCAAAATACCGGCATGGGGAGAGTTGGGTCAACACACGGTCTCCCTTTCTACAGATTTTAAGGTGTCCCAGCAGACAAACTGTCTTGATGCCATTGCCCAATATAAAAGTAAAGTTGAGGATAAGTGGTCAACCCCTTTAACAGGGCAAATAAGACCCTAATAGAGTCACCCCCATACCCGGTCACAGGGAGGCACAGGTCACATAACACACCAAAAGCAGGACTTAGGATTTCCACTGTCCTGTTGGCTTCTAGGGGATGAAGGGACTGTCTGCTCGCCCGCTCCAAGATAAACACTCCTATAGCATTGGTTAAAGGGGTGTGCAAGGATATGAACCAGCCCCTTAGGGCATTGATGGCGAACAAGCTACAACAAAAACACATATATATGTCGCAAAGTGCCAACGTGACAAAGCAGTAACTTATAGATCCCTGCTGTATCACAGGTTTTAATCGTATTGGTGTTCTGAGTTCACCAATACAATAGAAAGATGGAGAAAATTGTATTGTAGCTTTTCTCCAGAGTCCCCTGAAGAGGAAGAATCAGGGGACCCAGAGCAGGAGCTCAGATGACAATCCAGCTCTATCCACATCTTCTCGCTCCACCTGTAGTTCTAGCAGCCAAGGATGTTGCTTTAAAATAGCGCTGGGCATGGCACTTTCTGGTCTATATTGGACCTGAGAAGAAAGTCTTGAGTCCTATCTGGCAAACTGCTTTGGGTTGAAGGCCTGGGTGCCCACAGAAAGGGCTCTGAGTGTCACCTCTATCACCCGTGTCATAGGTTCGCCACCACTGCCTTAGGGTCTTATACCAAACTTTACCAAGGCAAGTAGAATAGGCCAATCCCTTTAACAAATGTCTGCAGCATCAGTCAGAACAAAAACAGATTTCCTGGGCAAGTACCTGTTCTGCTCTATCAAGCGCTGCTGGTACTGCCGGATCATCAGTAGATGGCCATTCTCAGCCGATGTGTTCAACTGCGCGACTGCAGATACAGATTCCTAGAGAAGACGGATAAATGTACAACACATCATATAGTGCTGTTAGGGGGAGGAGGGGACGCAGACATACACA
Organism: Engystomops pustulosus; assembly: GCA_019512145.1. NCBI lineage: Eukaryota > Metazoa > Chordata > Amphibia > Anura > Leptodactylidae > Engystomops > Engystomops pustulosus. The sequence continues at coordinate 3,036,082 of CM033642.1, read as the reverse complement.
ATCATAATACTTCTAGATATGTCTATCAATATGTGCTGAATACCTTACACAGGGGGTACCACAGACTGTACCCCACTACCAATATATAGTATAATAGATAAAGTCACATACCTCTGCTTTACCATCCACCGCCCGCGGCTCTGGCTCTTCCTGCTCTGTGGTCGCGCTATTCTCCTGCATCTGTATCCGCATCTTCTGGAATTCCGCCTCTAAACTTTTCCTCTCCTCTTCTAGTCTATGGATCAGTTCCAGCTGTTCCTGCTTCTGACGCTCCAGGTCTTCCATCTGTAAAAGCAACAAAATGGATTTAAAATTTTGCAATAAATGTAAACAGGAACATAGTCCAATTCAAGTGCAACTACCGGATCAGACTACACAGACTGAACATGAGCGCTTATGGTGAATCTAGTCTGCACTCCAGGAGTTGCAAGTATTCGTAAGATTTCTTGCAAAGCCACCGCCGACATTCAGCGTCAAGTATACACCGTAGAATTAGGAGTGAAGACGTCACCTTTGTCTTGCGCTCGGCCTCCGCTCTTATTCGCACGGCCTGTTCCTGAGGATGGAGCAGAATAGACTTCCCGGCCAAGACCGTATTGTCCGCCATCACATTAGAGTCTACGAGGAAAGGAGAAAGTGAGCACATAAATAATGTAGATCACAAGTGTCAAAAAAGATGGGAAAAGTTAAATAGAGGTTTTTACTGGGGTGGGGGGGGGTTCAAAATGAGTTGAGAAGAGTCATATTTTACTTGCGAGGAGTCCAGTTTAGAGTCACTTCATTTGCTCTCTACTGGTGTTATATTAAAAGAAAAGGATCTCAACTTTTACATCGCATCAGGCTTGAGTTACAGAACCAGACAGAAATCTTTATCTGCAGTTCACATTACCAACTATTTCTTTACCTGCCTGTATTTCCAGTTCTGGAGATCAATGAAACACAAGCCTCATATAAACACTTAAATATGACACCAGCAACATCTTTCTAGGTCCTATAGAACTGAGTGTGAAGTGACACTCTCTGCAGCATATACACTTGACTCGTCTCAAGCAAATATGACTTCTCTGCTCATTTTCACAAGACTTTGGCAGTTTTTTTTTCTTCTTATAGATAAATGAGGGACATTTCACAAAAAGATTGCAATTCTAGAAAAAAAAATCATCCCCTACCCGAGAGGACAAGTAGTTTAATGAGGTAAAATGTGGTGACAAGTTCCCTTTAACCCCAGACCGCGATAAGGACAACCAACCTATGACGGACTTGTCTTCCTCCTGATCCATCGGCAGAGATCCGGACTCCAGGGTGTCGCTGACAGCTTCCGACGTCTCCGCCTTAGCCCGCCACTGGTCCTTCTGATTCCTTATTCTGTTTAATAGCCTCTTCAGCACCTTCTTAGACTGTGGTTCTCCTTCTAAACCACAAAGAGAATCAAGAAACCACTTATAATAACAGCAGGGCCACAAGAGACACTCCCTGTATCCGTACAGACGTGTCTCACCCTGAACGTCTTCCACTGATCGAATGTCCTCAGCGCCTCCGGGGTGATGTTCCGCTCCAGATACCACTTCAGGCTCCACCGTCAAATCGAGATCCTCATCCAGACTGGTAACAGAGGGATCCGGCAGGGGCTGCGGTTTTAGGTGCAGGACCAGGTCTCCCCTCAATTCTTAAAAAGAAATAAATTGTTTTAGTACAGACTAGTTTCATATACCCATTCACATCAATGTGTTGTAACAAGTTATCAAGTTACTCCCTACAGACAATATAGGGAATACCAAGCTGGGGGGGCTAGTTAAGAACGGTAGTAGTAGAAATGTCTGAACAAAACGCTCCGGTGTCTCCAGCAGTCCCATCCACTGTCACATGTGGCAGCAGGGCCGCTGCTGCCAAGAGGTGCGATGAAAATCCCAATGTCGGCGGCAGATCGTGGAGCCACAAGGGGACTTGGCCAAACGCTAGCAAGTCTGTACAACCAGAAACATCCAGGAGACACCAGCAACAGATGGAGAGCGCCGAGGCTGGAGCGGAGTATCAGTTTTATTATCTTTCACAAGGAGCACAGTACAGACAGACAGTCTATGGGGGTCCTGCCTCTATACACCATTTATGCAGGGGTCCTTGCTGTGCTGCTATGGAGGTGGTGGAGAGCGGGATGGAGGGGGTTGTTTAGCTGTATATTCTGTCTATTTATTAATTAAGGAGTGTTTGGTATATATAACTGTGGGTACTGGACTATATACAGAATGTTTTATTTATGTTGTCAGTTGTAGTGTTAGGGGGTATAAATTAATTTAGGAGCCCCGTTATCCAGGGGACATTATACTGTAAGTGACGGCGGTATATTTAGGTGTGTGTGTGTGTGTGTGTGGCTGCACAGAGATGGCGGCTCTGCAGGGAAAAACCATGCGTGGGAGAAATCATAGTGAAGTCCTACTCCTGATTGAGCAGATCATCACCTCCACTGTACTAGATGCCACTAATGTCCGTGCCTGGCTGACCAACTACCGTGAAAGACAGCATCAGCCTGAGAAGTGTCAGCCTCAGGGTGTCATTGATCCGGTGGCGCAGTGTGGGGATGTTCTCAATTGTTAGGAATGTTGGTCAGCATTTTTCGATCAGGTTGAAGATGCCTTTTTTAGATTTCCCTGCAGGTTGGGGGGCAGGGGTATACCAAGAAGTTGATAAAGATGGCTACTCTTTACACCACGGTTTTGCAGCTTAGAAATCTTTACACTACAAATAGTCAGGTGCCGAGCCATTTGTGGAAGAAAGCAGACATCTTTTTTACGTGCCGAGTACCCGACTGTTAGAGTCCTGCAGTGGGGGAAGCAGTCAGTAAGTGTTCACTCAGGAGAAGACTAAATTCTTACTTGCATTTCTGGTATACATGTCTTCGAACGCGGTCTCCAGCTCCCTCTGCCATTCCTCCCTGATCTCGGCGCGGCGATAGGCCGGCTCAAACAACTGCTGCGGCATCTTTGCCACGATCTGTCGCCGTCTGGAAAGATCTTCCTGCTGCAAGTGTTCCAGTTCTGTCATTAGTCGTTCCCTGTCCTACAACAGTGTAAGAGAGCCATAAACCATCCTGAAGTGACTCCATGTTAGTCGTTAACTGCTCAGCTATGGCTGGAGAGCTGTACCTGTGCCAGCTGAACCTGTTTTAGAGCATGAGACCCGCGGAGGTTTGCCTTCTCCATTTGCTCTAGTCTTTCCCTTTCCTCTTCTTGTTGGAGGGCATTCATCCTCTTCTCTTCCTCCACGGCTGCAGAGCGGGCATCAGTCTGTCAAGCAACAAGTATCCATGGTGAGTAACGCACCCAAAAATCCCAGAAACACCTTTAATATGCAGCAATGTTCTTTAAAATTTTAAGGTAAATTTATCTCATGGCAACCAATCAGAGCTCGGCTTTCGTTTTATAAACAGCTGTGGGATTGGTTCCCATGAGCAGCTAGAATAGTTTTCAGACACTTATGATAAATCTCTCTTAGCAACAAGACGTAAATCGGTTACTGCACCTGCTCGGTATCTATCTCGCGGTCCACGTAGGCTTCGGGTAAGTGGTAGTGGGAGGTGGAGAAGCTTTCTGCATTGTAGACCTTCACTACTGGAAGACGCTTTTCCACTTCAATGTTCTGTTTTCAAGACAAAAAAAAGTAAAACCTATTTGTAGAGGTTACTCCGCACAAAGCAAACATTTTGGGTTCTGCAGCTTAAAAGGATTTGAACACAAAACACACAGCAGATAGCAAAGTGTCAGCGGATGGTTGGTATGACAGCCGGAGGACTGACAAAGGGACACGTACTCAAATAGGAAATGACTCCTCACACAGCTCTGTACACCAAAATATGAACGAGTTCGAAGATGGCGAAAATAGTTTTTTTCTTTTTCGTACATATTCGTTTACCTTTTGAAAATGGTATAGTCCTTTTTCGGACTATAAGGCGCACAAAATATCCTTTGATTTTCTCAGAAATCAAAGGTGCGCCTTATAGTCCAGTGCGCCTCATCTATGAACCGGACTTACAGACAACATGTACTGTATAACATTTAAGAGCTCTGCGTCAGCAATATCCTGCACCAGCCCACACTGTACTCAATACCCCACACTGGCAGGGACGGCAGTACCACCAGCGCCATAGTGCCGACCACGCGGCAATTCTCGTCGGTTGCCTGATGAAGCAATTTTACCCCTATACCAGCCAGCCCTGTAACAGGGGAAAGAGAGGGAGCCACAGGGAACCCAACAGAACTAACGCCCTGCCTGAGGAGGGAAAGAGAAGGGGCAGAGGGAGACAGCATAACCCCTGCAGCATCACCCTTGCAACATTAACCCCTAACAGCCCACACCTCTGAGATCCAAGCTCTTTGCACTGGAGACTGACTGGAACTGCAGCTGCCTGGAACTGTGCACAGGTCTGCCACCTGCTGGTTATTCATCCCTATAATCCGGTGCGCCTTATATATGAACCTAGACGTTTTAGCAGGCATTTATTGATGGTACGCCTTATAATCCGGGGCGCCTTACAGTCCAAAAAATATGGTATATAAATTTGGTGTCCCAGTGATCGTACCGAACCAAAGAATAAAGTAGAGGTTATTTGGAGCGCACTGTGAAAGTCGTAAAAACTGACCCCACAAGAACGTGACAATTTTTTTTTCCATATTCCCAGTACACGGCATGGAATAATAAATAACGTCACTGAGAAGAAAAATTGGTTACGCACGAAATAAGCTCACACACCTTTGTACGTGGAAAAATGAAAAAAAGTTATGGATTTCTAAAAGGTGGAGAGCAAGAAATGAGCAAAAAACCCTGCGTCCTTAAAGGGGTTAAACTCTACAACTAGTCTTGCAAAAAACAAGCCCCAAAAAACAAGCCCCCATACAGTTACATGAATGGAAAAATAAAGTCAAGACTCTCAGCTAGCAAAGGCGCATTAGCAGAAATGCAACAACCTGCTCAATGAACCTGATAACCAAGTTATTCTATTCAAAAAGCACACAAAATTTTTTTTATTTAAACCCAAGTATCACAAAAAATACAAAGAGTACAACCCTTTAAATTTGTAAGCACTTGGTGAAACTTAAGTGTCATTTTATATACACACACACACAGAGGTGACAATGCAGTGCTGTACAAGTACCTGAAGAGGATCCGGCGGGGGAGGGGGGAGGCTGGCGATTTTTGCTGCACGTTCTTTTTCAATTTCAAGGGCTTTTTTCCGCGCTTTAATGTGCCTGAGAGTAAAGAAAAAGAAGAATTACAACAAGGTGAAGAGGAGAGAAATAAACGCTGCCTACTCCAGTGAAACTGATGAATTTTAATTATTCCTATTTTTTTAAATTATTATTTAAAGGGCATGTACCACCAGGATGAAGGACTGTATCCAAATGAGCCACAAAAAATGTTGCCACTATTGTAGGATTATACATTTTATTACTCAGTTTTTCATAATTATTTTTATTAACATTAATTAAATTTAATAGCTCCATTAATTTTTTTTTTTTTTTTATTTAAGCAAACAAATTTTGTAGCAACAACAAATTTAATTATTGTCACTTCCAAAAAAAAAAAAAAAAAAAAAATGGGGGGGCCAAACTTCTGATGTGGGGGTCTCATCAGGACCCCCCTCATACGCTCTGTAAGACTATGGAGTAGACGGACATGCATGACCCTTCTGCTCCATTAATCTCTATGGAGCTGACAAAGATTGACGCGCTCACTTGTCTCCGTCAGCTCCATAGAGATTAATGGAGCAGAAGGGTCATGTCGTCTAACTACTCCATTAGTCTTACAGAGCGATGAGGGGGGTCTCTGATGAGACCCCCACTGATGAGCAAGTTAAGCCCTATCCCATGGATAGAGCCTAACATTAGTTTGTAGGAAAACACACCACTACATTTTGGTCAAGAGTTGATGGATGGATGGATGGATGGGTTACTGTGATGAACCCTCACTCTTGAGTTATATCACAGGGTTTTCTTGAGCTAGAGCCTCCCACGTCTTAACCTACGCAAGATGGCGTCTTTACTATATATTTTAACCCCCTAGCGCCCAATTTTGGAAACCACACATCAGAATCCCTGACCCTACACAACACACCCACACAGCCCAGGGGGCGCACAACCTCGCTGTCTACCACCCCCTCCCCTTCCCTACCATTTACTGTGGAATGCTGCTGCATTGAGCCACTCGAGACACACAGTGCCCATAGCTACTGCCAGCACACAGACACACAGTGCCCATAGCTACTGCCAGCACACAGACACACAGTGCCCATAGCTACTGCCAGCACACAGACACACATGCCATAGCTACTGCAGCACATCAGCACACACACACTGCCATAGCTACTGCCAGCAGCCACAGACACACACTGCCATAGCTACTGCCAGCACACAGACACACACACTGCCCATAGCTACTGCCAGCACACAGACACACACACTGCCATAGTAGCTACTGCCAGCACACAGACACACAGTGCCATAGCTACTGCCAGCACACAGACACACACACTGCCCATAGCTACTGCCAGCACCCAGACACACACACTGCCCATAGCTACTGCCAGCACACAGACACACAGGCCCATAGCTACTGCCAGCACACCAGACACACAGTGCCCATAGTACTGCCAGCACACAGACACACAGTGCCCATAGCTACTGCCAGCACACAGACACACAGTGCCCATAGCTACTGCCAGCACACAGACACACACTGCCCCATGTGCTACTGCCAGCAACCATGACACCACTGCCCACTAGCTACGGCAGGCACGCACAGGACACTAGAGGACAATTGCCCATAGCATGCCAGACACACAGACACACACTGCCCATAGCTACTGCCAGCACACAGACACACACTGCCTATAGCTACTGCCAGCACACAGACACTCACAGGGTAACACTGAGATAATCCACCTCTCCAAGCATGGGGACCTATAGAGCCCAAAAGGCATATACATAAAAGGAAAACCGTAAAATAAAAAGGGTTCAAAAAGAAAAACTGGATCAAGGTGGGAAGTTGGGACATATTTCCTACAAATCTTCTTCCAGGGGTCTGGGAAGAACATATGTCAACCCCCTTCCCGGGCATGAATTTACTGATCTCGCCAAACCAAACACCACTATCACATATTTAGCCAATTGCCCAACATCTATATTGTTGGCTTCCAGAGTCCAATATCCATAGCACTTGACCACCCTAGGAATATCAGAGGATGCTGATCACAGATTGGTTGAGGAGAAATTGATGAGAAATATATGAATTATGACCAGGCTGGCTTTGAAGTATAGTTATGCATAATATAAGCCACCAATTTACAGTCATGGAATACACACATGGGACACGCAGCCGCAGCGTCTACAACGATTAAACTTTTCGTGGGACAGAGCCACGGTGGCTTTAGCTGAGGGGGTAGTGCATAAATAACTCGGTTATGTTTCATTATTGTGCCTAGCTCTGTGCTGTACCTCTATGACAAGTGACATGTGGATATTCACTGGTCACACACAACGTAGGCCTCCATCACAATATCTCAAGACATGTTTGTGCAATGTTGAGCTCCGACTACACATTGCAGTTGTGACTTACCAGGACTCTGCTCTCAGCTGTTTCTCTTTGTGTTGTTTTAACTCTCTTAAAGCCTCTCTGTGTCTCTTTTCAGCTTTTTCTTTGTTGGCAGCCATCGCCTTTTCCACAGCCTTTAAATCAGGCTCCTTAAGAAATATATATATATAAAAAAAAAAAACAAATTATATTGAACCGCATTCAGCTGCCTGTACGATAGGAGATCCATATTCCCAAATCACTTGATTCCCTGCAGCCAATTAATGCAGTGATCATCATTTGTTATGAATATGCAGCCTTTCAAGTGCAATGGGGGCGGGGCTTAGTTACCTACAGCCAAACATGACCTAGGCAGAGGCTAAAAGTATTAATCACAACTAAAAGGGGCGATTGTTCCAGGGCAGAGCCTATAGGAACATTGTTTAGAGATTTGTAATTGTCCCATAGGAGAATTCCAAAGCCTAAACTGGCTGATAACAGCAAGCAATAGACATCCCTCAATAAGGATACTATAGACTTCACGTGTAACGTCTTACATTCTCCTTGGCTTGCCGGTGTCCTTCTCCGATGGCGTTGAGCGCACATTGATAGATCTTCTCCAGGGACTGGATCTTCTCAGCCTGGGTGGTTTCCCATCTGGCTCTCAGGTCTTCGGCCAATAGCTGCAGCTGCTGATCTCTTCTTTCCTTGACATCTTGGCGGATCTGCTGAGCAATGAACTTCTCCTGTTCTCTGACCTGCAAAGGGATTTACCATACAGTAGCAGGATTGTGGGAGAGATGGAAGGATTCCCATTCACATGCTGCGACTAGGAACTGTAATGCCCAATGGCTTGTCACTACCCATGGGGCTCAAACATCACTAGGCTATTGAGCCGCACGGGTGGTTTATGCCACTGAAGCCCATTATGTGTGTGACGTTGGCTTAACATCAGAGCAGAGTTTACATTAAACTCTTGAAATTCATCCCAATTATAATAAATTGTCTACAGATGAGATCTGACTCTGTAACGCCACATAGGAGCTAGCTGTTTGCTTTTGGCTCTCACCACCGTGCCGTTCCAAAATGGGAAGCTGACAAAACAGTTCATTGATGAGGAATTGGGTATCTGAGAACCACCTCCAGCTGATACAAATATTAAAAGGGGTTGGCCAGGAACTTTAATTTATGGCCTATGCTCAGAATGAACGATTGGTAGCAGCTTTAATCTGTATGAACACACAGAGGTAAACGGATGGCACAATGTTCTCTGCATTGGGCAGAAACTGTACCTGCATCCGCAGCTGTAGTTGCAGCTTCCAGCCCCTATACAAAGCATGGTGCCAACGGATTTAAGCAAAACCATTAATTATAATTCTTGGACAATCTTGTTAAAGGTGTTGTCTGGAGGTTGAAAAAACCATGGGTACCTTCTTCCAAAAACAGCGCCACACTTGACCACGGATACTATGTGGTATTACAACTAAGCTTCATTCACCTCTATATAGCTGAGCTGCAGTATCAGCACTAACAATGGTCAGACATGGTGCTGTTTTTGGAAGAGAGTAGCCATGTTTTTTTTAAAACCCAGGACAACCCCTTTAAGGATAGGCTGGCAAAATAAAAATAACCAGTGAAAGCCTTTAATGATGCTTTATGACTGTATATTACGGAGTCACCCCCTGATGATTAGTGGGATGATCTAGTTACCTGCTGCAGGCGCAGCTTCCTCCTCCTCTCTCGCTCTTGTTTTAATATAGAAGCCTCCTCGTTCGGGCTCAGCCGCACAGCGTTCACTTTGGCCACTTTCCGTTTCATGTTTTTGGTGAACATCAGCTCTCTGTGCTGCAAAATATGAAGGGTTGTATATATAAATAAGCAGGACTCTGGGATAGAACAATGCTAAAGGTACAGGCCACATGGTACAGCCAATGCGTGTAGATGAGCCCAAGACACTAACCCAAAAAGTCTGTTGGCAACACATTACAACTACAGTTGTACAATTGCAACTAAATATTTGGCTACACAAAGGACTATGGCATCTAAAAAGTTAAGCCCTGGGTACTCCTACCCAGCTCTCTGTACATTGATTGCATAGTATTTGCAGTAGGTAGAAGTGGGTTCACCCCAGGATCCTGACCTTGGGTTGAATTTGCCCTGAGAATTCAAATCTGATTTGGATTTTGGTTTGAAGGTAGGAGCCAGGCAGTAAACGGGTTGTTCCAATTTTGCAAATATCCACAGGATAACAAGCGGATTAGAGAGGATCCAACTGCTGGGACCCCTACCAATCACGAGATCCTAAACAATCTGAATATCAAGGGTCCCTTCTCCAGACCGCTGGGGTTCCCATTCTCGTGATCAGCGCATATCCCAGAAGTCGGACCTCAACCAATCAGGGCGACAGACCACTTGGAAACTCTCCCTAGGTTCGGATGATCTAATCCTCAGCAGTCTTTGCCCTGGCCAAACCTGTCCTCTCCGATTTTCAGAAACCCTCCCAAATCCTAAGAGCACTCTTTAGATCAGGTTCACATTTTGCAGATTCAGATACACTGATGCAGCAGGTTTGGGGTCAAAAATATGAGACAAAAATTTCTACAAAGACTAAAATTATGTGAATTATTTGCCAATTTCTGCCATAAGTAGCACGTGGGGAGTCCATCCACACCGATCCTGAGCTCCTATGGCTGAATTATATTGACACCCCCACCCACCAGTCTGCTGCCTATAGTTGTCCGGGGACTACAAGTCCCAGCATGCAATGAATGACACAGAGTACAGGAAGATGCTGGGACTTGTAGTTTTTATATGAAGGATAAAGGCCAACGGCCCTGAACCCTGCACAGAGCAATATCATGTAAGAGGTACCGGCTCCTCCATACCTGCTTCCAGCCGCCGCTCTCCTCCTCTGCCCTATAGTCCGGGCATAACAAGCACTAAACGGCTGTTTCCCTATACACAGACGTCACTTCCGCCCTTCAAACAAGCCGCCAATACGGACCGGCACAGCGGGAAGGATGGAGCAAAGGAGGAGGGACTGGAGGTAGAAAGAGGCGGGGCCTTGTAAACACAGACCAAAACCACGCCTACTTTACTCCAGCAGCGAACGTTGCTTAATGCTTTATCATAGAGTTCTCAGGGCAAGGGCTAGAACGTCACCTTAGCAAGAGAGGGTTGCGCATGCTCCTCGCAAGCAGCACAAAGCGAAGCAGTAATGCGGTTTGCGCATGCGCTTTAAAAAAAAAAGTGTGAAAGTTATTAGAATTGTGTGCGCATGCGTTCTGTGTGATTTTTTGTTTTTGGAAATTAGTGTCTTTCCCATTTCTTGTAGGATTATAGGAACAGTTATTAAAAGGATATAGAGTCTGTGCAGAATTGAATTGTGTTGGGTAATTTCTACTATTATTTTATCCTCCCTTTACATCTTTTTAAACCTGTCACCATGTTTTATCCCAATAAACTACTATCCCCCTCAGTTACTCCATGAATTGTCCTTTGTAGAATTCCCTCTTTTATGTGAAATCTCATCCGGTTACCTATAATAAAATTATCTCGAAAAGTCAGGCAAATATGACTCTTCTCGTTTGATTTAAATATGAGATGAGTCAAGTTTAGAGGCTGCAGAGGTCATGTCTCTTCAGAAGCCTCTACCTTCCCTTCTATAGCACCTAAAAACAAGCTTTATGTGTCATATTAACCCCCTCGGGACTAAGCCATTTTAGGGCTTCAGGAGCAAACCCGATATTTACAATCTGCCCTGTGTCCCTATTAGTGGTTATTACTTTGGAACACTTTAACCTGTCCAGGGGATTGTTTTCTTGGGACACATTGTACATCAAATCTGGATGATATCTTTTGGGTTTAGTTATGAAAAAAAACTTAAATTTGGTAAAAATGGCAAAAAATTCTTCATTTTCAAAGTTCAAAATTTCTGCTTTTCAGTCATAGCACCCAAATAACTTCACAAATAACATTTCCCAAATGTCTTCTTTATGTTCCCTTATTCTTAATGCGTCCCCTGATTTTTCTAGGATGTTATGAGGCTAGTAGGGGGTAGTAGTTTAGTGGGGTAAAACTTGGTGACAGGTTCCCTTTATCCAGCATGGGGAGCAGATACAGTTTGGCAGCACCAGGTGGCAGTAGACAGTACGTCTTATACTGCAGATGTACACACATGTTCTATTTCATGCTAGGAGGGGATCTTAGAGGAAAGATTCTATCCACTTTTTGCGTTCAATTCCAAACAGAAAAAATGAATCAATTGTATTTTTTATAATTAAAAAGATTTCCCAAATTTTTATCATGGGAAACCATCAGCAATTGGTAGAAGTTCCAAAAATTCCCCTTTACTGGGTCACCCGTAACAGCTGGAACTTTTGGGATGGTCGCATTTACTATTGACAAGATTAAATGGAATTTTACTTGCCCTTCCTACTGATGGCCGGGGGTTGAAATTAAATTTTCAGATCCCTATGTTCCCCCGAAAAACTGCTATCCGGGGAGAGTAAGGAGACCCCCGGATACAGCATCCAGAATTCTGCCAAAATCTGGCTGTTTAGTCCATACACATATGGACTAAACATATAAAGGGCCATCTTACTGCAGATTACCATAGAACCAGTCACCATCCAATACCTGGTGATAGACGCTGCAGTGTAAAACATGGCAGAGAGATGGAGCGAATAGCACTTCTGCATTGCAAGCGCTGGGGTCCTGGGTTAGAATCCCACCCAGGTCAACATCTGCAAAGAGTTTGTATGTTCTCTCTGTGTTTGCGTGGGTTTCCTACGGGTACTCCGGTTTCCTCCCACACTCCAAAACATACTGGTTGGATGACTAGATTGTGCGCCCCATGGGGACAGGGACTGATTTGACATGCTTTGTACAGCGCTGCGTAATCTGTGTGCGCTATATAAATAAAGGATTATTAATACATAATGATATTAGTTTTGGAATTGGTCATAAATATCTTATCCCGCAGCAGTTCTCCTGGTATCCCAGGAGATACAGACCTATTATACGAGCCTCTTGACCACCATGTACAATTCCTTACAGCAATGAAGCACCAGTTCTCCTCTGTGATAAGACTCCTTGTCTGTGGATGCAAGTGCCCAGTAATTAAACATCAAATTCAGAGCCGCTCTGTGGGGTGAGCGCAGCACATGAGGGATGCTCACAGTAATTACACGGCTATATATAGAGCCCACTGTAACGCTGCATAAATAATGTATAGCGTTCGCTCGGACCTCGCACAGACCAAGAAGAGATAGGAGCCGAGACTATGGAACAGGAAAATATTTAATGTTAAAGTTTTTGGTAAAAAAAAGAAAAATTGTCTATATAGAGGTCATTGTACAAGGAGGGGGAGGAGATAAGCTGTGACATCATCTATTGTCTGTAGGGATATAATGATAGGTCAGTGTTATCTATATAGAGGTCATTGTACAGGGAGGGGGAGGAGATAAGCTGTGATATAATCTATTGTCAGTAGTGATGTAATGATGGGTCAGTGTTATCTATATAGAGGTCATTGTACAGGGAGGGGGAGGAGATAAGCTGTGACATCATCTATTGTCAGTAGTGATGTAATGATGGGTCAGTGTTATCTATATAGAGATCATTGTACAGGGAGGAGGAGGAGATAAGCTGTGACATCATCTATTGTCAGTAGTGATGTAATGATGGGTCAGTGTTATATATATAGAGGTCATTGTACAGGGAGGGGGAGGATCAGATTGTGACATAATCTATTGTCAGTAGTGATGTAATGTGGGTCGTGTTATCTATTAAGAGGTCATTGTCACAGGGAGGTGGGAGGAGATAAGCTGTGACATCATCTATTGTCAGTAGTGGTAATGAGGGTCAGTCTTATCTATTAGAGTCATTGTACAGGGAGGGGGAGGAGATAAGCTGTTGTGTACATCATCTATTGTCAGTAGTGCTATATAGAAATAGTGACACTGTCATAGGGTCCAGTGTTATCTATATAGAGGTCATGTACAGGGCGGGGGAGGAGAGTAAACTGTGATCATCATCTATGTCAGTAGTGATTGTAATGATGGGTCATGTATATCTATATAGGGTCACTGTACGGAGGGGGAGAAGAGATACAGCCTGTGACATCATCTTGTCAGTAGTGATGTTATGATGGGTCGTTTGTGTATCTTAGAGGTAATTTGTACCGGGAGGGGGAGGAGAGTAAGCTGTGACATCATCTATTGTCAGTAGTGATGTAATGATGGGTCAGTGTTATCTATATAGAGATCATTGTACAGGGAGGGGAGAGATAAGCTGTGACTCATCTATTTCAGAGTGATGTTATGATGGGGTCCAGTGTTATATATATAGAGATCATTGTACAGGCGGAGGAGGGGAAAGCTGTGAAAGTCATCTATTGTCAGTAGTGATGTAATGATGGGTCAGTGTTATCTATAGCGCTACAGTCACGGTGCCTGGATCTATGTGTAAGTGTCCCTGGGTTATCATGATGGATTTTGATGATAGATTTCCTTTAAGGAGGTTAGATATCCTGGGATGAGTGTTGCTGTAAGTCTGTGTTAGAAGTAGGTCATCCACAACAATCTGAAGAAACCATTAGCGATGTCGAACAGGATAACAGGTGCAAGCAACCAATCAATACAGTGTCATGCACTGCGGCTCCTGTTACACTGTGTCAGGGAATGTCAGTCCTGAGTGCTCTGCTCTGGATTAGACTCCTCACACTGCAGACTACATAGTCATACACAGCTCTGCTATTCCAACAGTTAGCACCCCATGATACTGCTTTATATTATATAATTTACATTTACAATATATAATTGTAATAGCCACATGGTATATCAAGGTATCTATTCCCTTGGTGTACTTAAAGGGAACATGTCACATATACAGCTAGTGGCAGGGTCTCATAGAGCCCTATTAACTCCCCATAAATCAACTTTATGTTATGTTCCCTGGCATAAGAGGGCGTATCCTGCTCGGCCGGCCCCTCCCATCCACTTCTCCCCATATCCTATGCCTCATCTCAGCACATCATGTGACCAGGGTGATGTAATCTAAGGTCTTTACATTTTCAACATCTACCCCATGTATGAATCTGATCACATTAAATCACAGCAGCCTCCATGGATTTCCACACTTCTCCATCCTCCATGGAGGCTGCTGTGATTTCATGTGATCAGATACATACTAGCTACATACGTGCTTGGTTTATAATCCTTCATACTAGTGGTAGATGGCCTTTAAGACAACTCAAAAAGAATCTCATCTTTCAGATCACAAAAAAAAAGTATGGTTGTGAAGATACAGGGGGGGGGGGGATAAAGACATACAGTCGACATACAATGGAAAATATTCAGACCCCTCAAAATTTTTTCGGTCTTTGGCTTGAATGCAGCCAATTGGTAAGATTAAAAAAAAAATTTTTTTGCTCATTAATGAGCCAGAAATAACAGAAATGTAGAGATTTTAGCTAACTCATTAACACCTTCGCGACGAAGGACGAACTTCATCATCCTCGTGCTGCGAAGGGTGTATGGAGAGAGCTCACGAGCTGAACTCTCTCCATACACAGCGGGTGATGGCTGTATAACACAGCTGACGTCCGCCTGTTACTGCCGCAGTCGGTGCTGGCACAAATTGCGGAATTTAACCTGTTAAGTGCCACGGTCAAACCCGACAGTGGCACCTAACTTACCGTTACATGGGCGTCGCCATCTTGGATGGCCGATTACCGTCCCCTGTGATGTCGTCGGAGGGCGGCGATCCGTTGCCATGCCAGCCTACAGTCTAATTGAGACTGAATTTTTTCTTTGTACAGAAGGTTTTAATTTTTTTTAATGTATGAAAACATTATGAAACCTATACAAATTTGGTATCCTCGTGATCGTACCGAACCATAGAATAAAGTAGACATTTGATTTGGGGTGCTCAGTGAAAGTTGTACAATCCAAGCCCACAAGAATATGGCGCAAATGCGTTTTTCATCATTCTCGCTGCATTGAGAATTTCTTTCCCGCTTCCCAGTGCACAGCATGGAATAATAAATACCATTACTATGACGTGCCATTTGTTACGCAGGAAAAAAAGCCCAAACAGAGCTCTTTATATGGAAAAATAAAAAAGTTACAGAGTTTTGTAGGTGGGGAGTGAAAAATGAAAATGCAAAAACAAAAAAGGGTCACATCCTTAAGGGGTTAAACAAGAAAAACTGAAATATCACGTATCGATAAGTATTCAGCCCCTTTGCTCAGTATTGAGTAGAAGCAGCTTTGGAGCTAGTACAGCCAGGATTCTTCTTGGGAAGATGCAACAAGTTTCTCACCCCTGGATTTGGGGATCCTCTTCCTCCTCGTTGCAGATCTTCTCCAGTTCCCTCAGGTTGGATGGTGAACATTGGTGGAAGCCAATTTCATGTCTTTCCAGAGACGCTCAATTGGGTTTAGGTCCGGGCTCTGGCTGGGCCAGTCAGGAATGATCACAGAGATGTTCTGAAGCCTCTGCTGTGTTATTTAGCTGTGTGCTTAGGGTCATTGTCATGTTGGAAGGTTAACCTTTGGGCCAGTCTGAGGTCCAGTCACTCTGGAAGAGTTTTTCATCCAGGACATCTCTGTACTTGGCCACATTCATTTCTCCTTCCATTACACCCAGTGGTCCTGTCCCTGCCCCCATAGCATGATGCTGCCCCCTATGTGTCATTGCTGGGATTATATTTGGCAGGTGATGAGCGGTGCCTGGTTTTCTCCACCGCTTAGAATTAACAACAAAATGTTCAATATTCATCTCGTCAGACCAGAGAATCTTATTCCTCATAGTCTGGGAGTCCTTCATGTGTTTTGCACACTGTATGCGGCTTTCATATGTCTTGCACAGAGGAGAGGCTTCCGTCAACAGACTCTGACATAAATCCCGACTGGTGGAGGACTGCAGTGATAGGTGACTTTGTGGAACTTTCTCCCATCTCCCTTCTGCATCTCTGGAGCTCAGTCATAGTGATCTTGGGGTTCTTCTTTACCTCTTACCAAGGCTCTTCTTCCATGATTACCTAGTTTGGCTGTACAGTCAGGTTGAGGAAGAGGTGTGGTCATCACAAACTTCTTCCATTTAAGGATTATGGAGGCCTCTGTGCTCTTAGGATCCTTGAGTGCTACAGAAATTATTTTGTAACTTTGGCCAGATCTTTTCCTTGCCACAATTCTGTGTGTGAGCTAATTGGGCAGTTCACTGTGAGCAGTGAGATCTTATATAGACAGGTGTGTGCCTTTCCTAATCAAGTCCAATCAGTTTAATTAAGCACATCTGGACTCCAATGAAGGAGTAGAACCATCTCAAGGAGGATCAGAAAGAAATAGACATCATGTCTGACAATGTGATATTTTAGTTTTTCTTGTTTAATAAATTAGCATTTTTCTTTTTTATTTTTCTGTCGAGATGGGATGCAGCGTGTACATTAATGAGCAAAAAAATAACTTTTTGGATCTTACCAATCGGCTGCAATGAAGCAAAGAGTAAAAAATTTAAAGGGGTTTGAATACTTTTCGTACCCACTGTAATTTAAAACGCAATCTGCAGATAAAGACCCAGTTTCTGCATATTTAGCTCCTTGTATGCCTAGAGCAGTAGGACACAGAATCATAAGCTTGACGGTTGCAAGTCTTATCTTTAATATGACATAACAACCATGTTTCTAGGTGCTATAGAACACAAGAGAGGGGCTTCTGATGTGACTTTACCCCTGCAACCACTAAACTTGACTCATCTCATGTGAAGAGAAGTCATTTTTTTATAAGTAAATGGGTGAGATTTCACCTAACAAAGAAAATTCTACAAAGGAAAGTGTTTTAGTGGAGTAAAACCTGGTGACATTTTCTCTAAAATCTGTGTCACATCTACCCGCAAAATCTAATGGATAGTGTCATTACTCGCATCAGTGATCTGTAGAAGGAGATCACGAGTCACACATCAAGTCTTCCCTGCATCTTATATCATGAACTTATGGGTTTTAAATATTAGGATCTACAATATTCATTTGTATTAGACCATGAAGAGTTAAATAATAGCCAACACCACAGAATCCCCCATTAATACTCAGGTGGAAGTGTTTCCTGTATACATTGCTGTATCCATGGTAACAGAATGCGGATGTGTTGCTATTCACATATTGTATTGCTGACGCCACAATCTGGATCTTAAAACGCAGAATAGATGTCACTGTGACGTAGATATTGCTGCTAAACTAGACCGGCGACATTCATTCACAAAGAATGAGAGATAAATATGACTACAACATTGTTTTGTACCAGTAACATATGATACAAGATTGTGTTATGTATCCCCTAGCCTGGGTAGAACTTGGTCCCAATCTACGCTGCTCCTTCTGCTCTATAACATCCTGCCTGCAGAAAGGACACTGTATACAATCTGCTTAGCTCCTCTTGCTCTATAACATGCTGCTAGCAGATAGGACACTGTACAATCTGCTCAGCTCCTCCTGCTCTATAACATGCTGCCTGCAGATAGGACACTATGTACAATCTGCTCAGATCATCCTGCTCTATAACATGCTGCCTGCAGATAGGACACTATGTACAATCTGCTCAGCTCCTCCTGCTCTATAACATGCTGCCTGCAGATAGGACACTATGTACAATCTGCTCAGATCATCCTGCTCTACAACATGCTGCCTGCAGATAGGAAACTGTGAACAATCTGCTCAGCTCCTCCTGCTCTATAACATGCTGCCTGCGGATAGTACACTATGTACAATCTGCTCAGCTCCTCCTGCTCTATAACATGCTGCCTGCAGATAGGACACTGTGAACAATCTGCTCAGCTCCTCCTGCTCTATAACATGCTGCCTGCAGATAGGACACTATGTACAATCTGCTAAGCTCCTCCTGCTCTATAACATGCCCCAAAAAATAAAAAAAACAAGTCCAATTCTTGCAGTACGGAGTTTATGCCTATAACTTGTCTGTAAATCCACATAGAATTTATGCTGCTGTCAGAGTCTCCTTGATATTTGTATTTTTACTTGCAAATTAGTTAAAAAGGAGACACGACTTTCATTTACTGGAGTGATATTTATATAAATCCATCATACTATAAATTTTCCTATTAGGACTCAGGTGAAGAGACTATAAATCTCTATACAAGCTGTTACTGGGGGCCGTACTTTTAACCCTTTCCTGCTTGTGGCCTATTTTCGATTTCTCTCATATTTGTTACTCTCTGTCCATAGACATAACAACTTTTTTCCATACAGGTTTTGCCCCTATAGACACTAATTCCTTATGCGTAGTGTAGGGTGTATGTATCTGATCGCTCCCTGTTATTGGGACCATGGGGAAAGTCCCTTGATTAGGGCATTTATCCTATTATAGACAAAAGTGAGAGAGTGAGGTGAGAGAGTTTATGTGTTGTCAGTGGAGGAGGGGGGAGTGTGAGTTTTTAGTGCGGGAAGGGGGTTGTGAGTGTGGGAGGGTGGATATTGTGTGTGTTGTTAGTGGCAAAGAGTGAAGTGTTGGTGCTACCCCTCTTATTATGGTACCCTCCTCTGCTCCCCCTTTTATTATACAGGCAGTCCCCGGGTTACATACAAGATAGGGTCCGGAGGTTTGTTCTTAAGTTGAATTTGTATGTAAGTCGAAACTGTAAGTTTTATAATTAGAGATCCAGACAAAAAAAAATTGGTCCCCAGTGACAATTGGAGTTTAAACATTTTTTGCTGTAATGGGGCCAGGGGTTATCAATAAATCTTCATTACAGACACCTTACAGCTGATTATTGCAGTCTGGGACTATAGTAAAGCATCCAGAAAGCTTCACCAGAGGTCAGAGGGTCTGTCTGTAACTATGGGTTGTCTGTAAGTCGGGTGTCCTTAAGTAGGGGACTGCCTGCAGTCTACTGACCCAGAGAACGAGCCTGTGCTTGTTAATAAGCGACGGGAGCCGGCTCCACTCAGTGAGCCGATGCCTCAGTTAACCCCGCCCCTATCTGGCTCACCACGCCCACTTTAACCCAATACCATCGGGTTAAAAGTGGTGTGGTATGGGGTGACTGACTAGCCTGCGTCTCCCTATTTTATATTTAATAGGGAGCTGTTCAGGAGCCAGAAGAGTGTGTTGTCAGTGAAGGAAGGGGGAGTGTGAATGTGTTGCAAGTAAGATAGGGGGAGTGTTTATGTGTTGTCAGTGGAGGAGTAGGGAGTGTGAGTTGTCAGTGGAGGAGGGGGAGTACTGTGTGCCAGCGACAGCCCATAGGGGAAAGGCCACTGTGTGCCAGTGCCAGCCCATAAAGGGCCACTGTGTGCCAGCGCCAGCCCATAAAGGGCCATAAAAATATGCTGTGCCAGATCCATGATGCCACGAAGAAGCAGAGAAAAGTGATGCCCAACCACACTCCTCCTGCTGATTCAGTACCCACCATGAGTTGGCACCAAGACCTGAGGCTGGCACTGCTGCATATGGTTGCAGCAGGTTACAATTTGTAAAATACTTGTAAATACATGGCTGATGTTGTTCCAGAAACCATGCCACACCTGTCCCCAGGCTGCACATGGTACTGCACCTCCACTGCTGCTGCTGGACAAACCCTTTAAGCCATGTGCTTGGCACACACTGATCATCGGGCACCACAGCAAATCATTGTGAAGCACATCTGCCAAGAAATGAGACAGTAACCCCACAAGGAAGTGGGCAGTGCCAGCACTATACTTGTATTACATATATTCACCCTCCTGCCACCTGCCGGGCACCACCACAGCTGGACAATCTGTACCATCCCTCCGTGACTAATAGTCACCACTTGACCACATTGAAACCCCAATACCTACAATGAACTCATCCCCTTTTACTTCAATGAACAAAGCTGCAGTACCAGACACAACCTGTGGAGAGGGGAGGCGCTGTGTCTAGAAGAAATAGATTTTTCTGATTCTGACAACTCCTTTAAGATATAAAGGGGTTGTCAAAGCAACAAATAAGCGTGAAGGGGCAGGAGACGCCCAAATCCAATTTCTCATGTATTCCATTTCCATTCACTGACAGCAAGCAAGGGAAGGCAATCTCATTTAGACCAAAAGAAAAACTATCCCAACCTCATACTACGCAGAGCTGAGGCTTTGCTACAATCCTATCCATTGTACTCTTCAGTGAGCAAAACATGTGAACACTGTATCAACTCAGGTCCAATGTATCAGATTATTTGTATCTAGAAGACTGATACATTGTAACCAACCCTCAGCTATGAGAAGAATCCGATCTGTCAAGATGTTAGCATCGGGATAGAAAGTGGAAAGTTTCTATTCACTGACTGTAAGAGGAGGGATACATTTTTAGACTAATACACCTCACAGCTGAGGGTTTGCTACAATTGCATCCAGTTTAGACAATATCCATTATCTGTTACAATGTGCTGGTCCAAGGTATCAGATTATTTTTATCTTGCAGAATTGTCTGAAATGAGAACATTGTAACCAACCCTCAGCTCTGAGAAGATTCTGATCTATAGGGATTTCAGTTTCTGGTTATAAAGCTGACGGTTTCTTTTCACTGACAGCAAGCGGAGGAATACATTCTTTAGACCCAAAATACCTGTTCAGACCTAAAACTTCTCACAGCTGAGGGTTTGCTACAACTGCATCCAGGGTTTCTGTAATCTGTAACAATGTATCAGTGCAGGTCCAATGTATCAGATTATTTTCATCTAGGAGACAATTGTCTAGGCTGGAAACATTGTAACCAACCCTCAGCTGTGAAAAGGAATCTGATCTGTAGGGATTACAGCCTATAGATATAAAGCAGAAGGTTTGACATTCTCGGACAGCGAGGAGAGGAATACATCATTTAGACCCAAAATACCTGTCCAGACCATACACTAACTCACAGCTGAGGGTTTGCTACAATTCTGAATGGTCTGCATTCTGTTCTGTAAGTAAGACTCCATCTCTCTCCTATCTGAATAATTTGTTACAATGTATTAGCGCAGATGCCAGTGTTATCAGATTTTGAGGATTGTCTACACTGGAAACATTGTAATGGAACCTCAGCTGTGAGAAGAAGAATCCTATTTGTAGGGATTTAAATTTCTGGGTAAAACGTGGATGGTTTCTATTCACTGACACCAAGCGGAGGAATGCATTCTTTAGGCCCAAAGATACCTGTCCAGATCTACTACTATTCACAGCTGAGGGTTTGCTACAATGTATCAGCAGAGGTCCAAAGTATCAGATTGTATTGAGTATTGTATAGACTGGAAACACTGTAACCAACCCTCAGCTGTGAGAAGAATCTGATCTGTAAGGATTTTAGCCTCTGGATCTACAGCGGACTGCTTTTATTCACTGACAGCAAGCAGAAAGTGGGCGTAAAAAGCAGATCTTTGTACACCCTTTGGGTCACTATTCACACGCTGCTCAAAAAAACGTGACGTTTCGCAAAGTTTCTCCAAATTTTCGCCATAGATCCGAAAAAAAAACACTTACGGAAAAAAAAACGTAAACGCCGCCTTACTGCCTGGTGCAATTGAAATGACTCCACCCACCGCGATATTAGTCACGACTCCACCCCCCTGACTCCTGGGGGACGCCTTTGACGCATCTGACTACGACTTTTTACGTTTTTGGCGTTTGTGATCAGTTGTCGGACGGGTTTACGTGATCTGTCAGTTGAAGAAAGTGCGAAAAGATTGCAAAAAAAAGTTCAGAAAAAGTGTCATGTGACCGCGACAACAAGTCAAGGAGTCGTCTGACCTACTAGGGATTGGTGGCACCCTGACCCCAGGGGGGGCAGCACCCCAATAGTCACCTGCACCCACTCCCCTCACCTGAAGTAGTAGACATCGCTCTTGCCAGCGCTCAGCCCGGACTTTCTGATGACCTCCTCCTTCTTCCAGCCGGGCGGCAGTGCCGGACAGTCCATCCTCCTCTTCTCCATGGACCGGCTAGTGTCCTAGAGCATAGCCCGGCAGTCACTGGCCGCCCCCCACCTCGCACTGCGCTGTCAAGTAGCGGCAGCGCCCCCTGGCGGTGCAATACTCTTCCGCAATCAAGTCCCGACCTGAGTCGGCGGACGGATATTTCCACACCAGGAAACCGGTCTGGTGATCCCACGAGTGACAGCCGCCGCTTTAACCCTTTCCCTGCGAGGTGTCGTAAAATAATCCTCATAGGTCACCACCTAAATCTACAATCCGCCTCCTTGACGGTTTATACGGTTAATAAAACTACAATTCCCATGTGCCATTGCCATATCCCGGCGCGAGTGAGACTCCTGGGAGTTGTAGTTTTTTTTTTTTTTATCTTAGTGTCCTTCCGCAGTTTCTTACTGTAATTAGACCAAGGCAAGGACAGGGTTAACCCTTTATGTTATGTGTCGACAAGAAGTTAAAAGAAATTCTACATTTTCTAGTACGTCATAATAAAAATGTTTTACATGTGTGGGTTCGGTGTTTTGTTACAATGTGTCAGCGCAGACAAGTTGACGTTTAGGTGTTTTTGTAGCAATTGGCGTTACGTCAGAGGAGCAGAAAAAACAAAAATGATGTGTGGCTGATCTGGAAGGTTGTGGACGACGGTGACCCACCCCGATAAGGGGGTTTGTGTGATGGGTTTTGCCATTTTACATGGAATAAAATCATATTATATGATTTGCTGTGTGCGACACAGATATATAAAGGAAATCTACCATCAAAACTGTGGTTATCCATGGTCTCCTTCCTTCTAAAATCAACTTTTGTAATTATGCTAATGAATAATGGTGTTACCTGAGCCCCTCTGTGCTGTAGATTCACAGGCTGCTACACTGTGCAATAGCACTTCCCCCTCTCTTTGTGTGAGAATACAGCAGGGAGAGGGGAAGTGCTGAGGGAGCGGAGGTTTAGGGTGGGTCCACATGTGCAGTTTTCCAAATGCAATTTTTGAAGCCATGATGATAATTGGTTGAGACAAATAATTGAAAGGTGCTGCTCCTCCTCCTACTTTTACTTCATTCCAGGTTTGGGCATCAAAAACGTTATCTGAAAAACTGAACGTGTGGTCGCACCCTAAAACAGTGTAACAGCCTGTGAAGCTACAGTACAGAGGGGCTCTGGTAACGCCTCCCAGAACTGTTAGACTCATTAGCATAATTTTAAACATTGCTTTTTAGAAGGAATGAAGCCATGGATATATCTATATCTATGGGTCAGTGTCTCTGGTTTATAATGATGGATTCAGATGCTAGATTTCCTAGTCCCGGGGTCACATATACATTTATCATTTGGATTTGCAGGTGAAGTATCCGGGATCATGATCATCTGTGCCCTGAATATAGACATATCTGTTATATTTATATGAAGATGAGCATTTCGGTGCACTGTGGGCGTGGCTATGAGGTCCAGTGCACCTTCCCTTGTCCAGCTGAGAAAGTAATGATGGACAGTTATGAGATGTATTAACTGTATTAAGTTCTGAGCCTGTTAGAGCAGGAGCGACGCAGCGTCATTGGCCACAACTTCCGTATATCAAGGTCAAAGATCGCTGCGTCACCCTGCGACTTGTACACTTGTGTAAGTGACTGGGGCCAGACGCGGATGACTGCGACCGTGACTTTTAGCTACAAAAAAGAAAAATGTGCAACATAGTCAAAGTTGCACTGTGACGCCATTCCTTCACATTTAGTGTCCAAGTCGCAGGGTGGCGCAGTAATCTTTTGTCTAGCGATGTTAAAAAATTCACAGAAATTTGACCAGATCTGCAGCAGGTCCAGTGCACATTTATCAGTACTAGTGCCGTCCGTACTATGTGCAGTTACCTGTGTAAGGTGCAGGGGGCGCCAGATTCATCAAAACAGGCACATGTTCTTTTAGGACAACCCCTTTAAAGACTAAGGCCACACTCCCTTGTGCTGGGGACACATAGGAACTAATGCGTCTCAAACGCAATTAATACGCAGGACAAAACGCAACGTGTGAACGCGCCCTCGGGATTTGATTTTTAGGGGTTTTTTTTAGCATTTCTCAGTGATTTTTCCAGCGGAGAGACCGTCCCATGTGTCCCGGGGTCTGTAGGCGGAGGGTCCTGTCCACAGCTCTGTGCTCTCTTCTGAATTTTATTTGCAAAAAAAATGGGAATGGATCCCAGCGGGGGGAAGGAAGAAACCGCTCTGCGCTGGGATCCGGTCCATTTTACAAAAAAGTGCAGCTCAGGAGATACAGAGCGTCACACACATTCCTGCACCGGGGGTGATAGCGGTAACACTACCTGCCCATAACAACACCTGGCAGCAGAGGGGTTAATCATCCAGCTTTGGCAAGAAGTGCAATCCCACAATGTGCATTACTGAGCTATAATTGACATGACGCAGGATCGTGCTGACTCCACAGCTTCACCCCTTCACGTCCAGACCGCGGCTACAACACATCCAAACCAGAGGCGTGCAGCCCATTACATGCCACCCCCCAGATGTTACACGGGAAGCAATAGGGGACAACAAATGCAGATTCACATCCCTATCATTATACCCCTGAGGGCGCGTTCACACGTTGCGTTTTGACCTGCGTTTTCATTGCGTCTGAAAAGCATATACAACAGCTGAGGAGAGGTGATTTGCCTAATTACATCACTGTTAACATTTATGTTTACAAAACGCATCGTAAACGCAATGTTAACGCATGTGTTAACAACGCGTTAACGCATGCATTTTGTTAACGCATGTATTAACATTGCGTTTACAAATGTAAACGGTAATGTAATTAGGCAAATCACCTCTCATCAGCTGTTGTATATGCGTTTCAAACGCAATGAAAACGCAACCAAAACGCGACGTGTGAACGCGCCCTGAGCGCCACTCACTATTCTCCTGCTAGTGCAGTCATTGGGGCTTATTTACTAAGGGGCGCGGATCGCACTTTCGTCAGGCTGTTCGCCGTTTTTGGGATTGCCGCAGCTTTGACAGGTATTTAACAGGGGTTTGCGCTGGGATTGTGTCGCACGTGAGATTTTGGCGCAGCTGCGTTGCTTCCATGCGTCGAGAATCAGGGGGCGCACCGTCAGACAATCCGACTGATTCATTAATCAGAGGTGATTATGGCACGACACATCAGCTCTGTGTAGCCATTGTGATAGGGGTGGCGTTTCTTCTAATTATCCCAATTTCTCGGATCTTTGCAAGCCATGACCTGCACCCCACGGTCTCTCCTCTGCACCTGACTCCTGCACGAGCAAGAACGCACACGCCGCCCGCATCTCTCATGGGAGTCACTCAGCAGACGCTTCTCAGCAGGGGGACGGGTGCAGGAGGACTCTTTGATCTTCTTCTGGAGTCCCAGGTGGGCGAGGTGGTTGAGATCAGGGCAAACCTTTAACCAGTCTTGTATTCAGAGTATGTAAAACTTAAAGGGATTGTCCAGAGTTGAAAAACCTAGCTGCTTTCATCCAAAATAGAGCCACACCCTACCACGTGTTGTGGGTAGCATTGCTGCTCCTCCATATTCACAATAGTTTTGTGGAGGTGCAATACTAAAACCAACCACTGTTCAGGCGTGGCGCTGATTTTGGAAGAAAGGAGCGTCACACTGATCCATAGCTTGTGTGTGGCATGGCATCCATAGCTGCAATATCAGAAGCCACCACTGTATGGTGGTTTCTGCAACTGTGTGACATCACGTGACCAAGGATATAACGAGCTGTGCACCTGTGTGACATCACATGACCAGGGATATAACGAGCCGTGCACCTATGTGACATCACATGACCAGGAATATAACGAGCTGTGCACCTGTGTGGCATCACATGACCAGGGATATAACGAGCCGTGCACCTGTGTGACATCACATGACCAGGGATATAACGAGCCGTGCACCTGTGTGGTATCATATGACCAGGAATATAACGAGCCATGCACCTATGTGACATCACATGCCCAGGGATATAACAAGCTTTGTACCAGTATGGCATCATATGACCAGGGATATAACGAGTTGTGCACCTGTGTGACATCACATGACCAGGGATATATAACGAGCCGTGCACCTGTGTGACATCACATGACCAGGGATATATAACGAGCCGTGCACCTGTGTGGCATCACATGACCAGGGATATAACAAGTCGTGCACCTGTGTGACATCACATCCCCAGGGATATAACAAGCTTTGCACCTGTGTGACATCATATGACCAGGGATATCACGAGCTGTGCACCTGTGTGACATCATATGACCAGGGATATCACGAGCTGTGCACCTGTGTGACATCACATGACCAGGGATATAATGAGTTGTGCACCTGTGTGACATCACATGCCCAGGGATATAACGAGTTGTGCGCCTGTGTGACATCACATGACCAGAGGGATATAACGAGTTGTGCGCCTGTGTGACATCACATGACCAGGGATATATAACGAGCCGTGCACCTGTGTGACATCACATGACCAGGGATATATAACGAGCCGTGCACCCGTGTGACATCACATGACCAGGGATATATAACGAGCCGTGCACCTGTGTGACATCCCATGACCAGGGATATATATAACGAGCCGTGCACCTGTGTGACATCATATGACCAGGGATATATAACGAGCCGTGCACCTGTGTGACATCACATGACCAGAGACATATAACGAGTTGTGCGCCTGTGTGACATCACATGACCAGTGTTTATCCACAGGAAATAAACAATGACGCTTCTTGTAGAATGACAGTCAGCAGAGATCTAGGAAACTGTGAGCAATATATAAAGAAAGTATATTGCTAAATTAAATAACTTTTCATCACACAAACAAATATTTGATGAAAGTGGAAAACCCCTTTAAGGATAGATGATCAATATCACTTTAGTGAGGATCTCTCATTTGTGTATTTTTTTAAACTATTTTTTTTGTAAATACAAGGACATAAGAAACTAAAAAAAGATCAGATCCTGCCAGAGGGGACACACATCAGTAAGTCAGTGTGCTTGGTTTACAATCCTTCATCCTGGTAGTAGATGCCCTTTCAATTATCAGGGTTCTGCCATATTTAGGATAGGGGTATGGGATTCGGAGGACACGACCCTTGTCACCCATGCATTCCTCTCCATACAGATCATTCATGGTAGTAACCTAATGACCAGCACAGCAGCCAATCGTAGGGAGCAGCTCCGCCATGGGACTCCGAAAAGCGTCACACCCTAGCAAATACACAAGCAATTCGGTTCTGATCCGTGATGATTCTGCGTGGTGGGATGTTCAGGATGTTCATGGAGGTGAAGGAAAAAAACTTTATTATACACAATGCAAAACGCACAACAATTTCACTGGTAACAGCAGCCAAAGAGTTAACACCAAATCAGCGAATCACGTGCTCGCATTCTGTCACATTTCCCGTAAAAACTTCTCCGCTCTTGACCGCCAGAACTATGTCGCTGGCCCCCAGCCCTCCGTGACTCACGCTGCAATTATGCAATGTCACGAAAAACTTTTTCACCTTTTATTGAAAAAAAAAAATTAAAAAACAGCCCCGGGATCAATAAATCCGTGGTCTCTAAGCAGTCCAGGAAACGAGGGGTTAATCTCCCCCCCCCTCCTCTTCCCCTCTGAGGCCGGGCATGAAGTTCTTTCCAAAATGCACAAGACGTTCTGCCAGATGAGGGGTCAGGACCGGCCGGGCTCGGCACCGGTCCAGGCAGGTATTTTTTATGTATCATGTGGTCATGGGCTACTACTGCGACTGCACATAGTCCACAGTGTCATGGCCCGTCCCTCTGACAGTTCTTCCTGGCCCCCTGTCAGTATTTCACAATCCACTCTCAGTGCTGGTGCCCATCATACATTACAGAGAAGAAGCTGGCACAGGATGGTCAACACAAGACCACCAAAAATATTATCCCCCTAGAGGACTGTAGATATTAGCCCCTAAACAACACTATACCACCAGGGATATTATTACTTAAATCCCCCTATACCACCAGGGATATTATTACTTAAATCCCCCAATACCACCAGGGATATTATCACTTGAATCCCCCTATACCACCAGGGATATTATTACTTAAATCCCCCTATAACATCAAGGATATTATCACTTAAATCCCCCTATAACATCAAGGATATTATCACTTAAATCACCCTATACCACCAGGGATATTATCACTTAAACCACCCTATACCACCAGGGATATTATTACTTAAATCACCCTATACCACTGTGAGTTGTCAGTGGAGGAGGGGGAGTGTGAGTTGTCAGTGGAGGAATAGGGAGTGTGAGTTGTCAGTGGAGGAGTAGGGAGTGTGAGTTGTCAGTGGAGGAGCGGGAGTGTGTTGTGAGTGTGTGTGTTGTCAAAGAAGGGAGAGTTAATCTGCCATAAATAGATCTCTAGAAATGTTATATATATATGTGATAGTAAGAGGTTAGCGGTAACGCCTGTATAGGGGTCATAGATGCTTGTACGGGCAAATTTTTTGTCATGGAGATGACGTCAAGGGGGAAATAATCGCAATACACAGGTTTTTGCCCCTTCATATTGATGTACAGAATAGCGTTGACTACTACTCCATACAGTTTATCACAATATGCTGATCCTGTGATGGCAAAAACTGCACTTTGTAAAAATGTCTGACCTCTAAACTCTCTCTGTGTAGAGGATAAATGTATAGGAAGGTATAGCTGCCATTTGTCATTACTGACATCCAGAGGTAATTTTATTATACACATTATAATACAGATTGTTGCTGTGCATGTATTGTCTGTGTGTGTGGGGGCACATCTGTCCTGTCTGCTGTACACTTCTCCATGACATATCTGCAGGAATCTCTCTATCAGTAACGGGTGGGCGTGCCCCCCCCCCCCCGCCGCCCGTGCAGCCACGTCAGCCCTCGCAGCTGCCGCGTCTAATAAAGTTTTGAGGCTTTGAAGCGAGGCGCTCAGCCTGCCGGGAGTTGTAGTTTTGCTCGCCCGATCTGGAGGTTCCTCTCATGGGCTGCTTGTTGGGACCAAGCTGAGAGCAAGAGGTGAGAGCTCAGCGTTGCAGATAGGAGCGGAGCTGGGGTGCTGCTGCTTGGGGGTCTCCCGGGGTGAGGGGCGGGGGTCTTCATTACTAGTAATGGAAACATGGGCGATCCTGCAGTAGAAGTTGTGTGGGTGCAGGTCTGGGGATCCCAGCACTCAGGGGGTTAATAAATCACTGCTGTCCGGGTTGCAGATCCCTGTAACTGGGGTCACATAGTTTGGGGAAAGTTATTGTTTTATATCCCACCCCCTTTGTGACCCCAGTCGCCTTCTGACAACTTTGTTGACAACCAGGTAAGTTGTCGTTTTCGATGTCTTGGATGTTTTGTGACTCTTAAAAATTGCGTTTAATCGTAAGAGCCGTCGCAGTTTAGGAAAAAGTTGTCCAATTCTGCAGGAAAGCCATCTGACAACCGCGTCATCCGATAATACAACTGCTCTGGTGGTTGTCGGCTCGTAGAATGACAGTCTAATAGGGGTTGTCAGCTAAATTGTACATGAAATTCTCCATCCCTCTGTCTAATTTTGGACTGATTGCCATTCATGACCCTTGAAAAGTTGTGTGACAACTATGTAGTGCCCTAATACAGCTGCTTCAGTGGTTGTCAGCCAGTATAATGACACTTTGGTATAGCTAAGCGGCGTTGTCAGCAAGATTATGAATGCAAATCTTTCCTCCCCTTGTCTCATTTTGGAAGGTTTGCCATTCTTGATCCCTGGAAAGTTGAGTGACTACCATGTACTAGATTAGTACAGCTGCTATAGTGGTTGTCAGCCACTAGCATGATATAGACAGTGCGGCTAATGGCTGTTGTCAGACTGGTAACAAATGTAATTAAGAGACCCCCCCCTTTCTAAATGTGGAACAATTGTCATTCATGACCCTTGAAAAGCTGGGTGACGACCATGTAGTACCCTAATACAGCTGTTATAGTGGTTTTTAGCCAGTATAATGACACTTGGTATGGCCAACTGTAGTTTTCAGTGAGGTATAATTGCAAATCTTCCCTCCCCTTGTCTCATTTTGGAAGATTTGTCATTCAAGACCTCGGAAAAGCTGGGTGACAACCATGTATTATACTTATACAGCTGCCATAGTGGTTGTCAGCCAGTATAATGACACTTGGTATGGCCAATTGTAGTTGTCAGTGAGATTATAATTAAAAATCTTTCTTCCTCCTTGTCTCATTTTGGAAGATTTGCCATTCATGACCCCTGGAAAGCTGGGTGACAACCATGTATTACCCTATAGTGGTTGTCAGCCACTAGAAGGACAGTCTGTACTTCAAGAGAAGGTTGTCAGCCAGCAAACAAATGCAAATCTGTGCTCCCCCTGTCTAATTTATGGAAGAATTATGACCATTGGAAAGCTGGGTGACAACCATACAGCTGCTATAGTGATTGTCAGCCAGTAGAATTATGGTCAGTACAGCTAATGGTGGTTGTCAGACTGGTAAAAATTGCAAATTTGTGACCCCCTTTCCAATTTTTGGAGAAAAAAAATGCCATTCACGACCCATGAAAAGCTGGGTGACAACCACATTGTACCCTAACACAGCTGCTATAAGTGGTTGTCAGCCACTAGAATGACTAAAGGAGGTTGTGCATGAGGTAATTAATGCAGATTAGTGCCCCCCCCCCTCCTAATTTTGGAATATTTGTCATTTATATTTATATTTGACCTTTATCTAGGCTGTCACCCAAATTTCCCATAGACAGACAGGACAAAATAATGCAGACTGTAAACAACTGCATTTTTATAACCTTTTCTTGCACATTTTCATTTTTTTTCCTGCACGCCATGTTTCACATAATTTAATATTTTTAGATAATTTTGTCTATTCCATATGTTAGCAGGGAAAGTGCTTTTCCGAAATCGGCTCTAATCTCATATATGGGGTCGGGGTTAAATCACGCACTTATCAGTTGACAGAATCCGCCGTGACAGCGCCATCCACTTTTCTGTGGCTGGCAATTGTACTGCAGGCACTGTTCAAGTGAAAGGGGGCTGAGCTGTAATACCAATCACAGCCACTATACAGTGTACGGCGCTGTGCTTGGAGCCACAGGTTGCAGTTGGCGCCTCCTAGTGGTGGACCCTCCCTGTACATTATAAGTTTAGACTTGGATCCTTGGGAATTGTTGGCATCTATCTCCGTGTAACATCCAGCAGGGATGGGGTTAAATGGAGCGTCCTTCAACCGTGCTCCTGCACGTTAGTCACGTCCTGTGATGTGTACGATGCTGAATACAACCATGCGGTGTAGCTGGTGCAGAGGACAATGGAGAATGAATAGCGCGGCATTGAGTGGGCGCTGACTCGGGGGGAGACCGTATTCTGCCACCTGTAGTAGTACACACAATGCTGCTGCTCCACGTGCTAAGGCTGTGTTCACACACGAGCCAAGGCTGTGCAGCCTGCAGACAATGTTATTTATTGTCCCCGCAGATCTGTGTAATCATTCATTTGGGTATGTGTATGTTGTTAGTAGCAGCAGGACTGTAAAATATGGATTTCTATTCCAGGATTGTAGCTTCTCCAAGTGCACTGGGGGCGTGTCCTCACACTGCTGTGCTCTGTGCTCTCTGCAGACAATGTTGGTTATTGTACCTGGAGAGATGTGTAATCATTGAAAGGGTGTGAATGCTTCTATTACAAATCTTTTTAGTTTTTTTTTAACATAAAGAAATGGAAATAACTTTGCATGTATTCTTGATTTTAAAAAAACCTGCTGCATTGAGTACACAGCTCCTGTGCAGACTAATGTGTCTCCATAGTTACAGACTACAAAGTAACCCGCAGTCAGGTTTAACTCTATGTACAGTATTCATATGTATTGGTAAACTGCAGAGTGTAGTGAAGGGGGAAGATGGACTACAGGATGATTGGAGATTTAAACCTGACCTCTGATTCATTGTAGTCTGTTACCATGGAGACGCATAAGCCTTCATAAAAGCTGCAGACACCAAAAAGTTGATAAAATTTTTACCTCTTTGCTTCACTCTATGCTCTTTTATAAGTAAGAAACCCCAGTGGTGCTGTCCTTGTATAGTCCAGCACCTCTACCCAGATTTAAAGGGATTGATTACTTTCTATAATTGGTGATGTTACAGATTTTTCTGATTTATTCCTATTATAATGTCCCTTTTCTGTACCCCACTACTTACCGTGCCTGTTTTCTGTGACTATTGGCTACATTGGGGCAGATTTACTTACCCTGGATTCGGGTCCGGGATTCATTAAGGTACTTCCTCCGCCGTCCACCAGGTGGCGCTGCTGCGCTGAAAAGCATCGGAACGCACTGGAGTTCACCGGGCTGGGCTGAGTGAAGGTAAGTGCAAGCTCCGCAACAGGTTTTTTTTTTTTTTTTGTTTAAATGTGGCGGTTTTTCCGAATCTGTCTCCTCCATTTTGCACTTCTATTGACTTATGGGAAGCTGCTATACTGAGTGTTTTCCTGTTGGTGCAATGGTTGCATTATCTGAAAAGCGATAATTTTAATGTGGTTTCACCTCTATAATTTCCATTGAGCATGTACTGACTTAAAATCCTCTTGACTCGCCTCTTATTTCGAGGAGGCGAGTCAAGGCTGAGGAGGCTGAGGACCGTGCGTAACTGGGTTTATTTCATTACATATCACAGGTCCATTATCTATACAGTTCAGAGAAGAGTGCACCCTCCTGCAACTTTTACACAATCTTTTTTTCCATGAAATCCTATCACGAGCTGCTATACTGAGTGTTATTCTGTTGGTGGAATAGCCGCATTCTCTCCATATCCACCGTTTTTAATGTAGTTTAACCTCGTGCACCGTCTGATCTGGCCCCTCCACTACTTCCATCTAAATAGTATCCACGTTTTTGCTTGAAATCTGCAGTATCGGCCCATAGCAGCTGTCTCCGGCTTGCTGAAGCAGTAAATTACTTTGCGCCGGCTTTTCAATTTAACCTTGATATTTTTTTTTTTTTTTGTGTTTTCCGCCTTTTGTTTATTGGTTCTGGGCTGTGATCCCAGCGCTTATAAACCCATCTCTGCCTGCAAACTTATCTCCTGCATCTACAGCTTAACACCCATCTGCGAGAGGCACTGGCCGGACCCTTCATTAGACTAAATCGCGCCAGAATTGAACAATTGTATTAAGCTGCGGTACCGGCCAGTTGGCATCGGATCGACACATGTGGCCCAGAATAGGCTGATGCTGGTTACTTATCTGAATGAATCATTAGCGCCTGTGTCTGTGTAAGATGGATGCAAATGGCTGATAATATCACTTGTACTGCGCGCCGGATTGCTAAATTCGGACCTATCTATTCATCCGGATTTGAAAAACTGGAGGTACCCTCTTTAGAGTAGCAGTTTTGGTGGGGAGGCCCAAACGCTGGGGCATGACATGTGGGAACATACGTATTTTGGATTTTACTATTATCAAAAACATTTTCTATTTTCTGCAAATCAGCTTTGCTGTATAGTCTGGGATGGAGCAGCAGAGTCGCCTCATCGTGATTAGAGGATAGTAGGTTGTTTTATACTGCTGAAGACTTAGATATAGCAGGATAATTATTTAATGGGTTGTCTAGACACTACACGTATCTGCTGCCTAGAACCTTCCCATCCCAGAAGTCACAAACTGAGCAAATGGCTAATCTAAATGAATCGTTAGGGGGCATCTATGTAATCACCTCAAGATGGATAAAATTGGCTGCTGTGAGACTGTAATGATAACATCACTTGTGCAGAGCTCCAGACCACTAAATCTTGTTCTGCCTGGTCATCATCTTAAAAATGATCGGAAAAACTTTTTGGGAATTTTATGAAGTCAGATGTCCCCCCCCCCCCCCCCCCTTCCTTTTCAAAGTTGCAAACTTTGTGGTTGGAGTCCGTGGTGATTGCGGTACACATTAAAACACATATTTTTGTGGCAAATTATCATTTATTGGTTATGATCTATGCTGCTGAGCTTTGCCGTACAGACTGGGCTAGAGGAGCAGAGTCATCTCAGAGTGATTTCTTTGTACTGCTCAAGATCTACACAAGTCAGGGTTTTCAGATGGCCGTCTTATCTGTTATATGGATGTTTATACTCTGCACTGATCAGCCGATACAGAACTGTCCCATCGCTGGTCACTATACAGAGGTGAAGCCTAAGGTAGAAAACTTTGTCTATAGTATAGGTGGTAACTGGGTACTGCGGCACAGCTCCTATTCAATTACTCTAGCATTGAAAAACTGGAGTACAGACACGCTGAACTAGACAGATTCTTCTCTTCCTGGTTCCGTACACTATATAGCAGTGATGGCAAACCTTTTATACACCGAGTGCCCAAACTAGAACCAAAACCCATGTTTTTTTTGCAAAGTGCCAATGCGACAATTTAAGCAGTAACTTATTACTCCCTGCTCTGTCACAGGTTTAAATTGTATAGGAACCTGAGGACACCAATACAGTAGAAAGAAGGAGAAGTTTGGATCATCATTGTAGCTTCCTTCTAGGGTCCTGGGCTGCCTGGGACTGCAAGAGGCCTTGAGTCCTGTCTGGCAAACTCTACCCTGGGGTGAAGGCAAGGGTGCCTATAAAGAGGGCTCTGAGTGCCACCTCTGGCACCCGTGCCATAGGTTCGCCACCACTGCTATATAGGATCTCGAGGATGTCCAGTTGGCACTTGTGGTCCAGATACTAGAACCCAGAGATCCGATTATGTTGATCTCTTCACTAGATATACTATATATAGATATATTAGATATCAAGAATGGATAAGGGCCAAGACAATTTTTTTAAAGGGATGTACTAGGATAAGGTCTGACATTTGACACCTTTAACCCCTTTAAGACCAGAACCTATATAATTTATATTGGGAACTAGACATAAATGCAGTCCGTCTGGCTCCAGCAACCAACAACACCCACCACCTTAATGGAGGTGATGGCGTCGGATAATCCGGAATCTGCAGTATTGATCTGTGACGATAAGGAGCATATGTGATGTACATGACTTGCTGTCAGTGTATAGGACGTCGTTCACATTGCCATCTCTGTATAACCCCCTGTACGGACCCCCGCAGTCATTATAAATCTCCATACACGGGGTTCTGCGTTGCCGCGCTCCCGAGGATTTGCACGATCCGGTGACATTGTAAGTGGTGAATGTTTGAGCGTCTTTGATCTGTGGGAGCCATTAGCAGGTTTATGTATGTGTCTGCCGGGATTCATTTGGTGTTACAGCCGGGATTACAGCAATCTGTGGCGGGCGGTGCGTGTGCTTAAAGACGTACAACCTTTCTGTTTATGGGATCTCCGTGGTACGGTAGTTCCAAAGTATCGGGTCTTAATTGTAGGATAAATTCTAGAATGTGAGATCTCGGCATTAACAGTGTGAGGATTTACCAGGAAGCTGAAACGCTGAAGCACAAATCGGAGTAAGGATTTTTTTTTTCCGGGGTAACTTAAGGAATTTCGGAGGAGCTCCATACAACCAATTGTTTCACCCCTATGCGTGGGGGATAGACTATGGTTGGCCATCCTATACTATACACACACACACAGGTAGTATAAAATAAAATTTTTGGCTACAAAAATTTTGGACAGGCGTAGTTGGTCTGGCTTAATGTGGGTTCACATTGGGATGTCCTCAATGAAAACCCTCTTCTGGACCCGCCCTGTGTGGCCTTACAACACACCTCGTCTTCTCCATCAGCCGTAGCTACCTCCTGCTTTCTTAGCGAGCGCTTGTCCCGTCTTTGTCTATGAATGACTTTTCTCCTCCAACAGATTCAGATCCTTATGACGACTTCTCCCAGTCCTTGACTTATGGCTGCCGGCACTTCCCTGATGGTAACGGTGTTCTCTTCATATGAGTTATATTCAGTCATAAAATACAGACCGTCAGAGAGTGAACATTGACCCAGAGGCACAACATGGTCATTTTGATACTAGGTGTCCCTGTATCCTTTAAGGACTCCTGTTTTCATGATGGCAGCCAAGGTCTACCTTCCATGCAGATGGCGGGATCACCAGAGATTGGGAGTATATGTTAGATAAGACCACCGATCCTAGTCAGACACATCACCTACTGCTTACATCGGTTGTAAGAGCCTCCTAAATTCTTAGTTCTAATTTGGTCCTTCTTGGTCTTGGTGGACATGGATGACATTTCTTCTCCACAAGGTTCAGATCCTTATGACGAGATCTCCCGGGCCTGCTGCCGGCACTGTCCTAATGGTGGCCCTGCTCTCTTTGTTTCAGTATACTCAGCCTGCAATCCTAATTTCATAATGGGCTTGTTGCAGGAGCTCCTAGGACCATGGGTTAAACCCCACAGTGATGGCGAACCTTTTTGAGACCGAGTGCCCAGACTACAACCAAAATCCACGCATTTTTCACACAGTGCCAATAATAATTTGGTAACTAGTAAAAATTAGTAATTAGTAATATTAATTTATTTTTTTGTTGAATTGTTCTCCTAACCTACCTGCCTCCTAAGGACACTGATACAATTGAAAGCAGGAGGGCAAATCCGGACCATCACTGTAGCTTCTGTCCAGGGTTCCGCTGTACAGGAAGAGTTATGGGGCCAGCAGGAGGACCTTCAAAGATATTCCGGTCCTCTCCGCACCTTCTTGCTTTTCGTTCAGTCCAAAGCCGCCAAGAGATTCTAGGTGCCGGGGATCTATTTTCGCTCCTATTTTCCAGGATGTATCTTGTACATGCTTGGCCACTGAGGTGCCACCCTGTGAGGACATATGAGATACTTCCCTGATGATTAAAGAGTTAAAATCGCACTGAGTTTAGTAAATCTTGACTTTAATGGCTCTGCAGGTTCCCTTTAAGCGTAAACTGGATGATATCCCTTATCCCTTATAATTCGTCTGCATCGTCAGGCTCGTTCATTAAAGCCGTGTAATTAGAGCCATTCGTTTGCGGCTTTGCTGATTCCTGCACTTGTGGCCATGTAAATGTAATAGGATTTTATTTTTGTCATTTCATTAGAAATCTACGTCCCTAATTAAAATCCTGCAGCGGGATGTTTGAGTGCCCGGACATGCTGAAAATGCCCTTGCTGACGCGTTTCGTGTTAATAGGAAGACCTCTGCCAAGTAAGGCTTTTACATCTGCCCCCCCCCATCTAAGATGAAGAGTGCAGATATGTGACTACATCCAGACGCTCTCCTCAATCAGCCGCTGCGTTATTACAGCCAGACAGCTTTAGGTGCCGCGCGCTTCGCTTCACCGCTTACATTTATGGATGCTCTGACTTATTAACATAAAATATGTAATTTAGCGGAATAATTTTTTGGAGATATATTCTACTGTACTACACATCATAAATTTATACAGAAGCCGCTATAAGGGCTTGTTCAGACTGCTGTAATACAGATGCATTTTATCGAATGTGCAGGTTAAATGATAATTAGATCAATCTCCATTGCTTAGTTTTCTGATCTCCCACATTGGATTACATTACAGTATCTGGTGTCCACATCTACTCCCTGTACAATGACCTCTATATAGATAACAATGACCCATCATTACATCACTACTGACAATAGATGATGCCACAGCTTATCTCCTCCTCCTCCCTGTACAATGACCTCTATATAGATAACAATGACCCATCATTACATCACTACTGACAATAGATGATGTCACAGCTTATCTCCTCCCGAAAAGAGGGTCAGATCTCGCATAGAAATGTGTAAGCAGTGACTAATACAAAACACGACTACACATGGCACACTCACTAAACGCACCACACCACATGCGCAGCCCTGGCCCACTTAGCTAACTTACATCGCCCATACTGGCCGCACACCACCAGCGAAGCACATACATACCCCTACATACGCACATTCACACACGCAACACACACACACGCAGCACCTGGCACTCTCACTACTATAACATAGTACCTGGCGCACACACCACAGCGCAGCACATAGCATACCCACTACACATAGGGCACACTCACTACACCGCACACACACACGCGCAGCACCTGGCACACTCGCTACAACACAGCATATCCACTACACATAGCCACACATACTACAACACATATAAACTCCCTACACATAGGCACACACATTACACCACAGCATGCCCGCTACACATAGTGGCACACACATACTACAACCAGCATGCCCGCTAACACTAGGCCACACATACACACCAGCATGCCCGCTACACACTACACACCAGTACACAGAGTGCAGTGATTACAGTGTGTGTCGGGTTTTGCACTCACTTGGCCCTGCCTCTGTCCCGATAGAATCACATAACCCTGACACCCGGGCCTGCAGGGGGAGCTTGCACAGCAGCCCGCATGTCTCTCCCCAGGACTGCGCTGTTTTCTCCGGTGTCTCTCCAACGCGCCGCTTGACACGATCACTGCATCAGGTGTCCTGCGGAGCGGCCCCTGTTGCGCCGCTGCGATCCTGCTATCGATATTTTCCCTCCTTTGCAGCGCGCCGCACCAACTCAGCCAGCCTACAGGAAATAATTGCCATCGTACTTTGACGCATGGCAATTATTTTGGGGGGCAATGGCGCCCATCAGCTGCCCGTGACGCTTGGTGAGGCGTTAATGCGACCTCTGTGTGCACCCATCATATAATGAGCTATAGCATGTGCCCCATTCCATCAGGGTCCATAGTCTTTTCCCTCATTACTTTATGGTATATAGTATGTGCACCTAT
Source organism: Engystomops pustulosus (assembly GCA_019512145.1). Classification (NCBI taxonomy): domain Eukaryota; kingdom Metazoa; phylum Chordata; class Amphibia; order Anura; family Leptodactylidae; genus Engystomops; species Engystomops pustulosus. The sequence goes on along the minus strand of CM033642.1, from coordinate 2,996,863 downwards.
TATATAATGGTATATAGTATGTGTCCCCCACTACATCGGGGTCCACAGCTAGTCTCCAGCTGAATGTATGACCTATTTGCACAAAGATAATCCCAAACCACTGGGCGTGCTGATCAGTTTTTGGCCCCACGTCTATGTTTTCGGACTAGCACCATGACAAGTCTATGCCCATATGTTCATTACTTCGTCCATAAGCCGTATTGTCAGAGTACAGACGGCTGCGACACGTCACTAACTACAAACAATCACAGACAGACAGACGTTGTGTCCCGACACACATGATACCCGGACTCCTCGGATATCGGTAGTTACACAATGAGCAGTCAGTGTTACATGACAGAGCTGCACATCCATCTGCCACCACATGATACATCACATGACGGACCCTCAGGCACTATGAAGCCTTTGGTCTGACGAGCTAAAAGACCCCGAGGCTCTTTCCCTCCATAAAGTGAATATACACTTGGAAATATACAAGGATGAACTCACCAGTGAAACCTATCCACAAAGTGTTAAATGACTATTTTTACTTGGACATGGTCTGTCACATTGTCCCTGGATGATGATAACCCAACTCCCTGCTCCACTATTGATCCTCTGCCGCTGTTGTGTGCGGCTCAGGCCGGGGTGGCGCAATTTGATGACATCATCAAGCTTGCTGGGCTTCAGAGCCGCACGGAGCAGTGACAGAAGAGGTTGCGCTATAAAATAGGGGCTATATTTTGTGGGGGTGCTTGGAAAAGGGGGCAACTGAAAGGGAGGGTCATTCTTAGTTGGTGATCCACAGATGGATATTATACAGTGCATGGGGCGGGGTCGCACAGGAAAGGAAATATATATGTAGAGAAATATGCCTCTCATAGACAGCAGCACAGACTGTGGCCCCTCTTAGGGAAATGTAGTTCGTTCAAGTGAATGGGGCTGATGTTTTTTGTAGTCAATATTTAGCATAACAGGTCCCCTTTAAAGGTAAAGTAGAAATCCTTTAAAATAATGACGTCTTTGTCATTTATGAGCCAAATCCTTGATATTCTAGAGTTTCTACTTCTGACTACAGTCGTCACTGCAAATATCAAGCTTTCAGCAATTGATTCCTGATAAACATTTAGACACAAGCGGCGCAGACGTGAGGAGAGGCCCCCGGCCAGTACGTTACCTGATCCTGTTTAGTAGGAGACAGCTTTAGCCTCTTTTGATGGGTTTCTCTGTTTGGTGTGCGCTCCTTCGTCAACATATCTGACTCTTGAGAGCTGAAAGATAGGAAATTAAAGGTTCTTTCCAATTAAAGGGAAACAACCAAAGGGAAAAAAACAAAAACTCCATTAGTGTATATAGACTTCCTTGTGGGCAGTTTACACTGTGGGACCGCCCCCGAGGAGCTAGAAAGTAATGGCTGACTTTAGAAATAAGGTATATCCTGTCCCTGCCTCCTTGCACCTTTGTTCAGTGCTTTAAAAGTGGATGTGGTTTCACTTGAAAGGGTGTGGCTTTCTCACAAGTAGGTGTGGGCAGTTTTAACTGGAAATTGTACTGAAATTTTTGCCAAAAAGTTGACGAAACACCACATTTTTCAACCGTTTTAGCGGCCTTCTAAAAGGGGGTGTGGTCCAAATTCCCAATTGTGCAAATGATCAAAAAAATGCATTTTATGTATTTTTCTGGTGTTCACCAAGCTGGACTAAACTGGAAAGTTGGGCTGGACAGTCTGTCAGTTGTATATGAAGTAAACCCCATAGCGCCTATGTGTATAATAGGGATCACAACCTCACTTCGGAGCCCCTCGGTGGCAGCGGTCTGTGGGGTGGGGGCTTAGCTTGCGTTCTTTCTCTTAAAGGGGCCCACAAGTTTTTGGTTGTCCTGTATATAAAAATGTATATAAATGTATGTTACCTGATGATTTTTTCTTGAGTTTTCTGCAAAATAAATTTCTGCAGCTGCCTCTGATCCAGCTCGGCCGCCCTCGAGAGGTCCTCACGTGCCTGTAGTGCTATGTTAGCTTCGGAGAGCCGGTCCTCCATACTCTGTGTGTGATACAGAGGAGATCGATTTTATATCTAATCCTACTCCTTGCCTGCTCCTAGGGGAAAAATATGCTACTTGTTTGTTTTGTCCCCGACCGACCTTGGGTATGGGGAATTCTGTTCCCTCCTAATATATGGGGCAGAAGATTGAGCACCATCCCCCCCACTATTGGGGTCAACAAGACACTCTGATTACTTGGGAGAATCATTGCAAATAAAGTGGTTTTTGGGAACATGAAGGTGTTGGCCACTTTAGGGGGGTGCCAGATCTGCCAATATAGATAAGAGAAGTTTGTGAAGGTGGTGAAAATCAAGTAAGGCAACCAGGACATTTCCCAGGACAGCTGATAAGGGGGTGGGGGGCTTTTTTATGTAATAAGGGCTCCAGCGGGGGGCTAATATGCTTGTCCCGGTGATGAGGGCGTCTGATTGGAGCTGGCAGGCCCATTGTCGGTGGCGTTGTGCTGCCTTCCATCATGCCATTACCTGGCATCGCTCCTGACAATCCCTCAGTTGCTGCAGAAGGCGCTGATTCTCGTCTTTCAGCGAGTTCCTACTCGACGTGATTTCTTTTACAGTAGACTTGAGATTTTCGATGATGACCCCGCCGCTCCTGATTGTCTCCTGAGAAGTGTCAAGCTGGCGCCTCAATCTTCTGATTTCGCTCTGGTTATTGGTAATTGCCTGGTCCTGCAGCGGTGTCCTGCCCGCCAGCGGCTCCTCGCGGCTTTGTGACTGCAGAACACACATCACAATTACACACAGTATCCTTTATTGTGGGCGAAAAAAAAATAATGAGCCCCCGGGCACCAATTAGACAAATGAAACCCTCTAAAAAGATACGCGGCTCCGCTCAACACGCCAGAAATAATGACCCGGAGTCGAAAAAAACCAAGAAAGGAGCTGGAAACCGCAAAAATGCGGAAAAATGAAAAAGTCTCCTCCAGGTTCACAAATCTCATTTCATCCTGGACGCCGTCCAAACGAAACAAATGCAAAATCAGGTATCAAACCAATCGGATCGTCATATGTGCGAAATAATCACAAAAATGGAAGGATGGGAATTACCAGTAATTAAAACGGAGTCGTCTTGTATATCAAAGCCTCTGCTGCACCTTCACAATGTCACCCTCATTACCGGCATCATATGAAGAGTTAGTACTACCTCCTTGTCTCTTCAAGTAAATATTGATGCACAAAATCGCTTTCTGTAAATGACAGACACAGATATCCCATCTCTTCCTGTAAATAATACAGGCACAGATAGTACTGGCTTCCCATCTCTTATTTAGATACACCGCTTCCTCAGAACAGACATTTAAATGGGTACTCCAGCAGGGCCTATGACAATACACAGCACCGCCAGCGATCAGTTGTTCTAAAGGACCACAGTGCCGTCCATTGTATAGTGGCAGTGCTGGGTACTGCAGCTCTGCCACACTCACTTGAATTGAACATATACGTGCTGGACGGTGTTTGCGTACCTGGAGATATTGACATTTTTCGAGAAGATTCTTCCTCTGCTCATTTAGCTTCTTGATATTATTCTGATACAGCAATCTCTGGCTCTCCCACTCCTTGGCTTGGTCTTTATATTCCTGGGAAAGGAAAAAAAAAATCCAAATCATGGAACTTAACATTTTTATCCAACTTTGGTTGATTCCTCCCACTTGGGCTACATTCACACGTATATAAGTCCCCCATAGGTGGGCAATAGGCACACGGAGCGATACGGTGCAGCACTCATCACGTTACAGCGCCGTGCATTGCAATGGAGAGGGGAGGGGTCAGCACTCCTCCTCTCCCTCGCAGTGAATGTATGTAACCCGGCAGGCATATGTTAGTGTGAATGTAGCCTTAAACACATTAATCCTGGAGCCTGCATAGGAAAAAAAACTTCTCGGTTCACGCTTGTGGTGTCTTCCTCCGGTACCCCTGACATTGACAGGCCCGCCAATAGACCCCCTTGACTAACATCCTTTAGGCTCCTGGTGGGGAATCTGTATTATATCTGGGGGCTGGCTTAGTAACTATAGAGTATGCGTACCCTACTTTGGCCCCCAGTGTTGCAAGTCCCTGCCTGATTGGCCACAGTGGACCCATGATTGTGCCAAAATGGGAGCCGGAATTATAGATTAGGGAGTGACCAAAGACAAATGATCGTTTATGGAAAGATTCTTCATTGACGCAAGATTTTTGAAAAAAAAAAAATTACAAAGATATCAAACTTTTCAAATTTTTAGCAACCTAAGCTCAATATTCACGGCCACCTTAACACAAAGGTGGGAGATGAAAGTAAAAAATCCTCCTCCGGCATGTGAATCCTACAGGGGGGGGTCATGATTTTACCCCGCATTTTCAACAGAGTTGTCAACAGAGGTCATGCGAACAATAGAAGATTTTTGGGCCTACTGACTAGCCTTCAGACTACCAGTGTCACTCTTTAATAGTCTATAGTTTTTTTCTTAAAGGTAATGTAGGGGGCAGGTGAGAGAATATAAATGCAGGATCAGACTACACACGCTCTGTTTGTAGTCTGTTACTATGAAGACATACTGCTCGGCTTAGAAAAGGTCAAAAGGTCAACTTGGTACTGGCAGGCCCCAGGTTACTTACAGGATAGGTTCTATAGGTTTGTTCTTAAGTTGAATTTGTATGCAAGTCAGAACTGTATATTTTATAATTGTAGATCCAGACAAATTTTTTTGGTCTCTGTGACAACTGGATTTGAAAAATGTTGGGTTGTCATAAGAACCAGGATTAACAATAAAGCTTCATTACAGACACCCGTGATACCTGTTATAGCTGTGTATTGTAGCCTAGGTCTAAAGTACAGTAAATTACCAACTAGGGGTCGTCTGTAAGTCGGGTGTTCTTAAGTAGGGGACCGCCTGTATTTGTATCTTAAAATCTGTCCACCCACTAAAGTGCCTTTTATTATAGTTCATATACTGGTCAGTCAGCTCAATATCTCTAAAGGGGCAGAAACCCTTTATTTTCAGCACAGAGGCCCCTCCCCCTAGAAAACAGAAGGTTTACGCCCACTTGACTACTAGCAAATTATTACGGGGGCGTATTGTTTAGAAAGGGAAGACGGATTTTTAAAGAACCAACATCAGTTTGATCAGGCAGTCATCACGCAGTCATAATTTTGTAACCCTAATATATTTGGTGTTCTCTTCAAGGGGAACCTGTTAGCAGGTTTTGCCCCACTAAACTACTAGTCTCCTCAGGTAGGGTAATGAAATGTGCTTTCCTCTTTTATGTGAAATCTTATCCAAAGTCAGGCAAATACGACTCTTCTCATCCCGTTTTCACATGAGACGAGTCACATTTAGTGGTTACAGGAGAAGTGTCACTACATAAGACTATCTTTTGTTATATAGCACCTAGAAACATTTTTATGTTATGTTAAACATATAAATCTCATCTTTCCGATCCAACTCGAGCTTATGGTTCTGTGAGCTACAGAACTGGACATACCGTCAGTTAAATAATAAGCAGCAAGTGGATCTTTATCTGCATTTCCAACTATTTATCTTTAGCTGCCTGTATCTCCGGTTCGGCGTGTTTCTAGGTGCTATAGAACAGAAGATAGGGAAAGCTGAAGTGACATTCCCACTGCAACCACTAAACTTGACTCATCTCAGGTGATAATGGAATGAGAAGAGTCAAATTTGCCTGACTTTGGAGTCAATTTTTTTTTTTTTATAGGTAAACGGGCGAGATTTCCCATAAAACAGGGAATGCTAAATAGGACATTTCATACGCAACCACCAGAGGGGGCTGTTACTTTAATGGGGTAAAAACTGCTGACAGGTTCCCTTTAAGGGAAAGAGACATTGAAAAATACACTTTGCTCTTAGGTTTATTATTATCGTAAAGGCCAAGTCGTTGTTAAAGCAAATATTCTGCTTTGCCGCTTCCTCATGATACGAGGATGATTTATGTGTCCCCCTCTCGCTAGTAATTACCTTGTAAATTAGTCGGCAGTGAACGCTCAGTAAATTGCTGTACTCAAAAATCACTATTTACCCAATGAATCAAAGCTATTAACGCCAATAAACAGCGAACTTGTCGTAAACCGGCTCCCGCGGCGCAGGGGATTGATAGCTGTGTGTGTGTCGTAACCGGCTACTACTCACAAGATATTTCTTAATTACTGCACCGACACCCGGACCCTACAAACCCCATAAGATTTCATGGTCCGTCATCATTTAGCTGTCAGGATGTAGCGCTCCGGTGCGCAGGCCTCGGCAATACAGAAGGACCCTAGAGGGGCCGCTAACAGCTTTACCCAGAGTCTCCAAGGACTAGGGAACATTTACTTGGACTTGAGGTCTGTATCAGTGGACTAAATACAAAATCGGGGTGGGGGGGGGCACCTGGGAACTGTCAAGCTCCCTGGTTCTGGGGTCTATTTTCGCACGAAAAGAAAAGTATCCGCCCCCCCATGGCAGGCTGTACCCCACTATGAAGAAAGCTCAAACGTTAAGGTCTGACATGTGTTACGTTTTGTGGAAGGTCCGTTTTGGTTGTACGCAGCTCCTGGAAGACCAATGTATTATGGTTTTTAACAAGATCTCAGATGTATTTAACGTAGTGAAATTCTGTGGTGTGCGTTACTACTCCTCCCAGTTGATATGACCCAGCTCCTCGCCAAGGGGGCCTGTGAATAGGGGGCCCTCGCCAAGGGCAGGCCTGTTGAATGGGCTCCTCGCCAGGGGCCTGTGTACTGGGGGCTCCCTCGACAGGGCCTGGTGAATGGGGGCTCCTCGCCAAGGGGCCTTGGTGAATGGGGCTCCCTCGCACAGGGGCCTGGTGAATGGGGCTCCCTGCCAGGGGGGCCTGTTGATGTGGTTTAGGCTGCGGGAAACACAGTAACCTTTCCATTTGGTTTGGCGTAAGGGGTTAGGCCCTTACAAGTGGGCACATAATAAGACTCACAGGCTCCTTCTACACTGGATAGGTCAGTTGGACTCACAGGCTCACTCGTAATAATGGGTGGACAGAAATAAGACTTACGACTCATCCATTTGCAAAACCTCTGGCACTTTCTGTAGTACAAGGGTAGTGATAGAAAACTCGTGCAGGTCAACCTTCCACAACGGGGTGTGGCGAGTCAGACTCAAGCTACGTCCTTACCCTTCCACCCCCCCCCGCCGCACACCCCCCCCCACCAACCCCCCCCCCACCCCCCTGTACCCACCCCCCCCACCCCCCTCGCCCCCCCCCACCCCAACCCACCAACTCCCCCCTCCCCAACCCCCCCCCCCCCCCCCACCTCCCCAACCCCTAACCCCCCACCCCCCACCAGCCCTCCCCACCGCACCACCCCCCCTGCGACAACCCCCCACCCCCCTCGACCCCCCCCACTCCCCCCCCCACCCCACTACCCCCCCAACCCCCAGCGCCCACCCGAAACCCCCTCCCCACTCCCCCCACCCCGCCACCCCACCCCCCCCAACCGCCTCCCGACCGCCGCAGCCCCCCTCCCCTCCCCCCTCCGCCACCTCCCCCCTCACCCCCCCCGGACGTCCCACCCCCCCAACCCCCCCCTCAACCAACCATACACCCCAACCACCAACCCCGTCCCCTCCCCCTTCACCCCCCCCACCGACCCCCCCCTCCACAACCCCACCCACCACCCCCCACCCGCCCGGCGAGCACCCCCCCACACGCCCCGCCACCACACGCCCCCCCCTCCGAACCCCCCGCCCACACAACGCCCCGCCCCCCCACGCTAGCTATCCCGCCCGCCCCCACACACAACTCCCCACCCCAAACACCCAAATTCGCATACCACCCCCCCACACACCAGCCCCCAAACCCGCCCCGCACACCACCCAAACACCCCCACCCCCCCCCGGCCCCCACTCACCCACCGAACACACTCCCCCCCACCCCACCCCACCCCCGCCCCCACCCCCACCGACCGACACCACCAGCCACCTCACCCCACCCCAACCCCACCGCCCCCACCCCCCCGCCCCACCTAAGCCCCGCAAAAGTGTTTAATAGTCGGACTCACATTCTCTACTTGCAATTGTAAGGAATTAATAAAAGGATGTCAACAAGTGGTTTAAGGAAGCAGGACTCACAGGGGGATCCCTCTTAAAATGCTGGCGGGGGAAGGAAAGACTCACATGTCTACTTTACAGGTCTCAGTATATTCAGACAGTGGGACAACACAGATAACTCACCTCCAGCTTCTGGGACAACCAGCGGATCTCGGACTGACTCTTGTCGTAGGGTCCGGAGAGGAGTCGATACTTTCCCCTTGGGGTTTTTCATGTGATAATAATGGAGTTTTCATAACTTTCTTCAATTTACAAACTGAGAAAGATGGAAACATATGACGATATTTATATTTCAATCTAAAAATGATCCCTAGCTCTGATCATATGTCCAACCTTTTATTCTCTTTATCTACTGTAATGTCATTCATGTGTAAGGAGACGGGCGTTAGCAGCAGGGGCATACCAAATGAGAACTAACGGACATACTAGCCACTACGGACACACCCTCAGTGCATTAGTGTACTTCATATATGATCTATACGCATATAAGCTGACCCGATAAAGCACGTAACCTTTTTAACCAACAAACAAAACAGGAGACCTATTGACTCATATAAAAGGGTGGGAAATGCATTGGTCACAGCCGCGTAATCCCAACGCCCCCCTTTCCCCGCAAATAACCCGCAAAGCCTGCGCTGCTTCCGCCCGCCTAACACGTATACCATAGCACGCCTTCTCTTCCCCCCCAGCTATACCGCCTGCTGCTTCCCGTCCCATTTAAGCCACCGCCGCTTCACCCGCCCCAGTGTTAGCATCCTCGCTTCCCGCCCCAGTGTACATACCACGCTGCTGCTTCCACCTGCCCGCAAGTGTAGCAGCCTTGCTTTTTTGCTTCCCGCCCCATGTATAGGCAGCCTGCTGCTTCCGCTCCCAAGTGTATCGGCGCCGTCTGCTTCCCGCCCCGTATATAGCCAGCCTGCTGCCTTCCCGCCCCAGTATAGGGCCAGCCTGCTGCTATCCTCCCCAGTATGTAGCCAGCCTGCTGCGACCACCCAGTATATAGCCAGCCAGCCTATCCTGCCCCAGCATATACCGCCAGCCGCTTGCCATCCCCCACATATAGCCAGCCCAGCCTGCTGCACCAGCATATAGCCAGCCACCTGCAGCATAGCCCAGCATATAGCCAGCCAGATGCTGCCCCCAGTCATATAGCCAAGCCACCTGCTGCCCCAGCATGATAGTCCAGCCAGCATCTTCCCCGCATATAGCCAGCCAGCCTCTCGACCCAGCATATAGCCGGTAGCCCTCTGCCCCAGCATTAGCCACCTGCAGCTGCCCCCCCCCATTATCCATTTTTCACATTAGACTCTTGCTGAACGAAACACAAACCATCCTGTTATAATCTAAGAGAGATTTAATCATCTTACAGCCAGCAGAGATTTAAAGTGACTATATACAGACCCTAGGGGAAAATGATTTCTAAAAGTTTAGGTCAATGCATAAAATTCCTAGATTAAAAAAAGTAGAAGTGTGGTGATCGAACAGCACATCACTCAAGATTTAGAGGTGCGTTATGAGGTTGGTTTGACCGTTGAGGAGGCCACAGATAGATAAGTACAGTTATAATTGTTGTGGATTCTTCACTATTGTTGGTTTATTTAGCACAGCGCCATCTGTGGGTAGTCGGTCATATGTAAAATGCATTTCTATATGCACTGACTTCTGAGCTGACATGCAAAATGATTTTGATAGATTTCTCTTTCGTGGAGAGCAGTTTCTCCCATTACTATGTACGACATTATGGTAGGTAGACAGATCAGAAAAAGCTTGCACTCGAGCTCTCAATAAGAGGATGAAGAGAACACTTACCTGTGACTGATGCTGAGTTACAATCCTGAATATTACGCACCTACTCTGCGTGGTGGCACTGGTACTACATGACACTTACCTTACTGATCGTTCAAATCCTCTTACTCCTGCCTGCTGCATGGCGGGAGTCAACTGTGACATAACTTACATTCTGCTTGTACGATCCTGAGTTATATCATGTATTATACTCAGAGGTGAACTCACTATTATGCTGCTGCGGTGCAAGTCACTGTGTACATACATGACCATTATTATCTTGTACTGATCCTGAGTAATCCTGGATTATACTCCAAGCTGCACTCACATTGCTGCTGCGTGCAGATTCACGGTATACATACATTACTTATTCCTGTCTGATCCTGAGTTAATCCTACTATTATACTCAGAGTGCACTCATATTCTGCTGGTGCCAGTCCACTGTGTCATACATGACATTACTTATCCTGTACTGATGCCGGAGTTAAATCCGATATTATCTCCAGACGCACTCCACTATTCTTCGCTGTGCAGTCACGTGGTGGCATACTGACATTACTTATCTTTGTACTGATCCTGAGTGTAACTTCCTATGATTATACCTCCAGAGCATGCCACTCACCTATCTCGTGTGTGCAGCACTGTGTGCATAACTGACAACTTATCCTGACTGATCCGGAGTTACCATCCTATATTTATACTCCAGGCAGCGTGCACACGCATTCTGCTGCGTCATCAGTTGGGTGTACATACATGGGGAGCATTGCTTATCCTGCTACTGATCCTGAGTTACATCCTGTATTATACTCCAAGCTGCACATCACTTTCTGTGCTGTGCGTCACTGGTACATAGCATGACATTAACTTATCTCACTGATCCTGAGTTTACATCCTTGTATATTACTCCAGGAGTTGCAGCACTCGCTATTCTTCTAGGCTGGAGTATGTGTACATTACAGACTACGTATCCGCAGTGAGCCGGAGAGTTACTCCTGTCATTATACTCCAGAGCTGCACTCACTATTTACTTCGTGACTGGTGGCAAGTCACTGTTGTACATACATTTACTTATCTGTACTGTATCCTGAGTACTCCGTATATAACCGAGCTCCTGACTTGTTGTCTCAGGGCTACACTACTTCTGTATGACTGTTACACCTTATACTCCAGAAGCTGCCCATTATGCTGCTGCAGTCATGGTGGCAACATGACATTCTTATACCTCACTGATCCTGATTTACATCCTGTTTATACCCAGAGCGTGCACTCATATTCGCTGCTGGTGCCAGTCACTGTGTACATACTGACATAATCTACCCTGTAACTGATCCTAGTTAATCTGTATTAACTCCAAGCCTTGCACTCACTAACTGCTGTGCAGCACTGTGTGCATACATGACATTATTATCCTGTACTATCCGAGTTACATACTGATTATACTCCAAGCTGCACTCCCACTATTTGGCTGCTGGTCAGCACTGTGTCCAATACTGACATTACTCATCCTGTACCTGTCCTGGTTACTCCTATTTACCCAGAGCTGCCTCACTATTCTGTCTGCTGGTGCGTAACATAAAGGTATATAACAGTGTATGTACATACAGTTTCCAGGTTCGCAGTATATAATGCACTTGTATAAATCACTACCTGACTTTTCAGCGCTTCAAGCTGTCTCATAGTTCTGCACAACTCCTTTGAGTCTTTCTGCTTCCTCAGCTTCCTGGAGAGGACCTCGATCTAAGACCAGGAATAATACAAAAGTTCTTATTTATATAGCGCCTACAGATTAAGCAGCGCTGCACAAAGTTGGGGCTCATAATTTAAACAACCTAACAGTATGTTTCGGAGTGTGGGAGGAAACTGGAGGACCCGGAGGAACATCCACGCAAACAACAGAGAACATACAAACTCTGGCAGATGTTTGACCTGATGATTTGGACCCAAGACCCCAGCGCCGCAAGGCAGAAGTGCTACCACTCATCCTCCGTGCCGCCCTAAGGAATGATAATCTATTCTATTTGACCAAATGTCGTCACATCCGTTGACCCATTCGTTGTTACCTGACATGAGTTCTTTTTGCTCACTGCCCCTCTGGTTCTGTTCAGTTCCTGCTCCTGAGCTTCCAGCTCTTCTCTCCAGCACCAGGACCTGCTTCTCTCCCACTCCACCTTCTTGCTGTTCACCATGATGTCGATCTGGTGCATCAGTTCCTCCAGCTCGTTCTCACAGGAGGAGTCACTAGGAGACAAGTCAAAGTTTCTCAGCCTGTGTCCATTGCTGATGCTCCCTGTCCCCCTTCCCTACTGTCCTAACACATGTCAGCTGTCAGTGACAAAATACTACAAGAGCTGAGAGTTTGTTACAGTGGTTTACAGTGTAGGAAACCGCAGACAACACTGGGCCACTTTTTCAGAAACTAGTGGAGCCTCTACTATGTGCTAGTTGCGTGCAGTGTGCAGGGGGCGCCAGACTCATCAAAACTGGGCTTCATGAATCTGGGGCCCCCTGTTTTGGGCACTGTGTTTCACTGCGGATTGTGACAACAAACTATAACTAAGCAGTAACACATTTTTTTTTGTCTTGTCGGAACGGGAGCAGCCATAATAAATGTGGCCCTATATCCAACAAAGCGTTAGTGCACGGAGGACACGCACCCCATGGTCTGGTACTTGTGGGGGGCCGCCAGCTGCTCCGTCATGTCCATTTTACAGGAGTCTCACCTAATGAAGGACAGAGAGAAGATAAATCCACATAAAATCATGCAAACATCGTACACACAGCTCTGCTATTCCGGCTCTCATACACTGTCGTATACAGCCGCGTCTTTTAACACCTCATATCCTGCAGACTCACCTGCGCTCTATACCCAGCCTCATACACTGCACCATCACACCGCATCTATATACAGCCCATACACTCTCATCACGCTTCTTACCGCCTCAACACTGCTCGCTCAGCTCCTCTCACCCGCGTCTAGTTACAGCCTCATACACTGCTCACCGCGTCTATATCACACCTCATACACTGCTCATCACCGCGTCATATACAGCCTCATACACTGCTCATCACCCCACCTCACCCACCGCGTCTATATGCCGCCTCATAGCACGCTCATCTACACGGTGTTATAGACACGCCTGGCATACACTGTCCACTGCTCTTCCCGTCCTATATCACGCCTCTACACTGCTTCATCACCCGCGTCTATATACAACCTTCATACACGCTCATCACCCCTATTACCGCCGCATCATACATGCTCATCACGCTGCTTAACACAGCCTCAACACGCCTACGCTCTTATACAGACCTCATACACTGTTCATACAGCGTCTATATAACCACGCCTCATACACTGCTCAGATTCCCACCGCTCTATATAAGCTCATACAGCTCTATCACCAGGTTTGTCGATATACTAGCCTCATACTGCTCAATCACGCGTCCTATAAGCCTATCCGCCTCACGTCTAAAATAGCTCAAGCACACCATGACCGCGTCTGATATACCTCCTCATACACTGCTTCACTGCAATCCCTCATCATAGCTCTGCGTCATATACCGCCTTAACGATCAACCGCGCGATAACGGCCTCATTACCTGCTCACCCGGCTTAATAAACCGCTTACATACACTACAAAATGTCATCCACCACTCAAGAGGGAAAGGCTGAGGCCCGTCCCCCACTACACAAGCTCTGCCACTACTCCAGAGTAAGTGCCAGGGTCTACCCAACTACTCCAGATGGACCCCCCCACCGCTTCACATGGGGGACCCCCCACTAACAAAGGATAGGGACCTCCCCACTATACCAAAGAGAGGACCCCCACTATACCAAAGGAGAGAAGGCCCCCCCAATCCAAGGGGACCCAAATACCAAGTGATAGGACCCCCACATCCAAGGAGAGGACCCCCCCACTATACAAAGGAGCAGGACCCCCCACTATACCAAAGGAGATGACCCCCCAATATCCCAAGAGACCCCCATACGGATCCCCCCCACTGTACAAGAGAACCCCCCCCACTATACAAAGGAGAGGACCCCACTCAAGGAACCACTACTAACCACAGGAGAGGACCCCCCTATACCAAAGGAGAGGACCCCCCACTATACCAAAGGAGAGGACCCCCCACTATACCAAAGGAGAGGACCCCCCACTATACCAAAGGAGAGGACCCCCCACTATACCAAAGGAGAGGACCCCCCACTATCACAAGGAGAGGACACCCCACCCCCCCGATAAGGTCAGGCCACACCCACACCTCATAACCACCCCCACCTTACCCAAGGGAAGAGGTGCAGCACCCCCCACCTACTCACCAGGTAGCGTGTAGCACCCCTCACCCCCCCTCCCGAACTACCTTCCAGGGGCAAGACAAGGCCCCCGCAAACCCAGAAGGAGATAAGATGAAGGGGGCCCCACTAAAAACCAAAGACGAGGGCCTCTCCATTACTCCAGAGGGAAAGGAAAGGCTTAGGGCCCCCACTTCTCCAGGGAAGACTTAGGGACCCACCATTCTCAGAGGGAAATGACTTGATGGCCCCCATTAGCTCCAGAGGGAAAAGCGACTGAGGGCCACCATTACTCGGCCAAGGGAAACGACTGAGGGTCCCCCATTACCCAGAGGGAAAAGACTGAGGGCCCCCCACATACTCCAGAGGGTAACGAATTAGGCCCCATTACTCCAGAGGAGAAAGACTAGGGCCACCACCATTACTCTCAGAGGGAAAAGACTAGGGCCCCCCATTACCAGGATAGCTAGTCGCCATCCACAGGGAAGACTAGCGGGCCCCCACTTACCTCCAGAGGAAAAAGAAGGACTTAGGCCACTCGGAAGCCTAGCCCCCATGTACTCCAGAGGGAAGATTAGGGCCCCCCTTACTCCCGAGGTGAAAAGAACTTAGTGGCCCCACATTACAACCCAACCAGCGTTGCTGTATAGGTGAATGTTAAAGAAGCCTTTTAGTGATCCCCATTGAATATACGGACGAAATCACATAATCATGTAACATTCCACTGCACTAACAAACTCCACGTCCCCTGTCAACCTCGCTGGTCAGTACCGGCCCGGCGCTCCCCCCCCGGACTGGGCTCTGCGCTCACATACTCTTCATTCTCCCACGCCGCCAAAGCTTCCGCCCGATCCAAGGCCACGACCCCTCCCGGACACTAACCACGCCCATTGGCATAAAGAATACACACCAACCCCTTCCCTACGCCCAGGCCATCAACACACGCGTGCGGCGTTAGCACGCCCCCTCTTTTAAACTCGACCAGTTTGAAAGCGTGTGGCGACGCTGGGGGTGTCTGTTGGTCTGGAACGCTAAACTGAGAACGAAGGAGAGGGGGCACAAAATAGCATACCATTCCGAAATCCAAAAAGGTGTGACTGTTCTCTTTTATTTAGTTATTATGTTTTCAATCAGCCTCACTAGATTTCTGGAATTCAGAATGTGATAGAAATATCTGGATTTTGGTGTGCTTTGGGGCAGCTGCAAAGTTCTTTTTGTCATGTGTTTCTACATATCGCCTTCTCTTTATTTGTAATATGAGAACTTGCATGATAAGTGAAACAAACTGCATTGTGGTGTACCTATAATCTGGTGCCATTGTTGTTTTACAGATATGTGTGTTATTTACTAACGGTCCCGAGGTTTGCGGTTTCCGTACTGTTTTCGATCAGGTTTTTGCGGGGACCAACCGCCGCGGATTGTGTCCACGCGATTGGATTGTTTCGCAATCGTGCCGGCTTTCACGCGTGACAAAACCAGGGGGCGGCGGCGGCCAGACGATCCGACAATTCGTGACAACGCGTGCGGATTTACACTTAAAATTGTGCTCGCAAGCCAGCACTTACAGCATCTGCACAGGGGAAGAGAAGGTGAACTCCAGTGAAACATGCATGGATCTCGGGCGCATAATCTTGTGAATTGCGGCAGCTGTGCGAATAGTAGGACGCAACCACCTTGGGGATCGCGTAGGGACGGTACGTGAGTAATGTGCCCGTGTGGACTTCAACATGTAAACTCTGTATAATTTGGGTTCATTAACTAAAGGCGGCCGGGTCCACTTTTGTCGACTGCGCTGATCCTTTTGTGGCGCGCTGCACTGCGCATGCGACACAACTGGGTGCCTTCGGACGCTCCGAATGATTCGACTGGGCGCAGGATTTCACTTTCAATGTGTCGCAAGACGTCCCCTAACAGGAACCACTAAGTAAGATGGCGCCATTCACAAGATTGTGCGCCCCATATGCATGTTCACTTCTCGACAGGTCAGCGGAGTTCACCTTCTCTTCCCGGTGCATGTTAGTGGTTGGTATTGCGACAACGTGTCCCGCGCTTATCCGAAACCGTCAACCGTCCGAAGCCCCCCCCCCCCCCCCAGATTTTTGGTATCGTGAAGGCCGCCGCCAATGCGCCAAAATCCATCCATGCACCAATCCCGGCGCGATCCCTGAAAACGTCAGGAAACCGACGAAATGCGCCCGAGGGACCCTTAGTATTAACCCCATTTTTCCTGACCTGCTGTTCTCTTATGAGATGTTTGATTACATCCATGATTTGTGCTTTCTCGTGTGACCTACGACCTGCTGTTTGACCCACTATATTCCCCGATTCACACGCCCATGCTGTTCTCCTTCTCTCGCGATTATTAGTCATTTCTATTGTTTGTTTTTCATTTGTGCCAAATTCATCATTTCTCAATAAACAACTCAATTATAAACAGAATTTTTTCGCTTGTATACACATTACGGAATGAATGAAATTCTGCGGAAATCCTAATGAACTCCACTGTTTGCTAATTGTGTAATTACGAGGATGTAATAAAGAATATGTGCTGTAATAAAGACGTGGGATAACAGAATCTGTGGATTATTTGTGAATTGTTCCTCCTCCGTGTAATTTGATTTCAGAACCACTTACTCCAAGCTATATTTGGGGCAGGGGGGTCTCTAACTAAATGTAAATATTTAAAGGGACACTGTCATCAGATTTAGCATCACTACACTACTAGATGCCTCATGTAAGGTATGAAATGTCCTTTCTAGAATTCCAGATTTTGATGTCAAAACTTAGTGTACGGATAGGGTTGACACAAGACTGTACAGCTCTATGGGGGTATGAGGGGTGACACAAGACTTACAGTTATGAGGTGAGTGTACCCAGAGGCTCATATGAGGATAAGGGAGCAATAGCTTACATCTAGGATCGAGGGGGTGACACAGAGCTTACAGTCTAGAGATGAGGGGTGATACAAGAACTTACGGCTATGAGATGAGGGTGGACCAAGACTACAGTCCTATGAGATAGGGGTTGACACAAAGCTTACAGTCCTATGAGGTATTGGGGTGACACAAGACTTACAGTCTATGAGGTGAGGGGTGCACAGACTTATCCGTCTAGGAGATGAGGTGGTGACACAAGAGCTTACAGTCTAGTGGATAGGAGGGTTGACAAAGGCTATCATTCAGTAGGGGGGTGCGACACAAGAGCCTTACATCTATGAGGATGAGGGGGTCGACACAAAGCTTACAGTCTATGGGATGAGGGGGTGACACAAGAGCTTACATCGATGAGGAAGGGAGGTGACACAAGAGCTTACGTCTATGAGGATGAAGGGTGACACAAGAGCTTTACAGTCTATGAGATGGGGGGTTGAACAAACTTACAGTCTATGAGGATGAGGGATGACACAAAGCTTACAGTC
The DNA here is from genome assembly GCA_019512145.1 of Engystomops pustulosus. Lineage (NCBI taxonomy): Eukaryota > Metazoa > Chordata > Amphibia > Anura > Leptodactylidae > Engystomops > Engystomops pustulosus. Next base: position 2,979,265 of record CM033642.1, on the reverse strand, counting down.
TATGAGGATGAGGGGGTGACACAATCTTACTCTAGGGATGCAGGGTGACACAAGGCCTACAGTCTATGAGAGATGAGGAGGGTGACACAAGAGTTACAGTCTTGAGGATGAGGGGGTGACCAACCAGAGCTTACAGTCTATGAGATGATGTGGGTGTACACAAGCTTACAGTCTATGAGATGAGGGTGACACAAGGGACAGTCTTGTAGGATGAGGGGTGACACAAGAGCTTACAGTCTATGAGGATGAGGGGGTGACACAAGAGCTTACGTCTATGGGGAGGGGGTGACACAAGAGCTTACAGTCTATGATGAGGATGAGGGGTGACACAAGAGCTACAGTCTATGAGATGAAGGGGTCAACAAAAGAGCTTTACAGTCTATGAGGAGGGGGGTGCACAAGAGCTTACATCTAGTTGGATGAGGGGTGACCAAGACTTACAGTCTATGGATAGGGTGGACAGAGCTTACAACTAGAGTACCAGACTTACAGCTATGAGGAGGGGGTGACACAAAAGAGCCTACAGTCTATGAGATGAGGGGTGACACAAGAGCTACAGTCATGAGGATGGGGTCGACACAAAGAGCGTTACAGTCTATGAGGATAGGGGTGACACAGAGCTTACGTCTTAGGAGAGGGGATTGACACAATACTTCGGCTATGAGTGAGGGGGTGACACAAGAGCTATCAGTCTATGAGGATGAGGGGGTACAACAGGAGTTACAGTCTTATGAGGAGAGGGGTGACACAAGAGCTTACAGTCTATGAGGGATGGGGGTACACAAGAGCTTACAGTCTATGAGGTTGAGGGGTACACAAAGCTACAGTCTATGAGGATGAGGGGGTTACACAAGGCTTACATCTATGAGGATTAGGGGGTGACACAGTGCTTACAGTCTATGAGGATAGGGGGGTGACCAATAGCTTACAGTCTTGGATGAGGGAGTGCACAGAGCTACAGTCGACCGAGGATGAAGGGGGTGCACCAAGCTTACAGCCTATGAGGATGAGGGGTGGACAAAAAAGAGCTTCAGTCTATGAGAATGGGGGGGGGTGACACGAGAGCTTACATCCTATGCAGTTGAGGGGTGTACACAAGATCTACAGTACTATGAGGATGAGGGGGTGACACAGACTTCAATCTATGAGATGAGGGTTGACACAGAACTTACAGTCTTATGAGGTGAAACAGAGCTTACAGTTATGAGGATGATGACACAGACTCTACGGTCTATGACGTGCGGGGTGATCACACAGAGCTTACAGTCTATGAGGATGGGGGGTGAACACAGAGCTTCAACATCTATGAGGATGAGGGGCTGCACAAGAGCTACAGTCTATAGGATGGGGTGAACAAGACTTACTCCTATGAGGATGTAGTGGAGGTTGACACAAGAGCTTACAGTCATGAGGATGAGGGGGTGACAAAGAGCTTACGAAGTCTATGAGGATGAGGGGTGTGACACAAGAGCTTACAGTCAGAGAGTAATGAGGGGGGGACACAAGAGCTTTACAGCCTTATAGTGGAGGGGTGACACAAGAACCTTACAGTCTAGGAGGATGAGGGGTGACCAAGAGCTTACGTCTATGAGGATGAGGGGGTGACACAAGAGATTAAAGGTCTATGAGGATGAGGGGGTGACACAAGAGCTTACAGTCATGAAGATGAGGGGGGTGACACACAGAGCTTACAGTCCATGAGGAGGAGGGGGTTACACAAGAGCTTACATTCTGAGGATGAGGGGGGTGACCAAGAGCTTACAGTCTAGAGGATGAGGATGACACAGAGCTTAACAGTCTATGGGATGAGGGGGTGACACAAGAGCTTACAGTCTATGAGGATGAGGGGGTTGACACAAGTGCTTACGTCTATGAGGTAGGGGTGACACAAGAGCTTACAGTCTATGAGATGAGGGGGTGACACAAGAGCTTACAGTCCTATGAGGATGAGGGGTGACCATAAGAGCTTACAATCTATGAGGATGATGGTGACACAAACTTACAGTCTGTAGGATGAGGGGTTGCCAGACCCCAGGGAAAGAATCAATGAAAGATACATTGAGATGGGAGATGTAGTTTTGTAGTAACTGGACTTACATTCTACAGTAGAAATGTATGAAAACTGCATTCTCCAATAATCCCACTAGGTGGCAGTCAGACTCCAGCTAATTTAGGATAATATCTGCTTCTAACCCCAGAATTCTACTCCACAGATTTTACATTTTATGAAAATGTTTCCATGCCATGAGCTGAAATAAAAAGAACATTAATTGAGAATTAAGATCATTATGACAAAAGGGGGAGATTTAGCCCATGTTTTCCTTATTCCATGATCAGTCTGCGATCATGGCCGTAATGAGTGCCGAGCCACGGACTGATCACTATGCTGGGGACTGACGTCCGTGCATTATATTGATATATGATACACAGGGTTGTTATTTCCCCGATATGTAGCAGAGCTTTCCCACAAAAAAGTTAGGTACTATCCACAGGTCCTAGCTTGCTGATCGCTGGGGGTCTCAGTGATGGGAGCCCACAGATCATGGGAATGGGGGTCCGATAGAGTTCGATGTACCCCAGTCTGACCCCTCGTTGCTTACCGAGATGACCAGAGCAGCGGGTTGCATATGGTCGGATTGTCCTGTTCATCTCTATGGAGCTGATGGAGATTGCTTCACCTCTGTAGAGATTTTCGGGGTTGTCTAACCATGCGTAACCGGCTGCACCTGTGATCTCCGGGAGTGGTGAGGGGTCTACTGGGATACATTGGACCCCCGTTCTCATGATCTCTGGGGGCCCCATCACTGAGCACCCCACAGATCAGCAAATTTTGCTAATGAGGTCCACCAGAAACATAAGAAAGCATAGCTCATTCCCGTCTAGGGGATCCAGTGCTGGACCTCCTGTGGGGCTTACTAGCTTCTGTTATGAGTTTGGAGGCTCAGCACCCCTATATACCCCAACACAATGGGGCAGATTTATCAAGTTGTCTGAAAGTCAGAATATTTCTAGTTGCCCATGGCAACCAATCACAGCTCCACTTTAAAATATTCATGAGTACTGCTAAAAAGAAAGCTGAGCTGTGATTGGTTGCCATGGGCAACTAGAAATATTCTGACTTTCAGACTGCTTGATAAATCTGCCCCACTGTCTATGGACCTTCACTGCTTAGCCGCTGATTGGCTGCAGCGATTCAGAGCCCCTGACTTATAGCTGAGAGCAGGAGGACTGCTGTATTACCTGCAGAGAAATGAATTTAGTGAGGCTTGGTTCACATCATGTATATTTCCCTCTGTTATTTCCCTCATTAGTTTCCCATTTTATGTTTTACATGTGGTATATTAGTAGACTGTTTCCTGGGCTGTGGCCAATACTGTAGTTTTTAGATGTATAAATGCATAAATATGTAATATAATAAGACTTTTTGCAACAGAACCAAGATTACTACATAGATACATTACCAGAACCAATATTGTACCATACAGAGATTCACCATGTTCGTGATCCTGTCCTTTTCCCCAAATGGCTCATTTGGACAACGCTTTGGATTATCTCTATGTCAAACTGGTTTGTTTTTGAGCTGTTTGTGTCTCTTTAAGATTCAATACATGAGTCTCAGTTAAATGTGACACTTTTCTTTAATTCATTTCTAGGCTTGATGGTTACACATCCACTCAAATAGAGGCATTGGCCACGCCCCCGATTTGTGTCGCATGAAAGTCAGCGTGATTACGCCAAATCTGATGGCGTTTGTCAAATACCCCAGTTAAATGTGGCGCAAAATGGGAAAAGTCTGGAAACCCAACGAAAATGCGGTCCGAGCACCCTTAGTAAATCTGCCCGATAGTCTTTTGGTTATAGGTCCACTCTCATGGCTCTTTATGCAGAGCTTTTTTTTAGTGTTTTTAGTGTTACTGTCTCTTTAAGACCCAGTCTATGAGTTTGGGTTTCAATAATTAAATGTGACAAGTTTCTAAGCTTATTAGATGTTTATAGATGTGATTGTTCCCAATGAACAAACTGATCATCAAGCGCAAGCAGAGTCTCTTCATATTTCACATTGCAAACAGATATTATTGTACATGAATATTCATGATTTACTTCAGGATGCAATTGGTTTTCCTTTTGTGAAATGATTCATGTAAACCTCATAATAATAAAAATAATAATTACGCTGGATGATGATTAAACCCGACACCAAATCTATTACAGCTGCGTATTTGTCATGCTTTCTATTATTGATGGTTGTGTTTTATACCTTATAGATGTGCTGTTTATGTAGATGAAGCAGAGACCCAAGAACATTGGGAAGCAAAAGCATGATATGATGGATATCCTGGGAAAAGTATAATCATGTGTTATATATCGCCCACAATCCATAGAGCTTGCAGTTATGTAGAAATAGGGTTGACTTTGCAGTGACTGCTAAACATCGGCAGTGATGGAAGGATTTGGCAAAGATGGCGGATTGGTTATGGGTGTGACTGTGCTCTCACAAAACCTTCCGTGATCCATAGGTAAAGGGGCTTGTCTGGTCTTGTGACGGATGGTGGTGAAGGGCACCCCAGCACCGGGAGAGGGTGAAATGAAGAAATAATTTGTAGCAATTTACAGACTCACTTATGGCACTTTACTTTAGACTTGATGGTTACACTTCCACTCAAATAGAGGCACAGGTCTCTTGGTTAACGTCTACTCTTATGGCTTTCTATGCAAGTGTTGAACCCCCTTAACGACTTGTGACATAATAGGAAGTAATTGCAGCAAACACCCACCGATAACACCCCGTGCAGATGTTAACCCTATAGCAGCAGTCAGCAAAGCTGCCAGTGGTAGTGAAAAGCCGGTGGGGCGTGGATGCTACCCTATTGGCTTTGATCGTCTCTCCCCATGATGTCATCAGAGAGCGCCGAACAGTTGCCAAGACAGCGTAAAGTCTTTATAAGACTCTAGGACCTGTAAGAGTGCATTTTGGGCCTGTGTGGCAACTCACCCTGTACCCTCATTTCCCTCTCCTCCTGTTCCCGTCACCGGTGTCGCTGTTATTGAAATTGCTTGCGTTTTTGGTTTGATCGAGCTTGTTTGCTAGTAGAAAAAAATTATATATTTTTTAAAAACTAAGAATTCAAATCACCCCCCCCATTTCCCTAGACCTCCAGGGTTGAACTCTGGAAAATAGCTCCCAAATATCCGAAACACCACGTTTTTTTTACCAATTAGCAACACATAAAAGATGTAATAAAAAGTGATCAAAAGGTCATACAGTGATCAAAAATTATAGAACTATTAATATCAGCAAATCTATCAAAAAGTGACACCTTACAAGGCTCTGTTCAATAAAGTTATTAAAATCAGAAGACATAAACAAAGAATCTATTTGTACAGAAGGTTTTCATTTTTTTTGTCTCCTGATGGTTGTCTCCTGATCCGACCGTAAATCTTCTGACTTTGGTCAAATTCTTCTCATTAATAGCTTCCTTTGCCTGCACACTGCAGTCCTTTCTGCCTCCTGCCCTTCCCCCCTTCATTACAAGACCAGCTCGGACACAGGCACTTCCTACTAGAGACAAAGTAAGGTCTTTAGCCATGGGGAGGGGGACATAGCAGTGTTGACTGAGTGTGTTAAAGGCGAGATAGCAGAGTTAGAGTGTGTCATTGTGTCTTATATCCATCTCATAACTGTGATCTGTCTCATCTCTCACATCTCTTGACTTCTGGCGTGTTAGTTGTGACTTCCTAGTTCCTCTCTCTCAGTAGCTCTCCCTTAGCACTTTTTTGCAACTGACTAGGGTCTTCACTGATAATTTGGAGATCTAGTAGGGAAACATGTCTCTCTGTTGCTAAAAACTGAGGTTAATTATTCATATTTCCCAGCATAGTTTTAGAGAGCGGTTAGGGAGACCACAAATTTTTAAAACGGGACACTCCCTTTTCTGCTTATTCATATTCATCTCTAAGGAGTTTAAAATGATGTGGGGCACTTAAACACTCCCCTTTTTAGGGACTTGTTAGGGACCTATCAAGTTCTCTTTTTAGGGACACTCCAACATAGAGTCCAACCAACATAGAGGGCAAAGTTGTTGCAATTCCAGGTTCTGCACTAGGAATTGTGACTAAACCACAGCTTGTACGTCTGTTTTCAGGCGTACAAGCGATGATAAATTTGGCCCAATATCTATTACAAACAGTGCCACACCAGTCCACAGGTTTTGTCAGATATTGCAGCTCTGCCCTACTTACGTCAATGAAACTGAGCTGCAATAACCTACATAAAACATGGACAGATTTGGCGGAAGTCAGTCAGTTTTTCTCAATTATACACAGATTTACTGTCATGAGAAGCGGGAGATCTAATGGCGGCCATTTAGGTTGTCACCTACCTTCCAAGAAAGATGTAATGGATGAGTAACAAGTTGAACAAATGGATAGGTCTTGGCATAAGGAATATCGCGAGGACTATAGAACAATCCCACTACCAGGGAAGTGATCAACGCAGGACAGATGGTCATATATAGCGCATTCACAATCGTGCCCGGCCTGCAGTAATGAGCCATACTCCTCGCTACACAAAACTTCATTTCTGTGCCATCTTCCAGTGTTCCACACAATAACAAATCCCGTCCGACAGAATCACATCTTCTACAAAAATGTAGGAATATCATCACTTTCAACCTTTTCCGACTTTCTTGGCACTTTCCCCGTCTCGTGAAATAGGTAGAGCTGTATTATACGTAGATGAGATAGAGAAGAACAGAGCTTTGTTCTGTGTCTTCTGCTGATACCTCTGCCAACCAGATCTTTCTAGGCGAATGTGCTGCCAGGACAGATATGTCAGTTTCATCGACTGGAAAAAAATATTAGGAATATAGAAAAGTTACCGAAGAAGATTTCATGCCCAGGTAGAATGAGATAGGAAGGAAAAAGAGCAAAAAGCAATTTAGGTAACAAAATCTGAATTCGTGTCCAGGGAAGGAAGTGTCAGAGTGACAAAATACAACAAAATGTCACAGACACATCGTCTAATAATAAAGAAATATAATGGAAATCTCCACATGCAGTTAAAAGTTAAAACATTGGGGGTCATTTACTAAGGGCCCGAATCGCGTTTTTCTGTCGCGTTACCCGAATATTTCCGATTTGCGCCGATTTTCCCCGGGCTTTGGGCGCACGCGATCGGATTTTGCCGCATCGGGGCCGGCATGCACGCAACGGAAATCGGGGGGCGTGGCCGTACGAAAACCCGACGGATTCGGAAAAACCGCCGCATTTAAAAAAAAAAGTGTCGCTTGACACACGCTTACCTGCACCCACGATAGGACTGTGAACTTCCGTGCACTCTGATGAACTTCAGCGCAGCAACGACACCTGGTGGACGTCGGAGGAACTACCTTAGTGAATCCCGGCAGAACTCGAATCCTCCGCAGAGAACGTGCCGCTGGATCGCGACAGGACCGGGTAAGTAAATCTGCCCCATTATGTATATACTCGAGTATAAGTCGACCCGAGTATAAGCTGAGACTCCTAATTTTATGGACAGTGGAACTTTTCAGACATAGGGTGGAACACTTTAGGGATAGTTGCCAGGGTGGATTCAGACTGCCATGGGCTCTGGGCTGTAAGAATATTATATCTCCTACAAGTCCAGAATCACTTCTGACATATGGTACTAGGATCGGCTTCTTGGGCTTCTTCTTTGAATCTTCAAAGTCCTGAAATGACTCATGTTTACATGTGTATTGAAAGCAGAAAAAGGTGTACGATTTCATGGGTGAAGGCCTTTCTCAGTATAAAATTTGGTGGTTGGTTTGGGTGGCTATGGGGCCCTAGAAGATTGGGTCCCGGGCTTCTGCCCAAACTGCCTATATTATAATCCACTATTTACACATTGATGTTGCTGTACAGAGATAATACATAAAAAGGGCAGATTTATTAATCTGTGTATGACAGGAATCAATTGTATTTATAGCGAAAAAATTCTCTAAAACACCCTCAAGGGTTGTAGACAATTTTGCTATTGGTATGACCAAAGGAGCATGACCTCTGTAAAATGGTAAACCGTGTTAAACTAAGCCAGTAGGAAGATGTAAACTTAAAGGGGTTGTCCTGGAATATACTTTAACCTTTATACGGACCCCAGTGGATGTAAAAATAACAAACAATATATACGTATCCTCTTCTGGTGCTCTGGTGCCTGTATCCTATTGTGGGTACACATTGTTGAGCCATTATGTACAGAGGTCGGTGGCCACGGGAGGGTCCACGCTGTACCGGGCACCTGAGGAAGGCAGATTGTTTGTTAATTTTACTTCCCCTTGGAGCCCATCTAAAAATCATTCTGATATGGAAAAGTCCCTTAGAGATTGTGAGGAGCGATATGTTATATGCATCCAGAAAAACACAAAACTTTTAGCCTAAATGTTACTTTGGGATCAAAATAGGAGCAGATATTAACTTCTTATTTCTGTCTGCTGCCTGTTTTTGGCATTTTATACTGCAACCCATAGGTGGTGCAAAACTCTTGCAAAACCTCTATATCTCAGAGGTTTTGCAAGAAATGTCTTTGGACATTTCAGAAGACCTATTGTTATTATTATATGTTACATGATGATGATAATAATATTAATAATTGTCATTCCTTCTCAATAATATGACTGCAGAACAACATGTAATATGTTCCTATGGAAGAAAGGGAGCGCTGAATGAAGCCGGTAGACCGGGTAAAGGCTAAAATATGACCAGTATCAGCTATGGGATACAAGTGTCATATCTGCAGCACGTGGTATAAATGTCTGATACGTGGATGGCCACGTTCATGTGTAGATTACATGTTAACATTACTGCTCCTCTGTCCATTACAATCTACAGGATAGAATTTGTCATGTTAAGTCATGTATCTCCATTCATTTTCCTATTAGACCCCCAGTGTAATATCTTTGGGTGGAACACCTTTTAAAGGTTGTGAACTTAAGAGTAAAGGTCCTTTTTGAAGTCTGTTAAAATGTTATTGGTGCCCTGTGAATCAGATCACCTGGTTCCTCAACAGCTTGACCCTATATCTTCTGATTCTGAGATCCTCTGAAATCTACCATGGGGAATCTACTTTCTGAGAGATTCCCTGTCTGGGCAGCAGCTACTGACCCATTTCTACTTGCCCGTCTTTGGGATCACTTGAGCTGTGCACTCCTGCACGTGCGCAGTAGCTCTCTGCTGCTGGGGAGCTCTGCGCTTGTGCACAGGTCAAATGATGCCTGAGACGGGTGGGTAGAGGCAGGTCAGTAGTGGCTACTGGGAGCATGGATAGCCTTTGACTCCCCAAACTGTCTCAGGCTCCTCCACACCCCCCAGTAGTATTAGAGATTAATTTGCATATTGACAAATTAAACACTAAAATAAACACTAAAGTAAGTATCATGTAGTGTGATGTTTTTAGGGGGTATTCTCATGTACACTATAGTACTTATGGCACATTCCATATCTGGGACCCATGTACATAACCGGGACAAGGCTGAATGAAGAGTTGACCATGCATGCACGGCCACTCTCCACGCCGGTCCACAGAAGTTCCAAAATGGCTATTTACAGCGTTCATGGAACATGTGAATGGAGAGAAGGCTGAGATGTTGTCCGGTCCCTGGTAAGTTCATGAGATCTGGACACTTTCATTACACTTATCTAGGTGTCCCTTGTATATTTGCCCCCATCTACTGACCATCACTGGTAATACAATGGGGCACATTTACTTACCCATCCCGTGTTTATTCAGACTTGAGGCAAAAGAAACCGCAAATCATAACATAAATATTCCACAATTGTAGACACCCTAGCCCAGTGGTGGCGAGCTTATTGCACGGGTGCCAGAGGTGGCATTCAGAGCCCTCTCTATGGACACACAGGCCATCACTAAAAAGGATGCAAGGTATCTTTATGGATTCCCAGACAGCCAAGGACTTGCCACGCTCAGTGCTATCTTAAAGGGGTTGGAAGGACAGCGCAACACCTGACCATGGTTTGTGTCGGTATTGCAACTCTGCTGCATGGAGATGAATGGAGCTGAGTCCCAATACCGATACAAACCATGGTCAGCTGTGGCGATGTTTTTGGGAAAAATCAGTCAAGTTGTTCGGGACAACCCCTTTAAAGCAACATCACTGCCTTAGACTACTGGAGGAATTGGAATGGGCTCAAGGCCTGACAATTCTTCCTGTTCAGGGGAACCTGAATTTGTCTTCCGTCTTTCTATTGTATTGGTGTTCTCAGAATACGGATATAATTGAAAGCTATAAGAAGGGAGCAATAAGTTTACTGCTTACATTTCCATATTGGCACTTTGCGATAAATAAGTGAGTTTTGGTTGTAGTTTGGGCACTCAGTTTATAAAAGGTTCGCCATCACTGCCCTAGGCTGTATAAACTGCGGCCATAGGGGCAAATTTACTTACCCGGTCCATTCGCGATCCAGCGGTGCATTCTCTGTGGAGGATTCGGGTCTTCCGCCGATTCACTAAGGTAGTTCCCCCGATGTCCACCAGGTGTCGGGTTTTCCGATGGCCACGCCCCCCCCGATTTCCACACAATCCGCGTGTGCCAAAATTCCAGGGCAATTCAGGGAAAATCGGCGCAAATCGGTAAAATTCAGGTAACCCAACGTAAAAATATGATTCGGGCCCTTAGTAAATGACCCCCATAGTCTTTTATATAACCATGTTCTTGCATTGGTATAGATATTACCTGCATCTATGAGTAAAGACCTCGGTCAGCTTTAAATATCTGAAAGTTCCCAGTGTCAGAAGGAATAACTACGGAAGCCGACGAGGTACATAATTCATCACACGCTAGAGTTAATCTATGCATGGAAGGTCTAATAACAGGTAATAAGGTTATTCTACTGTTTAAGCCCATAGGTCAGTGGTGGCGAACCTATGGCACTGGTGTCAGAGATGGCACTCGGAGACCTCTCTGTGGGCACACGGGCTGTCTCCCAGGCACAGAGTTTGCCAGACATGGCATCTTCTTGCAGTCTCAGGCAATCCAAGTAGTGCCCTGCTATTTTAAAGTGACCCATCCTGTGCTGCTTGGTCATGTCCGAAGAGTGAATAGGTGTGAACAGGGTCGGATTGGAGCTCAAAAATTCTAGTAGCAATAAGTTTATAACTGCCTAAATTGCCGTGTTGGCACTTTGGGAAAAGCTTGTGGTTTTTGGGTCTCATTTTGGGCACTCAATCTCTAAAAGGTTCGCCATCACTGCCATAGGTGATCTTGTGTTGAGAATGAACATCCACTATGTCTCTTAATAAGTTTTCTTTTTATGTCTGAACCGGATACTTTCTCTATTCCCTGCCTAAGAAGTTTGTTGTATCACCCTCATGTTGTGTTAGAAAGTGTTTAGATAGAGATGATATCCCTATTGTCTGATTACTTGCATCAGATAAGTGTCTCCTTATTCTCACCTTAGCTAGTGTGGTTGTATGACCAATGTACTCTTTATGGCAGGTCTCACATCCCGTCATGTATATTATATTTCTGGTATTGGTTGGTATGGCAGTAAATGTAATTTCTCAATCGATATTGTTTGTTAGTGGCGAATGAAGTAAATGAATCCCCGGTCTTAATATGCATACAGCTTATACATTTGCTATGTCCACACTTATGGGTGCCGTTGAACTGTAGCCATGTTTTATCTACATTAGTGGTTTCACAAAAAAGGCTTGGTGATACTTGTGATCCTATTGTGAGTGCTTTTCTTGCTACTACCTGGACACCGGGCATTAAGATTTCGTGTAGCTCCTGTTGTGTTATTAATCTCAGTCCTGATCTGCCTCAAGGTTTGTTATTGGTGGATGCTTAGAAAATCCATCAGAGAGGGAAGTTCTAGAGACTTCTGAGAGTTCTTCCAGATAATTCTGAAAGTGAATGCTACAGAACATAAGACCCGCAGAGAGCAGCCTGTTGCCGCTGTCACACTGGAGAGTAATCCAACCGCGTCAGGTCTTCTGCAGCTCTGACTACATACAGATCCTGCCTTACATTTCTGCCAAAGCAGCTTCTACCTTCTCCATTCACAAGTTCCTCAATCTGGGTTGTGAGCATCCATTACCAGACTGCATCCAACCAGCTACCTCAGTCATTGGCAGATAGGACCTCTACCTCAGCCTGTTACCGTTGCTGCATTAAAGTTTTGTTCTACATCACTTGTCTGCGTATGATCCCTGGCTGCCACTAACATCACTGGCCTCCCCTCTACCATCTAATTCCTAACGCGCGTATGCACTGGGAGTTCCCCAGGGAGAGCTACTTCCACCTTACTGCAGCTTCCCCTTCTTCTTGCAATCTGCTTGCTGGACCTGCCCAGCGTGGACGAAGCCTGTTCCACCAAGTGGCTGTGACCAGTCCAGCGCTCAGCCACGCTAAAGCCAGCCACTCAGGTACCAGGGGAATCCTGCTGCCGCCAAGCCTTTAGGTCAGGCCCTAGTGGGACAACATTGCAAGAACCCTGAATATTCCTCTGCCCCAAAGCTCTTTTTATAAACACCCTTGGGTTAGCCCTTAGGCCAGTTGCCATCACATATCCCAACCCGTTGACCTGTCATAAGGGTGATTGGAGAGTTGACCATGCATGCACTGCCAGTCTCCAGTCAGGTCCATGGAAGCTCCATTACAGGTCTATTTCCTTGACTATTTGACATGTTCATGTAACAATTGAATGGAGAGTGGGCATGGATGTGCCGCCAAATCTCCACTGCTGCAGGAAGGAGGACAGTGGACCACTGATTTTGAGATAGGTGTGGGTCCTAGAGGTAGATATGTCATAAATACTACACAAGAAACTCCTTTAATTACAGGATTCATGTTAAGAGCCCTAGCCATAAGACTTAGCAGCAGCCCCAAAAAGCTCTATTAGAAAACACTAATGGGATTAGCCCTTAGGTCGGATGCCCACAACTGTGATGAGTCAGAGAAATTAACTCCGTACCCTAGCAAGATTTTCCAGGCGGAGCCTTGTATCACTGGACTGAACTCAACCCGTCAATCCAGCCTGGTGGTTCAATGTTCGGTCCAGGAAACACCTCAAGTGAGCTTCTTGGACTGAATCATGGGCCCAGTGGCACAGTGGGTTCAAAATGGCCGGTAGCATTGGTAAAAAAACAACCTTATGGCATGACAAAAATTAGTGGGTAACGTAGAATTCATCAAGCGCATCATCGGTACATACTGCAAGGAGCTCTAACCAGACATGTTTTCCCAAACTGGGTCAATGTAGATGGAGTCTGATAAGAATAGAGGCATAATCATACAATGAGTGCTGGGTAATGAGATGGAGCAGAGAGAATAAGTGGCGGATGACACCCGTGAAAAGGTGTAAGTGGGAAGTTTCACGGTCAGAACCTGTCATTTTGCGAGGTGCGTCCTTAATGATAAATGTCTCCTTTAAATCAGAGGCACAAGGCGTTTTTTTGTGTGGTGGCGAGGCACATTGTGAAGACGACAACAGGAGAGCTGATGGGAGTCATTATCTGTTCTCCATTAGGCAAACCGGACAGATGCAGCTTTATTGTGCCTTTGTGCTGCCGACGCATTTACATATATTTTAATTATCACTTTTGGCTGATAAGGTACAGTAATTGTACGAATATTACTATAGGCTGAAAAGGGAGCAATGTGCTCATCATTAGCCAGTCATGCCTTTGTCACAGATCTGGCAGAGAAGGAGGAGAAGACTTACGTACAATTTTAGAAACAGGTGCAGGGGAATTATTGGGGAACCAATATCTCAAAATATGGGCAAGTAATGGCCACTCCTGATGCACCCGTCCACTAAAGCAGTATAGAACTTGGGATAGAAGTGTCAGGCTTACGGGATGTGGATCCACTGGACCACTGCATACGATGACTCAAGCCACTACCTGGGACCGGAGTCTAAGTGGTACCCGGTTTTCACCAGAGCCCGACGCAAAGCGGGTTAGACAAGCTGCGGCGTTGTACCACCAGGTCGTTCCTCAGGCGTGACTGAGGTACCGAAACAGCAGTCAAGCTCGAGGTCACAGTCCAGGCACAGGGTCAGGGCAGGCGGCAGAGATGCAACGTCAGAGTCCAATCCGGGGTCAGCAACAGGAGGTCCAAGCAGAAGGGTACGGGAACACAGCTCACACGACAGCAACACGGAGGAACACTGGTAGACGGGAACGGAGGAGGTCAGGTAACACAGGAACACGGAGGAAGTCAGGTACGCAGGGGACACAGGAACGCAGGAGACACTGGAACGCAGAAGACACTGGAACGCAGGCAAATCGCAACAGAGCTTTCTCTAAGGCTATGAGGCACAAAGATCCGGCAGGGCTAGTTGGGAGAGGCAGATATAAATAGCCTCATGGGAAATGACCAGCGGCAATCAATGGCGCGCTGGCCCTTTAAATTTCCTAGAAGTGCCGCGCGCGTGCCCTAAGGCGCGGGACCGCGTGCACACGGAGCGAGGCCGGGACTCGGGAGCGGGGAGAGGTGAGACGCGCTGACGCGGCGCCTGCGGGGAGCGAGAGGCACGGGTGAGCCCGCGACCCGCGATGTGGGTCGCGGGTCCACCCGTGACAAGAAGTAGAATTTGTCCAGCTGAAGATCATAGAAACCTTTAATGTGGTTATCTATTAGTGAATTTAGCTCCTTCAAATAGCTGATAGGACATGCTGATGACTTTTAGAAGAAGTAGAATTAATGGAAAAGAAATAAGACAATTAACCGATTTATGAACATCCGTGTAGGTGGATTTGGAGGTTTACCATAGGCATTGCAATCTTGTCAGCTTCTCCTGCTCTATAACATGCTGCCTGCAGATAGGACACTACGTACCATCTTCTCAGCTCCTCCTGCTCTATAACATGCTGCCTGCAGACCCACCTTGTATACTGCTGACTCCTTCCTAACCTTGTTTCCGTTTTCTTCAGGACACCGCCGTCTTCTTGGTCTATCCCTTTGCCGTGGTCATCACGCGCTGTCGTACACATCTGGCTTCTTCTTGAGTCTAGTGTAGTTCGCAAACGCATACTCGGCTAGGGTGCTACAACGTTTGCCCTCCCTACCACTGGGGCCGTTGATGGGTCTGCTAATACATATATACAGCGCCCCCGGGTTGATTCGGCGGAGATAAGTTGCGGGACGCCAAAGGTTTGAAAGTTTTTCCCACCTTTCATTGTGCGGAGTCGTCCTTTGTAGGCTCCTTTAAGGCGGGCAAAGGCGGTTTTTTTGGTAGGTGCCGAAGCCTTGTAGAACGACAAAAGAGAGTTATGGAGTCTTACTCGTTCTCCATGCACCTAACCGGGACAGATGCAGCTTTATTGGTGCCTTTGTGCGCCACTCATTTCCATATGATTTTCAACTTCTCCTTTTCCTGATATAAGTAACCGTAATTGTAACAATATTACTAGGGCTGAAAGGGAGCAAGGTGCTCCTCATGCCCAATCATGCCTTTGTCACAAATCTGGCATAGAGAAGAAGAAACCTTACTTACAATTTTAGAAACTGTGCAGGTAGGAAGATTGGGAAACCAATATCTCAAAAATATGGTCTTAATGGCCACTTCCTGATTCTCCTTCCCACATAAACAACGTGTAAACGTGGGATGAATGTCGCTTACGGGATTTGGATCCCTGGACCCTGCTACGTACTCAAGCCCCTACTACCTGGAACCGTAGTCCCTGAGGAATGGTTACCGTACCCCCCGTTTTCCACCATGCCCCGACTGCAAAGCTGTTCTACAACTTTGCGGCTTGTCCACCATTCTTTCCTCAGTTCGTGTACGAGGTACCGACACACAGCAGTCAAGCGCTCCGAGGTCAAGTCCATGCACAGTGTAAGGGCAGGCGGCCAAGATTCAAAACTTCAGAGTCCAGTCGCGTGTCAGCAACAGGAAGGTCCAAGCATGAAGGGTACGGGAACACAGCTCACAGCGAACGCACCGGAGGAACACTGGTAGACGGTAACGAGGAGTCATGTACACAGGAACACGAGTAATTCCGTACCAGGGGACCAGGAACGCAGGAGACACTGGAACGCATAAGACACTATGAACGTCATCAAAATATCGCAACAACAAGAGCTTTCTCTAAGCGGCTATTAGCACAATCTCCGCAGGGGCTATTGGGATAGCAGTATATAGAATAGCCTCATGGGATTACCAAAGCGGGGAAAAAAAAGATCATGTCGCTCTGGCCCTTGTAACTTCCTAGATTGCCGCGCTGCGTGCCTAAGGCGCGTTAACCGACGTTCACCGGGGCTAGGCCGTTGGACTCGTTAGCGGGAGAGGTGGAGACGCGCTGACGCGGGCGCCTGCGGGGAGGCGATGAGGCCCGGGTGGAGAGCTCCGCGACCCCCGATGTGGGTCGCGGGTCCACACCCTGACGAATTAATTTGTCCACTGAATTCATAGAACCTTACATGATGGTTATCTATTCAGTGAAGTTTACCTCCTTCAATAGCTGACTAGACCAATGTGATGCTTTTAGAAGAAGTAAGTAATTTAATTGGAAAAGAAATAAACAATTATCCTACGATTTAAGTACAACAATCCGTGCTAGGTCCGGGATTTGGAGGTTCTCCATAGGCTTGCAATCTTGCAGCTCTCCCTTTGTCTATACAGCTGCCTGCATAGTAGACCTAGTCCAATTCTCCTTCAGCTCCTCCTGGCTCCTATAACTATCTGCCCGCAGATCGGACCTTATGTTACCAAATCTTCCATTCCTACCCCTGCTATAACATGCTGCTGCCAGATAGGACACTATGTACAATCTGCTCAGCCCCTCCTGCTCTTAAACATGCTGTCGCAGATAGGACACATGTACAATCTGCTCAGACTCCTCACTGCTTCTATAAACATGCCTGCCTGCAGATAGGACACTATGTACTATGCTCAGCTCCTCCTGCTCTATAACATGCTGCCTGCAGATAGGACACTGGGGAACATTTTCTATCAACAATGCAAACTGTACTATATGCAGTTTGCCTGTGTATAGTGCAGAGGACGTCATATTCAGGATTTGTGGCGCCTGTTCTTCATGAATCTGACGCCCCCTGCACTGCCCCGCTGTGCACTAGCCAGCCATTCAGGTAATCAGGACCTCAGGTAATCCTCTGGCCACCGAAAAAGTCTAGGCCCCAGTGGGGGATGTTGCATATGTACAATCCGCTCAGCTCCTCCTGCTCGATAACATACGGCCTTCAGATAGGACACTATGTACAATCTGCTCAGCTTCTCCTGCTTAGTGATGGGTCCTTCGAGAACGAGTCGGCACCCGGCTCAATCGCGTGAACAACAGGATTTGGCGCCCTTTGTAAAAGGTGCACCACAAAAAAGTTGGTAAACTCTGTTGGGCCAGTGCAGGAAAGCGACAGATTCATGATTTCTGGTGCACAATCTTTTCGGTCGCACCCAGCATTATACACAGGCAGAGCACTTTTAGTGAAGTTTCCAACTTTCTATGTAAACGTACATAGGACATTACATACAATACATCAAGCACATAATGCTCTATAACATACCACTTTACAGATCCCACAGCATTTTCAACAAAACAAATACAATAAAAGTTCTTGTCAATGTTCTGCCAAAAACTTGCACACAACAATACGCTCTGCACCAGGTCCCTATGTGCCAACATCACAAAAGCAGAATTTATCTGGGTATTTGCAGACGGTAACACAATACACTTCTCTTTCCTAAAAGAACACAAAAATCTCATTATTTGGATCAGAATTTTTGTCCAAATACAAGCAACTTTTGACATTTTTGGAGTCCAGGGAGTTCGGAGCACATAATACTATGCAGAATCATGGGGCCCCCACATAGTATGGGCTGCGGCCTGTAGTCACTCTATGCCCACACGTGGATTATCACGGAGAATAGCTGACATCTTAACAAGGATTAAGGAGCCCAGATAATGAGTAATTGTCTCCGTCCATACATGTGGGTTTTGCATTAATAATGACTTACAGTATTAAGGTTCCCAATAACATATGTTATCTTTGTGATAAGGAATGTGCCACGTCTACTAATTATCTCCCGGCGCTGCCCGCCTTACCCATTCACTTCGTTTTAATAGGTGACATTAATTTCCATAAACAAACTCATTATTTTCAGTAAATGATGTTTGCCGATGGTGACTGGGATTTTTGTTTATCCTCCATTTATTGGATGTTATTGTTTGTTTTGAGCTTTTATTATTGCTTAAAATACAAGGAGATTAATAAAAGATTATATAGACGGGCAATTATGACTTAAGGGACAACGTGACAACGTCTCCAGGGAAGGATGGACGCATGGATTTGCTGTGGCTATATTTTAGTTAGTAAAAACTTAATGGTTTAATGTTATCCAGAAGGATGAGAGATAACATGCTGATGACCCCCAGTGATCTTCAACGCTCAACTTTTCAAACAGATAGGGGAACAAGAACGGTGTTCTCTAGATCGGTGATGGTCCACCCATCAGAAGAGTAAGTCATCCCTATCCTTATATCCCTGCTATGTGTAGTGAGGTGGGTTGTGGAAAACGGATCGAGGGTTGAGGGAAGTCATGGTTTTGGCACATGGGCTCCACATTATTAAAATCTTGTCTCTGGTATCAGTCTCCCAACTCCACATCTTCTCAAAGGTACAGAGAAAGTTGACCTGCTCTGCCCATTGTTGAAACAAGTAGTAGTCTTCTTCTCCCTAATGGGAAGGTATAAGAAGGTATTCTGCTAAGCAAAGCCATAAGACCAGGCAGTGCCCGGGGATAGAATAAGTTGACCTGCCCTTCCCATTGTTGAATCGAGTTGTGGTCTTCTTTTGCCTCGAGACAAAGCCATTTGATCAGGCTGTGCCCGGGGATATAATAAGTTGACCTGCTCTTCCCATTGTCTTCTTGCTAATGGAAAGGTATAATAAATTTTGTGGCTAGGCAAAACCATGTGACTAGGCAGTGCCCAAAAGGTTTAATGTCATTGGATAGGTATCACACCAGAAACTTAACTTCTCTCCATGTACAATTCCAGTAAGGGAGTTATCTAGCACAAGTATGCCATATGTGGGTTACGGTGAGGAGCAACCCATGACATGTCTAACAGCTATCTGTTGCACTAAGGTTCTCCCTTCTCCCTAAAGGAACATCACCACTGTGTTAGCGACTTGAAGGAATTCTAGTGATCCTCCCGCAACTTGAGAAACCATTGGAGAAGGCAAGTTTCGATATAGCGCTTTACTCCAAGAACTGCATCTCTAGCTTGGTCTCCCAGTCTCTAAAATTGTAAGGTATGGATAAATGGAATAGATGGAGGGTCATTTGATCCATGAGCAATCACCCTGCCAGGACCTTATGGCAATATTCATTAATACAAGATTAAAGTCCTGAAAGGGAGATGGGTCATGGACAGTTAGGTCACATCCTCCATCTGTGGCCATGTTATGGTCAGGAATGTCTGTCTGATGAGGTAAAAACATGTCGCTTCACCTTACATATCAAGAAAGTGATGCAGAACAGATGTATATTGGAAAATTACCTTATGACCTGCCCCACAGTTACACACACATTACAAATAACAAAAGGTAAAGTGGCTAACCCCGTTAAGTCTTTGGGCCCCCAAATGCGTAACAAATGGCTGATCATAGATCCTATTGCTCCCTGCTCTGCCAAATCTTTAAACCCTATTGTTATCTTCGTCCCGCTTCTGTTGCCAACCAGCTGATCTTGTAACTATAAACACCCTATAGACGGGCTACCCCTGTTATGGAGATGGTGACTCCTAAGCCCCCTAATGTGAGGGTCCCAATGCAGCTCCATGCTCTGTAGGTGCACCACTAATAGCGATGGCTGAAGAGAAATTCTCGGCACAACTTGGCCCTGATTTATGAGCACAGATGGGATGTATTTGTTCACGTTGCCAGCATGTAGTGATTTTTATCAGATTGTCTAAATGCCTGCAGAGTTCTTCCTCTAAGATTTACCCATTACATCATTTACATTCCCACCCTGACTGTGCTTATATAGATAGACTGTAGGATCCATTACCGGCCCAGGTGCCATATAACAAGAAGATGAAACATTAAAGGCATTTTGCTGCACAGATAACAATGTATTTAGCTCTCGCTGCTCGGATTTAATGAATGTGGCCCAGATAATCTGCGTTCCCATAATCAAAACCTTAATCTGCAGACCTTGATGTTATAATGCACGGATAATACTACACTATATATTCTATTAATTACATTGTCAGGTTCCTTGCAAATGCTAATTTGTCGCTGATTAATTTTCCATCTTTAAAGATCAATCTATGTATATTTTATGTTGGGAGACAAAAGACTTTGACATAGCTGGGAGTAAAATCAAAAACTTTATTCTTAAAGGGAACATGTTATCAGCTTTTACACCACTAAATTACCAGCTCAAGCAGGGTATGAAATGTCCCTTTGGGTATTCCTTTTTAATAGTTAAACTCACCCGCCTAGCTTCACCTTCAAAGCCATATGCAAATGAGTTGAGAAGAGCCACCATTTGCCTGCCATGAGTCAACTATAGCACCTAGTACCATGCCTCTGGTGTCATTGTAAAGATGAGACTTCCACAAGTATCCTATTGCCTTCTCTGAACTCCCATAGTAGTGAATGGACACCTTATAGGCAGATCTCTAGGGGGTCCTATCACCCATCAGACATTTATCTCCCTATCCTGTCTATAGGAGATAAACACCTTTAGTGACAAAACCCCCTTAAACTGGAAACATTTTTCTAACTTTGTCACAATAGAAGTGATGATTAGGTTAACCAATTACAAGAATGGAGGTAATCCAAACTAAGTGTGCACGCAAGATAAAACCCCTCTAAGACCCCTTTTGATAAAAGTTTGAATTAAACTGTGGCGCTACATGTGTTCTGCTCCTTTCACATTGTTTTGGGATAGGATAAAGAACAATAAGTAAGTGTAAGATGGTATATTTCCTACTTGGGGTTGAAGATTGTTCAAGGTGTACATTGGTAGCTCACTCCAAGACTTTGAGGCTTTTTTTAAAGACTGCCTTTCACCACCTCCACCGACCCGGTAACTATTTGCATTCCTTAGTAGGCCACGATTCCTGACACTGTTGGAATTATTGCTTGACCACAGATTGGTAACAGGTGGTGCAGGGCTGTCTGCTTGAACAAAGATTGGTAAAGAATTGGTGAATCCCAACTGTGCCGGAATCAGTACAGCACCAAAATCAGTTGAAGAACTTTACAAACTTGTGTTTTCTATATGAAAATGTTGCCACTCCCCTTTCCTAGTTTGAGGGGCTCAGCATCAATTAGATCATTTGCGAAAATCTTTTGACAAGTCCCCTTTATGAGTAAATACAATAGTACCTTAAAGGTTTCCACCCAGGGTCACTGTCCATCTGTTTAGGAATTCTAGGAAGCGCTTAGAACCCAATTCATAGGAAATTGTTTCCAGGAAATTCTTCCTCAAATGTTGAAGGCCCTGGATCTGAACACTTGACGCTACGGTTTATAATTGCGCTTCAATTATTAAAACTAAACCAATGTTTTCTATAGAAAGTTGACAACACAGTAAATGATATCTCCAACGTCCTTGAATATAAAATGTCAAGAGCAGCGATCGTGACTCTACTTACAGCTGGATTTCTTTGTTTGCTGGAACTTTTGTGGTTGTGGGGCACGTGATTCCTGTGCGATTTCCAATATAGGTCAGGAAAGAGTCTTGGTCTATTAGAAATAATTATTGTAACTTTTCTTTCACAAGGCATGACATTTTATAAAATAGGAAAAAAAATGTGCAAATGTCATCCGGTTGTTTTCAGGCTAAAGTGAACGTCTAATGAAGAGTGAATATCCATCCAACTGAGGCTTCTGTCACCCGAAATGCTACATAAGAAAAAAACAAAGCTAAAGTAAGCAGCTCCTATTGCTAAAACAAACGCCGCAGTGTAAGAATGATAGCGTTATAAGGCTATCTAACACTGCAGTGGAGTACAATGTAA
Source organism: Engystomops pustulosus (assembly GCA_019512145.1). Taxonomy (NCBI): domain Eukaryota; kingdom Metazoa; phylum Chordata; class Amphibia; order Anura; family Leptodactylidae; genus Engystomops; species Engystomops pustulosus. The sequence goes on along the minus strand of CM033642.1, from coordinate 2,957,274 downwards.
ACGCCGGACAGCTCTCAAAGCTGTCACCCCTGTCTCACTGCTGTCTCACCCCTCACCCCGTTCCACACTTGCGATTGTGATGCGATGAACTCGCATCACACTCGCAACGCATGCTGCTCGGATCGCACGGCCCGAACGCTGCATCCTGGGAATGAACTGACATGCTGAATTCACTCCCGGTTTGCAGCGTTCGGGCCATGCGTTGCGAGTGTGATGCGAGTTCATCGCATCACACTCGCAAGTGTGGAACGGCCCTAACACTGCGGTGTTTGTTTTAGCACTAGGAGCTGTTTACTTTAGTAAGCAGCTTCTAGTGCCGAATTTCTGGGTGACAGGTCCTCTTTAATGCAACATCGGGATTGTTTTTCAGACCAAAAGCTGCACAGATACCTCTAGTCTGTGCCAATCACTGCAATTGTTGCCTGTGTCCTTCTGCATACAGTTTAAACAAATCACCACTTCCCTACATCTCTTCTCTCATCTCACTCTATCCCCCAATCTGTGCTCTTCGATCTGTCAGTGATTTTGGATTAGTTCCTACCTTAATTCGAACGTCTCATGCACGTCTCCAGTACTTGTCCCATTTCTCTGGAATTTCCTTCCCTGGACTATCAGACTAATACCAGACCTCCAAAGTTTCAAACATGTTCATAAAACCCATCTCTTTAGGCAGATCTATCACACTCAATGGGCACATTTACTAAGGGTCCGAATCGTTCTTTTTCATTGGGTTTCCCGAAAATTACCGGTTTGCTCCGAATTGCCCCAGGATTTTGGCGCACGCGATCGGATTGTGGTGCACCGCCACCAGCATGCGTGCGATGCAAATCGGGGGCCGTGGCCGTCGGAAAACCTGACGGATTCGGAAAAACCGTAGTACTTGAAAAAAAAAAATGTGTTGCTTGACACGCGCTTACATGCACCAGGAATAGGTTGGTGAACTCCGGCGGACCTCGGCGCAGCAGCGACACCTGGTGGACATCGGGCGCACGACCTTAGTGAATCGCCGGAAGACCCGAATCCTCAACGGAGAACGCGCCGCTGGAATGCGACAGGACCGGGTTAGTAAATCTGCCCCAATAACTGCATGAGACTTCAACTCTCTCTTTATTAATCCCTTGTCCTCCTCCCGCAAACACCAGATATATACCTCAAGGCTTCTCTGCAGTCACATTCACCTAGGACTTTGTATATACGATGCGGCTGATGGCTGGTTCAAGCAGCAGAATCTTTATTTATAATAATCTATACTTTGGAGTGTGTATGTGAACTAGGCCTAAGGCAGTCAGTGATCTAGGATTAGAAAGGCTGAATGTAAATTAAGATTTTAATTTAACTCAAAGCTTTAGGATGGGCCTGGGGTTGGGACTTTGTGCTGCCAAGTCCCTCAATGTCAAACAAGTAAAAACAAGTCAACAAGTCATCTGCCACTTATGATTAAACAAAGTGCAGCGGGGGTTCACACACTCTAACCAAGAATTGGAAGAGGTAATGTCATAAAACTTTTTTTTTTTATACTGTTGCAAATAATTACCCTTCACCAGAAATAAATGGCTTAGCCCAAAATCTAAAAACAGAAGTGTTCTCCAGGCAATGCAATGTTATCAATACTCCTGTAGCCTTCTGATTTACAATAATCTACAGTGGGCTAAGGCAAATTAAGCAAATCATACATTTCAAAAACTGATATGTGGCATTCTCTGATTTTCAACGCTATGTTGGGTCTGCAAGGCACTGTCGAGGTGTCACCACACGCTGCTGCTCTCCGGGAAGGGATGGTAAGGCGCGGTTTGCCCAAATGGGAGATAAGTCCAGGGAGTCAGGGTCTCCATGGAACAGTTTTCCTCTTTACTGAAGAAATTTAGGTGCAAAACAATGTAAGCAAATCAAAGGGTTGACTTCTTCAATCTACTCCCTAGCAGAATAAGGGTTAATGCTGAGGATAGGCCTGGGCTAGCTGTCCCTCTTTTTCTCAGAAGGCTGGTACCCTGGTCACAGGCTGGAGCCCAGGGTCTATGGTAGAGTATCCCCTTCTTAGCTTCTTCTTCTGGTTGCTCAGGTAGACTGGCAGTCTTCTCCTCCAAGCTCTGTTACCTAACTGCAACACACTAAGGACTGGGACTATTCTCCTTATATACCTTCCACCAGGGTAGGAGTCGTTACATTTCAGCACAAAAACAATGACAAAGTGTTTCTCATAGACTTGCACTGAGTCTCCATAATATTCTATGGCAGCAAGATTCTAAAGTGTAAACAACTTTCCAGACAGCACCTGTCATTCAAAAGGTCAAGCTTCCTGCTTGTTTGGTAAACAAGTCTGTTTTCTTCTAAAAAACAATTCGTGGAAAAATACTACTACTCGCTTCGCTGAGAGATAGAGATACACAGAAATGTCTCTCAATATTCATGAATCCTTTCTACTAGTCTATACAGATACAGTAATAATAAACAGAATATATAAAACAAACCCCTATAGATAAATGCAAGTTAACCCTTGATGTATAATAAAGTAGGAAGTTCTGAGTTCGCATAGGGGAAATATTCAAATGTTGACTAATGTCCAACGTTCAATGCTCCTCTTATACAGAGCACTACAAATGTCATGGAACTCTTCAGTACATCCCATACTATTACTACTTCTTTATAGAGGTTGTATTGCTGTGAACAATACAATAGAGACTTCTAAATTCAATCATCCACAAACATTTTGACATATAGTTTATTTAGTCTCCCAGTAGTACACTAGGGCAGTTATGAAATGCCTCACTATCTGCTTTTCTTGTCCCAATCTACACAGTATGTGATGTCACAGGGAGGGATAATCGTAATCACATGTGAAAATCACATACCATGAAATACCATGGACAGCTCCTGACTATATCACTTTTTGGCATAGAATGTAAACTTTATTAAGTCTACATTTTGATTCCTAGATTTCTGGGGGTTTTTTTAATTGTGGAGAGGTAAGTGAGCCCGTGCTGGATGCTCCCACCTAGAGAGGCACGGCCACGCCTGCGTTCCGAGATGTGGATCGCAGGGGCACCCCTGACACTGTGCCTCAGTTGGAAAACAGATAGAGCATGCTTAATCTTTTACTTTACATACAGTGCAACTGCACAGCTTCCTATGTAGACAGGAGGGGTGAGGAGCGCTCCCCTTCTCCAGCCAGCCATATGCTAATTCATTCCGGCATATGTGTATGTGATAGGATAACTGTGATAGGATTTTCTCTGCCCCCTTTAAGATCCTATGTGGTACAGTCCACTTAAGATACTTGTAATGGTTGACACTTAGATCTGCGTAGTCTCACGTATATAATGTGTTGTCACCAGAGGCAGATTGACTTTGTTACAACATATCCATCCCAATGTGATATATAAGGGCTCGTTTACTAAGGGCCCCGCGGAAAGCACTTTCGTTGGTCAACCCCGACAATTCCCATTTTGCGCCACTAGGAAAGGGATTTAAAAGGGGTTTTTGGCGCACACGATTGGATTTTGGCGCAATCGCGCCGGCTTTCATGCAATACAAATCGGGGGGCGGGCCGCCGGTCATTCCAAGGGATCTAACTAAAAATTTGTGTTGCAAGTCAAGCACTTACATGCACCAAGAAGAAGCTGGTGAACTCCGGCGGACCTGAGCAGGGAAGCGACACATGCAGGATATCGGGCGCACGATCTAAGTGAATTGCGGCAGAGTGCATTCCAGGTGGACAATGCACTTTCGGGAACTCCGAGGGAACGGGTAAGTTAATGTGCCCCGTAGAGTTAGAAACAGCAAAAATAAGAACAGGGAAATATATCATAAAAAAATATTTACAAATATGATAAAAGAGCTCATGTAAATTTTCGTTTTTGGTGGAGTGTCCCTTTAAAGTTCAATAAAAATATGTCTCTTGTACATGACACCTAAAATAGTAAAAAACATAACTTTGTTAAATGATAAAGCCAAAGGAAAAAAAGCAGCACACCAGATTGTAGTGAAAAATACCTTAGTGGATTTATTCCATGTGAAATTTATTCCATTTGTTAAATGATATAAATATAAAATATTCCATTTGTAGACACATAAAAATGTGTTATGCACATATTACCCAGTACAGAACTGTCTATGCCACGTTTGTGAAATCCCACAATTGTCTCAAATCTTAGCCACCTGCAGAGAAACGTATAGGAATAATTTTTAGAACAGCGAGGAATTAAATCAATACTTATTACGAGAATTGACTCGCAGCCCGCAGGCGACGACTTCTGAGAGACAAAATTACAATCCTTCCAAGCATGAATGGAGTCGTTGAGGAGAGGACGCCCATATCTCAGAACCTTTCATCAACCCTCCACTTTGGGAATGAAGACTAAATATTAAGGTTTTTCCAGTGATGCTCCATGACATTTCTGAACACCCGACAAAGGCAATATACGAGTCACAACAGCCATTCCTCCAGACGTTGCTGGAATTTTGATTTCTTTTGTGTGTGTAAGGAGAACTCGGTATATTCTGCAAAACACTTAAAGGGAATGTGTCACACATCACTCACACTAATTTGTACCTACCCAGGCATATAAGCTATGCATCTTTTATCTTCCTATAATTGACTCCTTGTGTTATTTTGGTAAGAACATATTTACATGGAGATGAGTGGATGTTTGATGGTTGGGATACAAAGACACATGGGGCACATTTACTTACCCAGTTCGGAGGAGTTCCCGAAAGTGCATTGTCTGACGACAATGCACTGTGCGGCGAATCAATAAGATCGTACGCCCCATATCCTGCATGTGTCGCGTCCCCTCTCAGTTCCGCCTTCTTCTTCCCAGTGCATGTAACTTGCGACACAATTTTTTAAGTTAAATCCTGCGGTTTGTCGAATTCGTCCGATGGCCCGCCTCCGATTTATGTTGCATAAAAATTGGCACGAATGCGGCAAAATCCGATTGCATACGTCACAATCGCCTGCTAAATACCTGCCCCAGTGGCGCGATCCCCGAAAACGCCGGAAAACCTGATGGAAATGCGATCCACAGACCCTTAGTAAATAAGTCTCGTGGTCAGGCTAAGCAGGCAGTCAGGGCAGGCAGCAGAGATGCAGAAGTCAGAGTCCAAATCCGGGGTCTGCAACAGGAGGTCCAGGCAGATGGGAACGGGAACACAGGAACACGGAACAGGAACGTAAGAACACGGGAACACTGGGTCACGGGAACATTGGAACACAGGAGCAGGAACACACGGGAACAAGAACACAGGAACGGAATACAGGAACACTGTAACAGATACAGGGACGCAGGAACACAGAGGGCTTTCACTTCATAGAAATAGCTTTAAGATCCGACAGGGAGTGATGGGAACCGCTGGGTTATATAGCAACCCCAAAAGTGGTCAACGCCAATCAGTGGTGCGTTGGCCCTTTAAATTTCCAAGTGCCGGCATGCGCACACTCTCTAGGGCCTAGCCGGGAGAAGAGCAGGATCGCAGAGAGGTAGGAGCGGGCGGGTAAGAGCGGGCCGGGGACTGGGGCAGCGCCGCCACGGAGAGGGGTACAGGTGTGCCTGCGATCCGAGGCATGGCTCGCGGGGACATCCGTGACAACTAGTATTAAATGTGTGATGGATATCTTTTTTCTCTCCAGATGCCATTTTGTTCACTGCCCAGTGATAGCTTGTCCATGCAAACTTCTGGGGAACTTTCTCAGTACATTTGTGGCTAGGATAGTGATAAGTTTCTGTTTCCTGGAGAACAGTGCTTTCCAGAGAAAATGAAATTTAGAGCCGGTCAACATTATTTTGGGAAAATAGTCTAGGGGAGTTTCTGGGAGGTGCTCAAAGTAAATTCAAGCTAACCTATAACATTTTAGTATTTTCTCACCTGTTACGTCTTATGCAAAGTATTTATGTTTTCTATATACAAGACTCCGCACCTTGAATAAAGTGTGATTGAGTGCAGTTACGACCTCTGAGGCCCCTTCCACACTTGCGTTGCAGATCACATCAGAGTTTGATCAGGGTGCGATCAGGGTTTGGTCAGTGAAAAACGCACATTTGTGGTCAAATCCAACCATGGGTCATTGATGTGGCCATCTTGGAGCCTCCCAAAACCCCCTCATGATGTCATAAGGACACTTCAGGTTGGCCCATTACAAACAGCAGTCCTGCATCAATTGAGAGTACTTAGTGTGATGCAAAGGACCTTCAATGATGTCACAAGCATGTGACTCATCACATGCTTCATATCAATTACGAATATGCTTGTCTCTTCTGGTTTCAGTGAACCCAACTGAAATAAAAATATATAAAATAAAAATAATAAAACTAACCAAGTTATAAACACTCTGGGGGTCATTTACTAAAGGCCCGAATCGCACTTTTCCGGCGGGTTACCCGAATTTTACCGTTTTGCGACGATTTTCCCTGAATTGCCCCAGGTTTTTTTCGCACGTGATCGGATTGTGGCGCATCGGCGTCTGCATGCACGCAACGGAAATGGGGGGCGTGGCCGTAACAAAACCAGACGGATTCGGAAAAACTGCCGTATTTTTAAAAAAAAGGTCGCTTGACACGCGCTTACCTGCACCCACGATAGCTTGGTGAACTCCAGTGAACTCCGACGGACTTCAGCGCAGCAGCGACACCAAGTGGACATCGGGTGCACTACCTCAGTAAATCGCCATAAGACCCGAATCCTCCACAGAGAACACGCCGCTGGATCGTGAATGGACCGGGTAAGTAAATCTGGGCACTTTTACTAAGGGTCCGCGGACTGCATTTACGTCGGGTTTCCCAACTTTTTCCAATTTGTGCTGCATTTAACTGGAGTTTTTGGTGTACGCAACTGGATTTTGGCGCAATCATGCCGACTTTCCTGCGACACAAATCGGGGGTGTGGCCATCTGATTTGGACTGAGTTCGGGATTTAATATTCAAAATTGTGTCACAAGCCATGCACTTACATGCACCAGGTAGAAAAGGTGAACTCCGTCGGACCTCAGCGGGGAAGCGACACATGCAAGTAATTGGACGAACGATCTTAGTGAATCGCGGCAGCTCCGAATCCTCGTCGGGCAACGCACCTCGGGGATCACGACTGGACGAGTAAGTAAATGTGCCCCGATGTTGGGTTTTTATCAGGAGTTATACACTACAAAAGTGTTGTAAAAGCCCTGAAATAATCCCCAATGGGCGTGACCGGCGGTGTTGTGGCGTGGGGTGTTTCTGTATGCACGCCGGTGCACTTGCTGTTGCCAGTGACTTCCTAAATGTGAGAAGTCGCTGGCAGCACTTATTTCTATGTCAGATAGCCTCAGGCTATATTCACACAACTGTAGGAGGACCTATATACAACTGCAAGCTTGTGGCCGTACATACGTCCCACATAGACCGGCAATCGGCGCACGGAGAGATGTAGTGCAGCACACGTTCGGCACTGTACCGCTCCGTACACGGGGAAAAGATAGGACATGTCCTATATTTCCCTGTGTTACAGCGCCGTACAGCATGCATCGCTATGGAGAGGGGAGTGGTCACCATTCTTCCTCTCCATCGTGGCAAACATACGCCGGCCGCATACGTTTGTGTGAATGCAGTCTCAGCAAGGGTTTTAATACGTTAACACCCTAATAGCTATATCTGTGTCTCAAACTGCCTTTTAAAAGATATAAATAATTATTCTAAATAATAAACATGGTAACAGAAAAAAACACCCCAACGTTTCCATAGTCACTTTCAATATCCAATTTTTTAAAAATAAAAAGTGATCAAAAGATCATAAAGATCCACAAAGCTAGATAGTAGAAAGCAAAGTTTTTAAAAAATACTGGGGCAGATTTACTTACCCGGTCCTGTCGTGATCCCGCGTCGCGTTCTCAGTGGACGATTCGAGTCTTCCGGCGATTCACTAAGGTAGTGTCCCCGATGTCCACTAGGTGTCGCTGCTGCGCTGAATTCCGCTGAGTTCACCGTCCTATCCTCGGTGTAGGTAAGCACGTGTCAAGCGACCCTTTTTTAAAAAAAATGCGGCGGTTTTTCCAAATCCATCGGGTTTTCTTATGGCCACGCCCCCCGATTTCCGCCACGTGCATGCCAGCGCCGATGCGCCACAATCCGATCGCATGTGACAATATTCCAGGGCAATTCAAGGGAAAATCGGCGCAAATCGGAAATATTCGGGTAACGCAACGGAAAAACGTGATTCGGGCCCTTAGTAAATGGCCCCCACTATTTATTTAGATATTTTTAGAGGTATTAAAATACAAGAAAACTATATAAGTTTGGTATCTCCCTGATCACACTGACCCATCAAGAAAAAGGTTGGTGTCATTTGGACCTCACCGTGGAAGCTGTAAAAACGGAGCTTATAAGAAAATGTCATAGCTTTTTTTTTTAGTAATTTTCACGTTTACATTTGACATTTGGAATTTTTCTCTATTGAATTGTGGAACAGAATTACCACATCATTATGTGAATAAAAGTTTACGGGTCATATTTACTTTTTTCCGACGATAATGCACTGTGCATTCACTAAGGTTGTGCGCCCTACATCCTGCATGTGTCGCTTCCCCTCTCAGGTCCGACACAGTTCACAATCTTTTTAGTGATGCATGTAAGTGCATGGGCTTGCGACACATTGGGGCAGATTTACTTACCCGCTCCATTTGTGATCCAGCGGCGCGTTCTCTGCGGTGGATTGGGATTCACTAAGGTAGTTCCTCCGACGTCCACCAGGTGGCGCTGCTGCGCTGAAGTCTGCTGAAATGCACTCAATTACACCGGCCTATTCCTGGTGAAGGTAAGTGCAAGCTCCGCAACACTTTTTTTTTTTAAATGCGGCGGTTTTTCCGAATCCGTCGGGTTTTCGTTCGGCCACGCCCCCCGATTTCCGTCGCGTGCATGCCAGCGCCGATGCGCCACATGCGCCAAAATCCCGGGGCAATACAGGGAAAATTGGAGGAAATCGGAAATATTCGGGTAACAAGTCGGGAAAACGCGAATCGGGCCCTTAGTGAATGACCCCCATTATTTGAAAGTTAAATCCCGCACTCAGTCCGAATCAGTCGGATTGTCTGACGGCACCCCCCCAGCACAGACACTTGTCCAATCCGTGCAATCCCTGAAAAAGACAACAGTCTGACGAAAGTGCGATCCGCGACCCTAAGTAAATAAAACCCAGAGGGGCAGATTTACTTACCCGGTCTTGTCGCGATCCAGCGGCGATTCACTAAGGTAGTTTGCCCGATGTCCACTAGGTGTAGCTGCTGCGCTGAAGTCCGCCGAGGTCACCGTCCTACCCTGGGTGCAGGTAAGCGGGTGTCAAGCAACACTTTTTTAAAAAAAATACAGCGGTTTTTCCGAATCCGTCGGATTTTCTTTATTTCCATCGCGTGCATGCAGGCGTCGATGCGCCACCATTCGATCGTGTGCGCCAAAATCCCGGGGCAATTCAGGGAAAATCAGCGCAAATCGGAAATATTTGGGTAACGCAATGGAAAACCGCGATTCGGGCCCTTAGTAAATGACCCCCAGTGTGTTATCTTATGCATTACACTATGCTATATTTTTCCTTTGTAGTATTGACTCACATTGACATTCTGTGATGTACATTCTATGGGCCATATTTACTAAGCAATCCGCGCCAGTATTTTGGCGTACACTGCACATAAATATATGTGCAAACTGCTTGCTCATGTATTTATGAAGTGTTTCCGCCATTGTTCTGTCGCGGCTTGTTCTGTATGACCTTTGCACACTGCGATACAGTACTGTGCACATAAAGGGGCGTTCTCGAACCATGCACCACAGTTATGTCGGAATTCCAAGAGGCGTATTCGAACCGTGCACCACAGTTATGTCATGTTATGTCCAACATAATTGTGGCGCACGCCTGTTAAACTGAGTGCATGAGGAATGAGGGAGTTGAGAAAGACGTTTGCTGTGTGCGAGTGGCTGAAGAGATTTCCTGAGGGAGGGAAAGTGACTGAGTTGAGAAACGTTATTTTCTGGTACCTCTCAAAACAATGAATTGCCCCACAGTGAATTAGATACAGTGTCCCTCACATAAATTATATTATAAATAGTGCCTCCAATTACTTTATTATACATATATGCTGCTCAAAAATATAAAGCGAACACTAAAATACCAAATTTTAGATCTGAATGAACAAAATATTTCTTTTGAAATTCTTTATTTATTACATAGTGGAATAAGTTGAGAAAAAAACCATAAAAATGATTCATGAAATAATAATAATTTCGGACGTTGGTTTGGATGTGAAAAATGTTAATCTCAGGCTGATCAAACTTCAGGAAAAATGTCTCAAGAAAAGAAAATGAGGCTCAGTATTGTGTGTGGCCTCAACATCCCTGTATGACTTCCCTACAAAAACCTGGGAATGCTCCTTATGAGGTTCAGTAGTGTGTGTGGTTTCCACGTGCCTGTATGACCTTCCTACAATGCCTGGGCATACTCCTGATGAGGTTCAGTAATGTATGTGGCCTCCACGTGCCTGTATGACCTTCCTATAATGCCCAAGCATGCTCCTGATTAGGTTCAGTATTGTATGTGGCTTTCATGTGCCTGTATGGCCTTCCTACAATGCCTGGGAATGCTCCTGATGAGGCTCAGTATTGTGTGTGGCCTCCACATCCCTGTATGACTTCCCTACAAAACCTGAGCATGCTCCTGATGAGGTTCAGTAGTGTATGTGGCCTCCACTTGCCTGTATGACCTTCCTACAATGCCTGGGAATACTGAATTACCTTCCAAATCTGGAAACGGGTTGTTTGCCGAAACTGATGACAGGTTTAAATATATGAAAATAATAAGAAATGGTAAATGATTAGTAATGTATCAGTTTTCTTATCAAATTACTTTAAAGGAAATCTACCATTAGGTTTGAGCTTTATTAACCATTTTAATTAAAGCTATATGCAACTTTTGTTATAAAATGAACTTTTATCTTCGTGTAAATAAAGCAGAAGTGCTTCAGTCTGCGTTACCAGAGCCCCAGGCTCTGGCTGTGACATGCCCCAAAGCTTCTCCCCCAGCTCCCTGCTCCCTTCCAGTGTCTGCTGAAATCTCACAGGAGCACAGGCAGCACATACTCACTGCTGCAGCAAGATTTCTACAGACAGCCCCCCTTCCCAACGCTGATGTACTATTAAGGTGGTTTGCAGAAATGGGTTATTTATACAAAGAAAGTCCAATCTCTGTAATCTTCGGCTTTTACTGGACATATGAAAAACATCTGGTTCTTGGAAAGCCTTAAAATCTGCCTAAAAATACACCCTTTGAGGAACAACAACACAAGGCAAATTTCTGGGGCTACTTAATAAGTGTGACGGAAATGTAGAAGTTGTGTATGTAAAATTTAGCACCTACTTACTGCTTATGCAGGAATTACGGGGTTGAGAAAAAAGTGTTTCATTTCCCTTGATCACGGTAAGTCTGTTAGTCTTGTTAGTCACATATTTTTAGAGAAGCAACGATTGGTTTATATGGTCATTTCCAAATCAATTAAAGCCCAATATCCTGTGAAGATCACAAGACAGTTGACAATCTTTACAAGAGTGAACATCCCAGGAAATTTACCCCAATGTCAACACAAGAAATACTAAGATTCTACAGGTCTCAGCTAGCACGTTAAATGTTCAAGTTCATGACAGTACAATAAGAAACATACAGGGGCACATTTACTTACCCGGTCCAGTCGCGATCCAGCGGCGCGTTCTCTGCTCTGCATTCGGGTCCGGCCGGGATTTATGAATGTAGTTCTTCCGGCGTCCACCAGGTGGCGCTGCTGCGCTGAAAGTCATCTCATCGCGCCGGAATGCACCACCTCGGACCAGGTGAAGGTAAGCGCTCCCCAAGCGACACTTTTTCGGTTTTTAAATGCGGCGGTTTTTCCGAATACGTCGGGTTTTCGTTCAGCCACGCCCCCCGATTTCCGTCGCGCGCATGCCGGCGCCGATGCGCCACAATCCGATCGCGTGCGCCACAATCCCGGGGCAATTCAGGTACAATCGGCGCAAATCGGAAATATTCGGGTAACACGTCGGGAAAACGCGAATCGGGCCTTTAGTAAATGACCCCCACAGAGTATGGATGGTAGAGGGCAGCCAAAGAAAGCCTCTACTTTCTAAGAACATGTCTACCCTATTTACCATCCAAACAGAGTATGGATAAACCAGGGACACTTACTCATAAATCCAGTCCCTAGGGCAGTGATAATCTTCTTATATTTGTTATTTAGGGCCTCCTTTCTTTTAAAGTCTTAAAATCTTTTAAAATTTTAAAATAATGCTAATGAGCTAGAACTGCCTGATCACCTCCGTGCTGTAGCTTCACAGGCAGTTACACTGTGCCCCAGCACTTCCCTCCTCCCACTGTGTGCTAAAACTCCCTGCAGACATGAGATTACTGCAGGCAGAGGAAAGGTGAAGTGAAGGGGGAGCAGGGGGAGGGGGAGACATGGTAACAGCCTATGAAGTCAGAGCATGGAGGGCTCTCTTAATGTCCCCCAAAGCCCTTCTTGCTAATTATCATAATTCTAAAAGTTGATTTTGTTCTAAAAGTTGAAGGAAGGAGGCCATAAAAAAATAAATATGAGAAGATCACCATGGTCACGGGGTCTTGATCTATGATTAAGGCTATATTCACACTGCCGTTGCCCGCCATACCGTAGCACGGTGCTGCTCACCCCCACCCCTCTCCATAGGGATGTATGGCACACGGCGTCGTAATACGGGAAAAGATAGGACATGTCCTATCTTTTTCCTGGGTACAGAGCGGTAAGGTGCCGTGCGCCCACTGCCGTCTATAGAGGACATATATCGGCCGTATATACGTCGCCAGAGGGGTACGGGATTTGTATGAAGAGGGCCTCACGGGCTGCTTCCTCTGCAATACAAGGTGGGGGTTGTTGCATTATGCAGCAAACCCCCACGCTATAACGCGGTCGGTGTGCACTGATCGCAGATATTAACCCTCATTGCCGCCGGCAAAGTCGACGGGTGACCATTTTAAACGCCGAAGGCCGCCATCTTTATCCGATCGCCACACCTCGAACGGCATCGGGGGGGGGCGGCGTCAGTGCCATGTCGCTCGGGTATCGTGTTGACACGAGGCCTACATGGCTTCTGCAGATTCGTACAATGAGCCAGTGGGCTAATTGTAATGAGATACCTGCACAAAAAAGCCATATATTGCATAAAGAAGTATTGCAGTATAGGGTAGGAGCGATCTTCTGACCATCTAGGGTTAATTGTACCTTAGAGGGTCTAAGAAATGTGAAAAAAAAAAAAGAAAAAAAAGTTTTTTTAAAAAGAAAAAAAATTAAATAACATATAAAAATTCAATCACCCCCCTTTTCGCTAGACCTGATATAAAACATAATAAACAGCTAAAAATCACAGAAACATTAGGTATCGCCGCGTCCAAAATGCCCGATCTATCAAATATAAAAACGGTTAACGGCCGGAGGGTGACCTCCGAGACGGGAAATGGCGCCGAAAGGTCCGAATGCGACTTTGACACCACATAAAAAATGGAAATAAAAATGATCAAAAAGTCGCACAGACCTCAAAATGATAGAGCAATGAAAAACATCGGTCATTTGTGCAAAAAATGACCCCTCACACATCTTGTGCTCCAAGTATGAAAACAGTTATTAGCTTTCAGAGACGGCACAAAAAATTTTTTTTTCTTTTGTACACATTGTTAATTGTTTGAAAAGTGGGACCTGTAAAACAAAGAAAAAAGGGATAATAAGCGCTTTCCTTCTCACCCCCATCGGTATCACCGCGATCGCCACCGAACCAAAGAATAAAGCTAGGTGAACGTTGACGCACGTGCAGTTTTTAAAATTTTTCCACATTGGAATTTTTTTGTCAGCTTCGAAGTACATGCATGTTAAAATAGATAACATTACGGAAAAGTAAAATTTGTTACGCCCAAAATAAGCCCTCACACAGCTCTGTACACGTAAAAATTGAAAAAGTAATGGATTTGAAGGTGAGAGAGCGAGAAATGAGCGAAAAAAACCTGGTCCTTAAGGGGTTAAAGAAATTATAAAAACTGAACAAGATTAAGGTAAATAATATTAAGTAAAAATGAGGTACAAGGTAAATGAGAATTAAGAAAGTCAAATAGGAGAAAGTGGTACGAAGATGCATAAATGAGAAAGTGAAGAAAGTTAATGAGAATGAATAGTAAGGAAAATCAGGACAAGAACAATAAAGAGTTGCTAGAAATACCTTAAAGAGGTATTTCCCACATAGACAAGTTTGTATATGTACTCAGGTAACAAGGAAAAAAACACTCTTTCTCTATTAATGTTATTTAACAAAAATGCAGCATTTCACATATTGAAATCAAAACTTGTCTCTATCAGTCTGCTGTACACAATTTCAGTTGCCCCTAGACACGACCCTGCGAACTTCTGAACTTATGGTCAGGCCGACATCTTGGATGATACTGTGCAGATGGAGATTTCTGTCTGTCTCTACTTGAGCTGTAGCGTGCAGGGGGCACGGCTGGTACAGGCTCGCGTAGAGACAGACAGAAATATGTCTCTTACTAGGTGCAGGGGCAGGGGGCACAGAAAGCTCTGAAACACTCACTGATCAAATCCTGTCAGCACATGGTGGACAAAGAGAGAGGCTGATGAAACACAAATACAAGGAGACTAAATGATATGGGGCAGTGAGGCAGGCACCAGTCGCTGTGTGAGATGTAGCAGAGCTCACAGTGTAAACAGTGTAATGGTCTGTAGCCTATGTGTAATCTCATGCATCTGGTTCGTCTCATCTCTCTTTCTATGTGTTAGTACAATGTCAGACGCCAGATGAAAGTGCATATACATACACCTTGTACCCTGATAATCTAACCACCATTTTGACACCCCACAGAACTAGATGGATAATAATGGGGGGTCTTTATAAAGGCACATTCAACGTTTTCCCTACTTGTTACTGAATATTTCCGATTATTTGCGCAAGTATTTCCATGAATTGCCCCCGGTTTTTGGAGAGCGATCGGATTGTGAGTGCACATCGGCACTGGCATGCACGCCGACGGAAATCGGGGGGTGTGGAAGAACGAAAAAACATGACAATTTGGAAAAAAAACGCCCGCATTTAAAAAAAAAAATTGGTCGCACGGGCCATACTCACAGCCACAAGGAAGAGATAGTAACTCAGACGCAACTTGGCGGACCTCGGCGCCGCAGCGACCCACATGGTGGAAATCGGAGCGCAGGACTTCATGAATAGCCGGAATAAACCCGAACGTCGTCCGAAGAAGCCGCCCGCTGGATGGTTCGAACGTTGCCGAATGGACCGGCCCGGAGGGTATGTTAAAGGTGCCCCAATGTGTCTATTCGAGAGGCCCACGCCCCCCCCCGCCCCCACACTCTGACAATTTTGAATGAGCAGACCGGAGAGGATAAGAGCTAAAACAGCAATAAAACTGAGTAAAATTGTAAAGTAAGGGGTTAAAATGATCTTTATTGTGTTAACCTTACGATTGGATAGAAATGTGAGTATTTTCTTTCGTTTGAAAACCCCTTTAAGTGATAAGGTTTCAAGTATGACAGAACGAAAACATCACTTTTTTTTACATAAACACTAGAGATGAGGCGAGCCTAACATGCATCGGGTACTCGTTATTCGAGACGAACTTTCCCGAATGCTCGGAGTGCTGCGTCTCGAATAACGAGCCCCATTGAAGTCAATGGGAGACTGAGCATTTCAAGGGGACCAGGCGTCTGCACAGGGAAGCTTGGCACAAACACTGGAACTCAGAAAAGGAAGGAAACAACACGGAATGGACAGGAAAAACAGCAGGGGCAGCATGCATGGATGCCTTGGGGTCTGCTATTAATTTTTAGATATCATTTTATGCCAAAATTATGGGCGGGCAACAGCTGGCCATGACAGATGTGACGAATGAGGGCTTAGATAGCATCTAAACATGCAATAATTGAACCTGACACTATAGGGGACGGATGCAGAGGCCTTCTCAGTTTTCGGCCAGCAGATGGCAGGATAGAGAGTGGCATCATGGCGACACCCTACATGGACTCGGTTTCACCAAAGGAGGTGAAATGATTTACTTGGAACAAAAGGTTGTGACCCAAAAATGAAGCCGACACAGCTCTTTGTAAGGGCGACGAATGTGGAGGCAGACCATGGAGACGACTTCCCATGTTAGAGCGACCAGTATGGGGCATTCATATGCGACTGCTATGATTGCCAACTTCAGGTCCCAGCCACTGGCGGCGGAAAGATGGGCAAAGGTTCCACATATGTTATCTGGTGAACAAACCTGCTAAAATTCCCCGACACAGTAGTTTGATAAGGGATTGATGGTGCTGCATATCTTGAGATGGAGCTGGCCGGCTCCGCTGCCAGGCGAGCTTTAGCCAATCCAAGCCCTGTCTTAGGTAATCCCCAAAACCAGCACTTCTAGAACCTTTTGGATAAGATAAGTTTGTCAAGTAGCGTTTATTAGAAGTTTAGGATATGGCGGGTGAGGGGAATGTAAACAGATGCGCAAGCGCGCATCTGAAAATAATATTGCGTAAATGATAAAGTGTGCCAGTATATTTGTGTATTACACAGCAGCGGGTGGCGACAAAGTAACAAGTTTGATGTGGAAAGCCATGAAACACAACCCCAAAATTTGACCGACACAGATCGTTCCCACCCCCTTTGATAAGGGGAAGATGTATGGAGGCGCGGGTGTGAAATAGTAGTAGATTAAAGGTGCTGCAGTTAACACTATGTAGTTGGATCTTGAGATGGAGCTGGCGCTCCGCTGCCAGTACGAGTTTCGCCAATCCAAAAGAACCCTGTCTCTAGGCTACTCCCCAAAACAAGCCACTTCTAAGAACCTTTGTATAAGATCAAGTGTAGTAGCGTTTTTATAAGTTATAGATTATGCGGGGTGAGGGGAATTGTAACAGCCTGCGCAAGAAGCCGCCTGCTGAAAAATCTTGGAAATGATAAAAGTTTGCCAGTTTTTGGGATGACAAGCAGGGTGGCGGACAGTAACAGTTTCTTTTTTGTGATGTGGAAGCCATGAAAACAACCCAAAAATTATGCCCGCAAAGCTCGTGAATAAGGGGGACGAGTATGGAGGCAGTTGAACTAGTAGTAGATTAAAGGTGTGCTGCAGTTAAAACTAGTTAGTTGGATCTTGAGATGGAGCTGGCGCTCCGCTGCAGGCGAGCTTTCGCCAATTCAGCCCCGTCTCTAGGGCTACGCCCCAAACAGCACTTTAAGAACCTTTTGTATAAGATCAAGGTGTAGCGTTCTTATAAGTGTAGGATATGACGGATGTGAGGGGAATGCTAAACGAATGACGACAAGAAGCGCTTGAATACTATTGGTTAAATGATAAAAGTTTTGCCAGGTATATTTTGGGGATTACACAGCAGGGGGTCGGGGCGACCAAGACAAAGTAACAAGTTGATGGGAAGCATGGAAAACAACCAAATTCTGCACGACACAGCTCGGTGATAGGGACGATGTATGGAGGCAGTGTGAAACTAGAGTAGATTAAAGTGTGCTGCAGTTAAACACTATGTTAGTTGGAATCTTGAGATGGGCTGGCGCTCCGCTGCCAAGGCGGGAGCTTCGCCAATCCAAGCCCCCTGTCTCTAGGCTACTCCCCAAACAGCACTTCTAAGAAACCTTTTGTATAGATCAAGTGTAGTAGCGTTCTATAGGTTAGGATTATGGGGGGGGGAGGGGGATGTAAACAGCTGCGCAAGAAGCCCGCTGAAATAATATTGTAAATGATAAATAAGATGAGCGAACTACTCGTCCGAGCTGATGCTCGTTCGAGCATTAGCGTACTGAAAACTGCTCGTTGCCGGACGAAGACTTCGCCCGCTCGAGAAAAGGACAGCTCCGACGTTTTGCTTTTTGGCGGCCAGAAACAGAGCCAATCACAAGCAAGGAAGAATCTGCACTCCAACCAGCATGCGTGGGTACCCTTACACGTCGATAGCAGTGGTGGACTGGGCCAGAATCAGTTGACCCTCGGATTAGAATAGCCGCTGCACGCGCTGCTGGATCATTCTGTGTTGGATGCCGCTAGGGAGAGAGCTTGCTGCTGGTCAGGGGTGGGGGAAAAGCGTTAGGGTGTTCTATTAGAATAGTGTAGGCAGGAGTGATTCAACAAGAACCACAGCACTTCTTAGGGCTACAATAACTTTATACTTTTTTTTTTTTGTTGCTTGTGGCTGGGTTGCTGGCAATAGTAGTGCAGCTAGTACAATACGTGTGATGAGGAATTTGCAGGGGGACTTGCGCTACCGCTGGTTTATCGCTTAGTGCCACACATATCCCACTCAAACACCAAAGTGGGAAAATATTAGGGGTTTGATTTCAATTAAGGCCACAGCTGCAATGTACTTTTTATTTCCGGTTATTTTTTCAGAACTCAGCGTCATCTCATCAGTGGCTTTCTACTGTGGCTAGAAAATAGCCATAAGGAGAATCCAAACGGCTTAGTCCGCCTACAGTTAGGTTATATATATTTGATTCTGGTTGATTGCTGGCTGTGTCCTTGATGCAGTGATCTACTAGCAAATTGTGAGCAATTGTAGTGAGACGTGCGACCGCCTGTGTGTGCGCTTAGAGTGACGCAAAATCCATCGCCAAAGAACAAGTGGGAAATTATTAGGGGTTGGATTTCAATTAGGACACAGTCTGCCATTTCCTGTTTTATTTTTACGGGTTATTTTTAATAACTCAGCGTCATCTCATCTGGCCCATAGCAGTGTGCCTTCATACTTGGCCTAGGAAAATAGCCATAGGAGAATCAAACGGCCTTAAGTACACCACAGTAGGGATAATATTTGATTTCTGGTTATCTTCTGGTGGCTGTCCTTGCTGGCAGTGCATCTACTAGCAAAATTGTGAGCATTTGTTAGTGAGACGTGCGACCGCTGGTGTTTGCGCTTAGTGACGAACATTATCATCGCAAACATGAAGTGGGAAAGGCGAAAATTTATTAAGGGGGGTGGATTTTAATTAGGCCCAGTCTGCCATTTCCTTGTTATTTTACGTTTACTTTTTTAATAACCAGCGTCATCTCACTGGCATAGCCGTGTGTTCATACTTGGCTAGAAACTTAGCCATAGCAATAGGATAGCATCGTTGGTTTTAACACAAAAAAAAAACAAAAAAGCAATAAAAAGTTATTAAAAAAAGTAAAGTTATAACTCTCATTTTCAAATGTTTAACCGAGGGTAGGGGGAGAGGACGAGGGCGGGACGTGGGCGTCAAACTACGCAGGGGTCAGAGGACGTTGGGTCCTGGGCGGGGTGAGACACCACCTGCATATGCGGGACAGGGGAAACGCCGCAGAGCTTACACTCCCTAGGTTCATGTCTGAAAGTTACGGGACTCAGATGGGTGTAGGCACGTTTTGAGGCCAGAGCGACAGTGGAACAGGTGATGTCTGTGGATGCCGACAATAGCGTCGAGCAATTTGTCCTCAACACAGTCCGTCCTTCCACGCCAGTCCACCATGTCACCGAAATCGGACTTCCTCCGTCCTGCACCTAAGCCTCCCTACCCCCCCAGTATGCCCCCCCGCCACAGGAAAAATTTGACATTTGAACCGCATTACTCTGAGGAACTGTTTTCTCGACCCTTCCCACAGTCACAAACCACTTGTCCGGTTGCTGATGAGCAATTTCACGATGCCCAGGTTTTCACCAGTAGAAGTTGGGGTTGATGATGACCTTCTTGACGTTAGTGAAGAAAGTGTTGTGTAAAGAGGTGTCGACGAATGCGGAGACAGGTTGTCAGGACAGTGGGGAAGTTGTTGTCGGGCAGGAAGTCAGACGCGGGGAGCAGACTGAGGGATCGGAGGATGATGAGGTGACAGACCACAAGAATGGGTTGATAGCCGGGTGAAAACAGTGCTTCTGAGACGGAGGAGAGCCGCGACAGAACAGGTTGGAAGAGGCAGTGGTGGGGCCACGACGGAGAGGCATGACAGACTCTGGTGCATCAGAGCAAAATGTGTCAAATAGTGAAGCTCACGTGTGGCCGAGGGCTCCTGCGGCGAGGGCTGATTCAGAAAGTTGAGGTTCTTTTAAGGAAAACCGGATGGACGCGGACTGTGTGTGCAACATTTGCCCCAAAACCAGGCTAGCAGGGGTTACACCACTAATAGCTTAACTACCAACAGTATGCGCAGGCATAAATGCTAAAACCCCACTCCGCGGAAACAAAGCCCGTCCTCGGCGTGCACACCACTTTGCTCCGTCCCCTGTGGCAATGTGATAGTCAGCCCCCTGCCCAGACCATGCACAAACACCCCTATCGTCGCCTCCACGATCCTCCACAGCATCCACCACGTCAGTATCCATACCCCAGACGTGGAGCGGAAACGCCATATAGTGCAACCCACCCGCACGCCCCCAAGCCCTTCATGTCCACATCTCCAGATTGCTTAGCGCTGGAGATGCTGCCTATAGGCTTAGTAGAGAAGAGGCCTTTCGAAACCTCAGGGCGCGGCCAGCCCCTCGGTATCGGTCCCAGCCGCCAATACTTTTCCGACTGTGCCGTCACAGGCCCTGCACCAGACGTGTCAACACATCATCGCGCCCTGACCAATCCAGACGTGCTGTAGGACATAGGTCCACCTGACCACGGAAACGTGGACGAGTCTGCTGCTGGGAGGGCTCAACTTCTATATCGCGGACGGCACATTGGGTTAACTTGGGGAGGTGGGACGAGTCATCACCCTGCGGCTGAGTCATTTTTACTGACGACGCGAGGGATTGCGGGGCCTACCTCGGTTAAGGTGTTTCAGGCCTAATATGCACATTTTTGTCCTTCCTCATCCCACCCCTCCTCAAACTCCTCCTCCGAAACTACCATCAGTGGGCATGGCGCCATCAGTGTGTAAGCCTAGGCACAGCTGCAGTGCCGGCGCTAAGCGACAGCAGGCGGTGCTAAAACTGCTGAGGCTTAGGCGATTAAAAAGGCACACCGCCCAAGAACTATTACAGGGCATCACGGCGCAGACTGATCTGTGATGGCACCGTGAACCTGAAGCAGGACCATGGTTGTGTGTGACAACGGCCGTAACCTGGTGGCGGCCCTCTGCTGCAATCGGCCACAGACTGACACATGTGCCATGCCGGCCGTTGTTGTTAAATCTGATAGTTCAAGCGTTTCATCAAGAAAATACCCAATCGTTCTGATTTGCTCACGAAGGATGAGCCGCAATCTGTGCGAATTTCAGGAAGTCCAGCACAGATTCTGCCACTCTCAGGGCCCCGCGCGCAGCGCCCCTCCAACTGCCCGCTCACCGAATGTTGTGAGACGGGCCCAACGAGGTGCGAATTCACACTGACCTGTTATCCAGAGTTTACCAGCAGCGCCGAGCGATGGTAGACTGCCAGATGTCAACTTCCACCAGAATGGTAGTCAGGTCGTCAGCTCCTCAAGTCTTACAATGAGGAGGTGGACGGGGCTGTCTGATATCTGTCAGGTGTGGTTACTTTGAGGAGTCAACACAGATGGTCAGTGGCGATGCCGCCATCATAAGCCTCACCATCCCGCTGCTGGCCTGTTGAAAAACTCTCTGATCAGTCAATGAAGTGGAAGCTTTGCGCTCGTCACAAGAGAGGGGGAGAGATCTCCCTGTTGATAGCCAAGCACCATTAGGTCTGTTCCAGCGCATATCGGAGAGTGGAGGTAAGGGAGGATGAGGAGGAAAGGAGGAGAATGTTGAGAGACACATAGGGGACCATGTTGGAGCCTTCCCTGGTTCAGCGTGTATGGGCCAGAAGAAGAGAGTTGGAGGAGTTGGAGGAGGAGGAACAAAATGGACAGTCAGGCCAGTGAGGGAGTGAATTCTTGACGTTTGGACTCTGGCGGCACATGGCAGATTTCATGCTAGGATGCCTATCCCGTGACCCTGCGTTCACAGAATTTATTCCAGCACCGATTACTGGTGGTGTTCACTATCCTGGACCCACGGTACAAGCAAATCTTTCCACTCTATCCCTGGAGAGGAAAGAGTGTTGAGGATGAATGAATAACAGGAAGGCCCTGGTTGCACAAGCGAATTGAAACAGTATTCCATTCTGACAGCGCATAGCGGCAAGAGTGCGTAGTTCAGCGGGGGACAAGTAGCGAGGGAGAGTAGGCGAGGTTTTTTTGGGGGGAGGCACTGATCCAGCACTGGCAAGGGTACGCTTTACACGGTTTGCCGCTTTATGTCCACCACAGCAAGACACTGTCACCTGTCCCAGTCGCGGCAGAGTAGGGGGCTATCTTTACAGCAAGTGGTGAGGTAGTACGTAGCTGACCATACCATAGTCCTAAATGATCACACAGCTCCCTAAAAATGATGGGTTTCAAAGATGCGACATGTGGCACGAACTGGCGCTGTACGCATTGGAGGTTTCTTGCCTGCGAGCTAGCGTATTGCCCGAGAGGTTGTCAGTGAGCTGGTGCATCATCACGAGAAGCGTACACGATGTCGATGACCAGCGCTGAAGGATGACGCGTATACTAAGCTGAATAAGCCCTGGATTTCTCAAATTTCCAATCTCCACCAGTGAAGGAAGATCACACATGAATAATGTATCCACTCTCCTCCTCCTCATTTTCCTCTTCTCATCCTCTTTGTACAGTAACGCAGAGGAAACTGGCGATTTTTTGGACCGGGCCCACTGGCTCTAAGACATAGACTTTAGCATTTAAGTTTCTGGAGGGCCACCGGACCCGTCCTCCTGTTTTAAACAATTTTGGGAGTCCACATACAGGCACTCAATCTATTCAATGTGTCTGGAGGGCCACCTACATGCTCCTCTGGTTTGAAAACTTTTTTGGACTGCCAACATACAGCCACTCAATCTATTTCATTTTTCTGGAGGGCCACCTACCTGCTCCTCTGGTTTGAAAACTTTTGTGGCCTGCCACATAACAGGTACCTCATCTATTCATTTTCATGGAGGGCACCTACCTGATCCATCATGGTTGAAAACTTTTTGGGACTTGCCCACATACAGGCACTTTCAATTCTATTTCATTTTTTGGAGGGCCAGTCCTACTTGCTCCTCTGGTTTGAAAACTTTTGGACTGCCACTAAAGGTACTCATTATTAATTTTCTGGAGGGCCACCGAACCAGGTCCTCTGTTTTAAAACAATTTTTGGGAGGCCACATACAGGCACTCAATCTATTCATTTTTCTTCTGGAGGGCCACTACCTGATCCTATGGTTTGAAACTTTTGGGACTGCCACATACAGGCACCTCAATCTATTTCATGTTTCTGGAGGGCCACCTACCTGCTCCTCTCGGTTTGAAACTTTTTGGACTGCCCCAACAGGTAATCGAATCTATTTCATTTTCTGGAGGCGCCACCTAAATGCTCCTCTGGTTTGTGAAAACTTTTTGGATGCCCCACATACAGGCACTCAATCTATTCCATTTTTCTGGAGGGCCCACCTATTGCTCCTTGGTTGAAAACTTTTTGGACTGCCACATACAGGCACTCAATCTATTCCATTCTTTCTGGAGGGCACCTACCTGCTCCTCTGGTTTGTGAAAAACTTTTTTGGACTGCCACCATACAGGCACCAAATCTATCCATTTTCTGGAGGCCACCTACCTGATCATCTGGTTGAAAACTTTTTTAGACTGCCCACATAACAGGCAACTCAATCTATTCCATTTTTCTGGAGGGCCACTAACCTGCTCCCCCTGGTTTGAAAACTTTTTGACTGCCACATAAAGGACCTCCATCCTTATTCCATTTTTCTGGACGGGCCAACGATCTGCTCCTCTGGTTTGAGAAAACTTTTTTGGACTGCCACATTACAGCACTATCCAAATTAAATTGTTCTCAAGTAGCAGCCCTCCACACGTTGGCTCCATTGCCTACCTCCAAAAGTCGTCATTATATATAGCTGCCCTCCTACACGTCCCTTTATCAAACGAGGTTGTGGCAGCAGAGAAATTGGGTTGTTTTCAGGTTCCACATCAAAGTTGTTAAATTTGTCGCCACCCAGTGTGTTATCACAAAATATACTGGAAACTTTTTACATTTACCAAATTATTTCAGCGCTTCTTGAGAATCTGTTTACATTCCCCTCCCCGCCATAATCCCAAACTTATAAGAACGCTATACACGTAACTTGGTGCACGCTGGGACCGAGTATGACCCTGGGGCTCGGTTGATATACTGCAGACCGCAGGAGATTGCGGGGCCTACCTCGAGTCCAGGTCTCAAAGCCAAACTAACCTCCTCCTCATCCACCCCTCCTCACCTCTCCTCCTCCGAATTAACCATCGTCGGGCCATGAGCCATCGTCGTAGCTATAGGACAGCAGCAGTGCCGTCGCTAAGCGACAGCAGGCGGTGCTCAAACGCTGAGCTAGCCGATAATAAAAGGCCACACAGCCAAAGAGCGGACAGGGCCCTTCCCACATCAAACTTGATTAACTTTCTCGCCACCCTGCTGGTAAATCCACAAAAGATACTGGCAAACTTTTATCTTTACCGATATTATTCAGCGCTTCTTGCCGCATCTGTTTACATTCCCCTCTCTCCGCCAATCCCAAATCTTATAAGAACGCTACTACACTGATCTTATTATACAACAGGTTCTTAGAAGTGCTGTTGGGGAAGTACTAGAGACAGGGCTTGGATTGGTTGAAAGCTCGCCTGGAGCGGAGCGCCAGTCCATCCAAGATCCAAAACTAACATAGTTTAAGTGCAGGCACCTTTAACTACTACTAGTCACTGCCTCCATAATATAATAATAATCAGGCTTTATTTATATAGCGCCATCATACATTCCGTTAGCGCCTTAAAAATCATAGGAACAAATACAAATGTAATGTTGTAACAGACACAACATTTGTATGGGGAACAACAGGAGTGAGTCCCTGCTCGCCAGGAGCTTACGGTATTTATTGAGATGATGGGGTAACACGAGGTTAAAAGAATTTTTTTTTAATGCGTCAAGCCATGCTCTTAGGGAATAGAACAAAATATAATAAAGGAAAATTGCTGTCGATTGAACCACTCAGCCGTCACCAGGTCCAGGGTGAATGGGACTGATAGAAGTCTTGGTGCCTGTGGTGCTGGATAACAGATGGGAGGACGACACAGGACGGGTTAGTAGAAGAGTTTAAACTTATGCGTTAATCCTGTATGACCTTCCTACAATGCCTGGGTATGCTCCTGATGAGGTTCAGTAGTGTATGTGGCCTCCATGTGCCTGTATGACCTTCCTACAATGCCTGGGAATGCTCCTGATGAGGTTCAGTAGTGTATGTGGCCTCCACTTGCCTGTTGTATGTGGCCTCCACTTGCCTGTATGACCTTCCTACAATGCCTGGGTATGCTCCTGATGAGGTTCAGTAGTGTATGTGGCCTCCACTTGCCTGTTATGTGGCCTCCACTTGCCTGTATGACCTTCCTACAATGCCTGGGTATGCTCCTGATGAGGTTCAGTAGTGTATGTGGCCTCCACTTGCCTGTATGACCTTCCTACAATGCCCCCAAACGTAAGTCCATACGTCACGGGCAAGAGCCATTTTTTAAAATAAAAAGTGATAAAAGATCTAAAAGATCCACCAAAGTAGATAGTAGAAAGCAAAAAAGTTTTTAAAAAATAAGGGACAGCAGATGGTTTTTTACTTAACAGGGGGTCGATGTGAATGTCGTGACTCCACCGCGGGCGAGTTTGTTCTATGTGGAAGATTAGATGTAGGGGCATTAAAGGCGACTTACGTAATGGTAGTTTCAACAGACCGTGGGGAAACAATCCCAAGAGAACAAAGAGTTGGAAACAGATGGGGTAGGATTGGAGTGATTTCTAGGACGTGGAGTGAAAGATGAACCCAGCCTAGGCCCAATCTCAAAGGAAAGAGGAGAGTTAACAGGCCTGACATACCCAGGTTCTGGGGGGAGGGATGTAGGTATTGCTAGGGGAGAAAAGAAATAGGAGAGGAGTCTTGCTTATCACTATGTTAGGTATTTGGTAAGCCACCGTGTCAATGCGACCCTTTTTCTTTTTAAAAAAAATGCAGGGGTTTTGTTTCACCAAATCCGCCTCGGGTTTTTTGTTTTTTTTTTATGAGCCACCGCCACCCCCCACGATTCAGCCGTGCATCCATGGCCAGGCGCACGATGAGCCACCCAATTTCCAGATCGACACATGATTTGTGACAATATTCCAGGGCAATTCAAGGGAAAGACGGCGCAAAATCGAGAAGATTAGTTTCTGTAAGCAACGGAAAAAAACGTGATTCGGCCCTTATAAATGGGCCCCCACATTTATTTAGATATTTTTAGAGGTTTTTAAAATACAAGAAAACATATTCAGATGTGGTGTAGCTCTCCTGATCACAACTGAACCCTAATCAAGAAAAAGTTGTGTTGTCATTTGGACCTCACCGTGGAAGCTGTCAAAACGAGAGTTATAAGAAATGTCATAAGCTTTTTTTTTAGTAATTTTCACGTTACATTTGACATTTGGAATTTTTCTCTATTTGATCTTGTTGAACAAATTCACATCATTGATGTCCATAAAGTTTACGGGTCATATTACTTTTTCCGACGGCATAATGCCAGTCTGCATCACTAAGGTTTAGCGCCCCGACCATCCTGCATGGTTGACTTCCCCCTCTCAGGTCCCGACACAGTTCCATATTTTTGGTTTCTTTTTAGTGACTGCATGTAAGTGCATGGCTTTTGCGAACATTGGGCAGATTTAGCTAACCCGCTCCCCTTGTGATCCAGCGGCGCGTTTTCATCTGCGGTCTGGATTGGGATTCACTACGAGGTAGTTTCCTCCGACGTTTCAGCCATGTCGGCGCTTGCTGCGACTGAAGTTCTGCTGAAATGCACTCATTACACGCCCTATTCCTGGTGAAGGAACTTGCAAGCTCCGCAACATTTTCTTTTTTGAAATGGCGGGTTTTTTCCGAATCGTCGGGTTCGTTCATGGCCCGCACCCTCCACCCTATTTTACCGTCTACTCTTGCATGCCAGCGCGATCGATGCGCCAACATGCGCCCAAAATCGCGGGGCAATAAAGGAAAATTTGGAGGAGAAATAATCGGAAATATTCGGGGAGCAACAATTCGGGTAAGAAAACGAATCGGCCTAGTGAGGAGCCCCCATTATTTGAAAGTTAAATACCAGCACTCAGTTCGAATCAGGTCGGATTGTCTGAACGGCACCCTCCCCAGCACAGCACTTGTCCAATCCGTTGCAATCCCTGAAAAAAGACAACAGTCTGACGAACGGATCCGCGAACCCAAGTAAATAAACCCCAGAGGGCAGTATTACTTACCCGGTTTGTCGATCAGCGGCGTTCACTAAGTTAGCTTTTGCCCGATGTCCACTAGGTTAGCTGCGCGCTGAATTCGCTCGAGGGTCACCGTTCTACCCTGGGTGCAGGATAAGCGGGGTCAAGCAACACTTTTTTAAAAAAAATACGCCGGTTTTTCCGAATCCGTCGGATTTTCATTTATTTCCATCGTCGTGCATCAGGCTGTCGATGGCAGCACATTCATCGTGTGCGCCAAAAATCCGCGGGCAATTCAGGAAATACACGCGCAAATCGGAAAATTTGGGGTAACGCAAGGAACCCGCGAATGTCGGGGCCCTAGTAAAATGACCCCAGTGTGTTACTATCTTACACTCATGCATAATTTTTCCTTTTGTTATATTGACTCACATGACATTTCTGTGAGTACATTCTGATGGGCCATTATTTTACTAAGCGCAAAGCCGCCAGTATTTCGGGCGGACACTGCACATAAATTATGTTGCAAACTGCTTGCTCATGTAGTTTATGATAGTGTTTTCTCGCGCATTGTTCTGTCGCGGCTGTTGTTTCTGTATGACCTTTGGCACATGCGATACAGTACTGTGACCATAAAGCGTGGCGTTCTCGAACCACTGCACCACGTGATGTTGGAATTCCAAGACGGCGATTCGAGACCGTCACCACAGTTATGTCATGTTTTATGTACCAACACTAATTGTGGCGGCACGCTCTGTTTTACACTGAGTGCATGAGCCGTCAATGAGTGAGTTGAGAAAGACGTTGGGTTGCTGCTGCGAGTGGCTGAAGCTGAAGAT
The DNA here is from genome assembly GCA_019512145.1 of Engystomops pustulosus. Classification (NCBI taxonomy): domain Eukaryota; kingdom Metazoa; phylum Chordata; class Amphibia; order Anura; family Leptodactylidae; genus Engystomops; species Engystomops pustulosus. The sequence continues at coordinate 2,929,147 of CM033642.1, read as the reverse complement.
GATTTCCTGAGGGAAGAGGAAAAGTTACTGATTGAGAAACGGTTATTTTCTGGTACCGTCTCAAAAAACAAGAATTGCCCCACAGTTGAATTAGATACAGTGTCCCCTCCATAAATTATATTATAAATAGTGCTACCAATACTTTATTATACATTATATGCTGCTCAAAAATATGTAAAAGCGACACTAAAAAATACCCAAATTTCAGATCCTGATATGAACAAAATAGTTCGTTTGAAATTCTATTTATTACATAGTGGATAACGTGAGAAAACAAACAAAAAATGATTCATGAAATAATAGTAATTGCGGCGGGTTGGTTTTTGGATTTGTGAAAAATGTTTAACTCAGGCAGATCAAACTTCAGGAAAAATGGCCTCATAAAAAGAAAAGAAAAATGAGCGCTGTATTGAGTTTCAGGGCTGATGATTGTGGCGATGCCTCAAATCCCTGTATATGGACCTTACCCTACAAAAAGACTGGAATACTGGATCCTTAAGAGGGTCTCAGTAGTGTGTGGTGGTTTTCACGTGAACTGGATGGACATTACTACAATGCCTCGGGAATGCTCGCTTATGAGGTTCCCAGTACGTGTGTGTGGTTTCCCAAGTGCCCTGCTTATGAACCCATACAAGCCTGGCCGGGGATATGCTCCTTCATGATGTTCAGTCGTGTGTGTGTTTCCACGTGCCTGTATGACCTTCCTACAATGCCATGGGCATGCTCCTGATGAGGTTCAGGACGGAGGCGGTCAGTAATGGTATGTGGCTCCAAAGGCTGTTAGAGGCCTTACGACAATGAACCAAGCATGCTCCTGATGAGGTTCGTAGTTATTGTAGTGGCTCTTCATGTGCCTGTAATGACCTTCCTACAGTGTCCTGGGAATGCTCCTGGATGACGCGGTTCAGTAATGGAATTGTGGCGCGTTACACATTGCGGTATGACCTTCATTACACTGCCTGATGAAGCACCCTGCTCCCTGATGAGGTTCTTCTAGTCAGGTGGGTTGTGGCCTCAATGTGACTGTATGGAATCCTTTTTTTTATACGTTACAATGCACCCCAAGCATGCTCATGATTGGGTTCAGTATGGTATGTGGCTATTATGTGCTCTGTATGGCCTTCCTACAAGCTGAGATGCCTCCTGTGATGAGGATCAGTATATGTGGGTGGCCCTCCACACATCCCTGGAATGGACCTCTCTAACAATGCCGGGACGCGCTGCCTAATGAGGCTCAGTATTGTGTGTGGCCTCCACATCCATGTATGACTTCCCGCCCTACAAACCTGAGCATGGATCCTGATGAGGTTCAGTCTAGGTGTATGGGCTCCATGGCCTGTAGACCTGCCTACAATGCCTGCATGGGTATGCCCTCCTGATGAGGTTTCGGTTCTAGTGTATGTGGACCTCCATGTGCCTGTATGACCTTCCTACAATGCTGGGTTCTATGCTTCCTTGATGAGGTTCAAGTAGTTGGGTGGCTTTCCATGTTCCTGGTATGACCTTCCTACAATGCCTGGGTTTGTTTGTTTTGTTTTGTATTGCTCCTGATGAGGTTCAGTAGTGTATGTGGCCTCCATGTGCCTGTATGACCTTCCTACAATGCCTGGGTATGCTCCTGATGAGGTTCAGCAGTGTGTGTGGTTTCCATGTTCCTGTATGACCTTCCTACAATGCCTGGGTATGCTACTGTTGCGGTTCAGCTGTGTGTGTGGCTACCATATGCCTGTATGACCTTCCTACAATGCCTGGGAATGCTACTGTTGCAGTTCAGCTGTGTGTGGCCTCCCTACAACTCCTGGGCATGCTCCTTATGAGGCTTCATAGTGTGTGTGTCTTCCATGTACCTGAATGACCTCCCAATAACACCTGGGAATGCTCCTAACAAGTCCTAGTGTGTGTCCATATATGTCCTTCCTATAATGCCTCAATGTACATAAAGTCACCTAGCTCCTGGCAGTCCCCTGTTTTCCAACTCCTGATTTTTTCAATTCATAAAATTGTTAACTTAAGGTTTATAGCAATAAACATACCATTATTGGGACACACTAGAATACAGGAAATCATACAATACTCGGCATCCTTGATCTGCATTACACTATACAAAGTGTTCGCTCAAATCCATCAATATGAATAGATACATAAAGTGAAATATAGACTAGAAAAAACAGCTAATAACAATCCTAATGTACAATGATCAAAGTAATGTAAGATTTCCATTACTAAAGTGGAGCTATAAGGTCAGTTTGATAGTTGATGTCTTTGTCTCTAATGGCGTTGTTCTTGAAAATCCATTGACCAGGGATGACCCTGCATCTATGCAATGTGTCACTTACCTTTATGTATTATTATATATCACCAATAGATGTTGTACAATATTATGTCTTGTTAACATAGTTGTTGCGTCATTACCTTCAAAACTGCCTTTACCTTGATGATATGCTATAGAAAGTATTGAGTGGCTGAAACACGCGGAAGCCATTGATTGTGCTGCCATTGTTTGATTACCTCTGTTATACTGGAAGCTTTGTGTGTAATTTGTTTTTCAGATTGAGAATGAAATATACATTTTATATGATTTAACATATGCAGATTGACATGAAATGAATTACAATAAACCCTACCCTGCTGCTCAGGGCCAGGGCCAGCACTGGGCATACCTGGGCAAGTACTGGGGCCAAGAGCTGCTGGGGGGCCCACATAAGGTTGTACATAAGGAATCCATGGGGCTGAGAGGGACTGTATCTTATGAAACCAAGGGAGGTGAGGGAGGCTTTATATAAAATAACCATTAGCGGGCTGTTTGGGATGATAAACTAGGGAATATTTTAGGCAACAGGAGACTGTTTAACGTTCTGAATTTATTAATGCCGCCATGTGAGTTCACTGCAAAGGGGCCCACTGAGGCTCTGTTGCCAGGGGGCTATTGAAAACTGGAGCTGACCCTGCTGCTGCACACCATCACTATTGGCCTTTAATGAGCAATCACATTAATGATTGGAGCAGTCAGTGTAGGAGCTCAGGTAATAATGGGTACATCTGACAAGTCCCCTTCTGCTCCGGATGCCGGTCTGGATCCAGTGCAGAACATCGCCAAGAGGATGCCCAAATGTGGCATCTGAAGCCAAATCTACCATTGAAATACATCGTGATAAACCAGGGGCTCTTACTCATAGATCCAGACACTATGGGGCACATTTACTTACCTGTCCCGTCACGATCCCCGCCGCTTAATTTAGGGCAAAATGGTAAAGAATCGCGACGGAAATGCGGCATTCAAACCCTTAGTAAATGTGCCCCAATGACTGTGGTTTGTTATCCGTGGCCTCCATTCTTCTAAAATCAACTTTTTAAATTATTCTAATGAGCCAGTAGGGTTTGGGGAGGAGGCATTACCAGAGCCCCTCTGTGTTGTAGGTTCCATGCTGATACACTGTGCAGGAGCACTTTTCCCCTCCCACTGTGTGAGATTACAGCAGGCAGAGGGAGGGGTGCTGAGGGAGCAGAGTGGAGGGGAAACAGTGAAGCAGCCTGTGAAGCTACAGCAGTGGTAAAAGTTGATTTTAGAAGGAAGGAGGCCATGGAGACACATATAAGAAGATTACCAGTCATGGTACATGGATATATGAGTTGGTGTCCTTGGTTTATCATTATGGATTTTGATGGTAGATTTGTTTTAACCCCTTAACAATGGCAATGTTTGGAGAGAGCTCACGGGCAGAGCCCTCTCCATACATGGAGGGTGTATGCTGCATATTGCAGCAAAAACCCACTGGTATTACTCGAGAGCACCAATCGCGGGTGTTTGCACTGCCATTGCTGCTGGCAACTTCAAAAAGGTGGCAGTGTGTGGGAGGCACCATCTTAGTGGCTCTCCATGACCTCATCGGGGAGCAGCGAACTGGTCAAATTACAGCCTCGGACCATAGGACGTCCCAAAGTTGTCTGTATTTAACCGTTTCATTGCAATATGCTGTTTGCACATTTTAATGAATGATGAGGAAAATCCCCATATACTGCCAGTATATGGTAGGATCAGTCATACAACCTAGGGTTAAAGTACCCAAGGGGTCTGAAAAATAGTAAAAAAAAAAAACAAATTAAAAAAAGTATAAATATACCGTACATTAAAAAAACCTTGAAATTCTAATCCCCCCCCCTCCCATCCCTAGAAGGGATATAAATAAACAGTGAAAATCATGAACAAGTTAGGTATTGCTGTATCCCAAAATGTCGCATCTATCAAAATATAATAATGTTTTTTCCCAGCTTTGAACCCTGTAATGGAAAATAGCATCCAAAGACGAAAATCCCATTTTTTTGCCATTTTCAAAAATATAAAAAATTCAATAAATAGTGATCGAAAAGCTGTACAGTCCTTAAATTGGTAGCATTAAAAACATCATCAAAAGTCGCAAAAAGGTTTTAATTTTTGTAAATGTATGAAAATATTATAAACCCCACAAGCTCTCAAGAAAATTGCGCAATTGCAATTTTTCACCAATTTCACAGCATTTGGAATTTTGTTTTCCCGCTTCCCAGTACACGGCATGGCATATAATATATCGTCACTATGAAGTGCAATTTGTTACACAGAAAACAAGCCCTCACACAGCTCTGTACATAGAAAAATCAAAAAGTTATAGATCTTTGAAGGTGGGGAGTGAAAAATGGAAATACAAAAACAAAAAAGGGCCAGGTTGTTAAGGGGTTAAGGAATGAAAGATTTTTTTTAGACTGGCATAGACAAAATCTAGCTCCTACAATAATATACAAAAAAAATACTCCAGTAGTATTTCAAGGTGAAAAAAAATGGTGGTTGTAGGCTGTGGCTACATTTTGGCCTCACAGCACTGAAGCCTTTTTCAAGCAAGTCAAGGGCTTAACAAAGGCTTTAGTGTTGGGAAGCCGGAATGGAATTCTTCTTTTTCTGTATGTATGTGAAATTTACCACACTTTTTATTGGCTGGCACCAATTTCCAACAAAGATCATTGGGGAGGAGGAGTTAGGAACATCACAATGGGGGTCATTTACTAAGGGCCCGAATCGTGTTTTTCCAACGGGTGATCCGATTCTGATTTGCGCCGATTTTCCCAATTGCCCCGGGATTTTGGCACACGTGATCGGATTGTGGCGCATCGGCACCGGCATGCACGTGACGGAAAACGGGCGGCGTGGCCGTAAGAAAACCCGGCGGATTTGGAAATACCGACACATTTTTTTTAAAAAAAGTGTCTCTTGACACGCGCTTACCTGCACCCAGGGTAGGACGGTGAACTTCAGTGCACTCCGACGACCTTCAGCGCAGCAGCGACACCTAGTGGACATGGGGGGAACTACCTTAGTGAATCGCCAAAAGACCCGAATCCTCGGCAGAGAACGCTCCGCTGGATCGCGAATGGACCGGGTAAGTAAATCTGCCCCAATGAGTTAATATTCGCTCTGTTTAGGGTTGTTGTGATCATTTTCATCAGATTAGAGCACAGTTGCTCTTATTCGGGGTCACAGAGGAGGTCAGAGCCTGGTAATGAAATGTTATCGAAGTCATCAACGTCCTCAAGTTCACATTCTGTGAAGGAGTTGCTACTTGTAAGGGATTTACAGTTTGAATTGGGAAGGCTGGAACATCTTTGAGACAAGTCCATCCCAGAAGTCATCGGGGATGACAAGGGAATTGGAAGAGCGTAGAAGATACCACCTCTGGCAGGCATGATGGATGCTTTGGAGAGATTGTGAAAAAAGTAATCAAGTGCTTGGAGGGGAGATGGTTGGTAGATGCTTGAAAACCAATGTTTATGCACATCAAACAGTACTGTGGATATAAGTCCTAAAACTGTGCGCCTGCTGCTTGTGTGCCACTGCTCAGCGCATGGGTGCAAGTTACCATCCCTGGCACTGACCAAAGGATTCAAAGGATTATAGTTGATTGCAGCGCTGCACTGGATATCCTACAATAATATTTTCTACGATAGCACTTCATTGATCCCTGGTGGAAAATTCATGTGTACATAGTGTTCCGGCAGTTACACACAGAAACAGGCGTAACGTTAGGACTGGCACACTCTTCGCCTCTTCACGCTCACTTGACCTGGAAGTGGCATTAGGGTAAAAAGGCTTGCAATTCCTAGGTGTATGCCAGGAACTGCAACTTTATCAAGAATTATACACCAGCGTAAGCCTAGATAGCCAACCTACCCTCAATGTTTTGGCACTAAAAGTTGTTCATGTTCAGGCAGAGGTTGGGGCAAGTAGAACAGGCTTGTAAGTTATAAAGTAGGCATAAGTCAGGAATTGGGCACAGATTTAAAATCTACCACTTTATAAAAATGCCAAGGCACTAAAATTGTTATTGCTCAGGCACCCACCATGCCATTGCCTCCAAAATAGTCTCAGTTTATTGATGGAGGATCTAGATAGGGAAAGAGGCAATGTTGCAACACATAAAGGATGGCAGAGATATAGTCCAAAAAGAGGGTAAAGGGTGTCAAGGGTGCCCCTGCGATCCACATCTTACTCTCCGTGGCGGACGCCCTTCCCGACCTAACTTACCTCCACATTCCTGCTCCCGCCCCGGCTGCCCAGCGCGTACGACCCCGCTTCCTAGGGCGCATGAGCGGCACTCGTAAATGTAAAGGGCCAGCACACCGCTGATTGGTGCTGGCCATTTCCATGGATTCCATTTAAGCCGGCGGCTCCCAGCATTCCCCGCCTGATCTTTGTGCTATATACCATTGAGAAAGCTTTGTTCTTAGACCTGTGTGTTGACCTCATATTGTGACCCCTAACCTGTTCCCAACTCTGCTCCTTCGCTGCCAGCCCTGACCTTATGCTCCGTCCCTCACCTTGAACCGTTGCCACCTGCATTGACCTACTGCCTGTCCTCGACCGAACAAGTCTGTACCTCGACCTTTGCCGCCACCGCGGACAAGTCGCGCCTGTGGAACGACCTGGTGCCACCACGCAGCAGCAAGACCAACTTGCTTTGCGGCGGGGTCTGGTGAAGACCGGGTGTCACTTAGATTCCGGTCCCAGGTGTTGGCTTGGGTCATCGTCCGCGGTGGTCCAGGGGGTTCACTACCCCAGAAGCCTGACAAAGTGGTATTCCCAAAAAGATAAGATTCTCAGGTAAAAAAAATAACTTTAATTCACTCTTAACAAAAATACAGCATTTTACAGATATAATTCCAAACCTGTCTCTATCAGTCCTGGTGTACACAATTTCGGTAGCCCCAGATACGACCATTAATCTTCTGACTTTAGGGTTGGGAAGACATATTGGGGCACATTTACTGTACTAAGAACAGGGAAAACTGCACTAAATGCAGTTTGCCTGTGCATAATGCAGAGTGCGCCAGATTCATGATTTCTGGCGCCCGTTCTTCATGAATCTGGCGCTTCCTGCACTGCCCCGACAGAGTGCACAAACATTTTTTGGTGCACCTTTAACATAGGGCTTGAGACACATTTCTGTCAGATACAGCATGATAAATCTGGGTCAACTGAGCACCGGAACGCCGTCTAATTTGTGTTTCATTTTGCGTAGTGCAGCTGCACCACAAAAGGGTTGCGTGCGAGGAGAGTAAAGATACAAGCTACAGACAGATGAGGTCCTGAGATCTGACAGTATGTTGTGGCTGAGATGTAGCATGGCTGACAATGTTATATGCATCTCATGGATCTCATCGGGGCAGATTTATCAAGTTGTCTGAAAGTCAGAATATTTCTAGTTGCCCATGGCAACCAATGACAACTCAGCTTTCATTTTAACAGTGCTCATGAGTATTTTAAAGGGGAGCTGTGATTGGTTGCCATGGGCAACTAGAAATATTCTGACTTTCAGACAGCTTGATAAATCTGCCCCATCATCTTTGATCTATCTCATCGCTCTTTCTCTGTGTCAGATACTAGTGAATGTTCAGAAGCCTCTCATAATAAATCTGGGCCAATATGCACAATCCTAAGTTCTCATGGACACAAACCTATGGTCGCCTGGGATGTAGCCCAGGTGCAAGAGGGAGGAGGGATTAACGCTCCTCACCCTTCCCCTCCCCATTAAAAGACAAGCAGCTGGTGCCATAATACAGGAAAATATAGGACTTATCCTACATAATGCAAGGAGTCCGCGCAGCTGACCGGGTGCTATAGACGTTTCTGGAGGCCATTTGTGTGCATGGGGCTTAGGGAAAGAGAAATGCAGGCTATAGGGGATTCTATTATGCTCAAATATAGGGGAATGTGGTACTGAAGTTTCCAGAATAAGGTGGATATGTGACACAAGAGTTAACAAGCTATAACAGAATGAATAAGAAATGTTTTTTTCCTGCCTAACCTTGGGCTACATCAACCCCCTCTTATACTAATGACATGACGCTGCATGACTCTGCCCCAGTCTATATTGCAAAGCTAAGAAGTGATCTTGAAAAAAGAGAATGTCAGCCTATCCTGTGAACATATTGACCAGTATGAAGACTGCAGTATTGAATGATTTTCACTGTGAAAAGTAACAAAAAAGGTATAAAGAAATGTATAATTATTAGAGATGAGCGAGCACTAACAAGTTTGATGTGGAAGCCATGAAAACAACCCAAAATTCTGCCTGACACAGCTCGTTTGATAAGGGGACCATTTATGGAGGCAGCTATATGGACGACTTTTGGAGGCAGCTATGGCGATGACGTGTGGAGGTAGCAATGGAGACAACGTGTGGAGCCAGCTAAAAAGACGACATGTGGAGGCTGCTGTGGAGACATTTTAATTTGGATAGTGCCTGTATGTTGCATTCAAAAAAAGTTTTCAAATCAGAGGAGCAGGTAGGTGGCCCTCCAGAAAAATTAAATAGATTGAGTGCCTGTATGTGGCAGTCCAAAAAAGTTTTCAAACCAGAGGAGCAGGTAGGTGGCCCTCCAGAAAAATGAAATAGATTGAGTGCCTGTATGTGGCAGTCCAAAAAAGTTTTCAAACCAGAGGAGCAGGTAGGTGGTCCTCCAGAAAAATTAAATAGATTGAGTGCCTGTATGTGGCACTCCCAAAAATTGTTTAAAACAGAGGACCGGGTAGGTGGCTCTCCAGAAAAATTAAATACATAGAGTACTATAGCTAGAGCCAGTTGGCCCTGGCAAAAAATAGCCAGTTTCCTCTGCTTTAGTGTACAAAGAGGAGGAGAAGGAGGACAATGAGGAGGAGGAGTGCATACATTATTCAGGTTGAGCTTCTTTCACCTGGTGGAGAATGGAAATTCTGAGAAATCCAGGCTTTATTCATCTTGATAAGCGTCAGCCTGTCAGCGCTGTCAGTCGACAGGCGTGTACGCTTATCGGTGATGATGCCACCAGCTGCACTGAAAACACGCTCGGACAACACGCTAGCGGCAGGGCAGGCAAGAACCTCCAAGGCGTACAGCGCCAGTTCGTGCCAGGCCTACTGAGGCTCTATCGCCAGGGGCCTACTGAGGCTCTATCGCCAGGGGCCTACTGAGGCTCTGTCGCCTAGGGGCCTACTGAAATCTGGAGCTGACCCTGCTGCTGCTGCTGCCCACCATCACTATTGGCCTCTAATGAGCAATCACATTAATGATTGGAGCACTCAGTGTAGGAGCTCAGGTAATAATAGGTACATCTGACAAGTTCCCTCCTGCCACTCTGGATCCAGTGCAAAGCATCAACCAGAGGATGCGTAGAACAGCAAATGGGGCATCTGGAGCCAAAGAGAAGAAAGGAAAAATTTTCTTTGACTGGTTTAAATCTACCATCAAAATCCATTGTGATAAACCGGAAGCTTTGTGTGTAATTTGTGTTTTCAGATGAGAATGAAAATACATTTTATATGTTAACATATGCAGATGGACAGTAAAATGAATTACAATAAACCCTACCCTGCTGCTCAGGGCCGGGCCAGAACTGGGAACCTGGGGCAAAGTACTGGGCCAGAGCTGCGGGGGGCCCACATAAGCGTTGTACATTAGGAATACGATGGGGGTGGGGGGTTAGTTGTAATAATGAATCCTAGGGGGTGAGGGGGGCTTTGGCTTTATATAAACTAACCATGGGCGGCTGTTTGGGGGATGGATAAACTAGGGATCTTTTAGGGAAGAGGAGGACTGTTTTAGTTTCTGAATTTTCGTGAGTTCACTGCGAAGGGCCTACTGAGGCTCTTGTACCCCAGAGGCCTACTGAGGGGCTCTATCGCCAGGCGGCCTATGAGGCTGTATCGCCCAGGGGCCTACTGAGGCTTGTCGGGGGCCTAGGCCTACGGAATCTGGAGCTGACCCTGCTGCTGCTGGAAATCATTACTATTGGCCTCAATGAGCAATAAACTAATGATTGGAGCACTCAGTGTAGGAGCTCAGGTAATAATAGGTACATCTGACAAGTTCCCCGCCACTTGGATCCAGTGCAAGCATCAACCAGAGGATGCGTAGATTAGAACAGCAAATGGGGCATTGAGCCAACGCGAAGAAAGAAGGAAAATTTCTTTGACTTGGTGTAATCTACCATCAAAATCCATTGTGATAAAACCAGGGGCTCTCTTACTCTAGACAGGCACATCCGTCTTATATTTGTTATCCTTCTTCTAAATTACTTTAACAGTTATCTAGTCGCGCCACTAATGAGCCAGTAGCGCTTGGATAGACATGTCATTTGGGGTGATCAGTGAAAGCCATACAATCCAAGCCCACAAGAAAATAGCAAAATTGTGTTTTTTTACCAATTTAACAGCATTTGGAATTTTTTTTCTGCTTACCAGTACACAGCATGGAATATAATATACCATCACTATGAAGTGCAATTTATTACGCAGAAAGCAAGCCCTCACACAGCTCTTTACATAATAAATAAAAAAGTGATAGGTGTTTGATGGTGCTGAGTGAAAAATGGAAGTCCAAAAACAAGAAAAGGCCAGGTCTTTAATGGGGTAAGGAATTAAAGAATTTTATAGACTGGCATAGACAAAATATAGCTCCTACAATAATATACAAAAAAAAAGAAGAAAGGCAGCACTCCACTAGTATTTCAAGATGAAAAAAAAATGGTTGCATGCTGTGGCTACATTTCGGCCTGCTAACACTGAAGCCTTTGTCAAGCAAGTCTAGGGCTTGGCAAAGGCTTCAGTGTTGGAAAGCCGCAATGTAGCCATGGAATAAAACAACCAGTTTTTTCATGTGGAAATACTACTGGAGTGCTGCCTTTCTTCTTTTTCTGTATGTATGTGAAATTTACCACACTTTGTTGGCTGGCACCAATTTCCAACAAAGATTATAGTTGATCATTGGGGAAGAGGAACATCTCAAGGAGTTGATATTCACTCTGTTTAGGGTTCTTTTGAAAATTTTCCTCAGATTAAGGCACAGTTGCTCTTCTTCGGGGTCACAGAGAAGGTCAGAGTCAGGTAATGAAATAGTTATGGAAGTCATCAAAATCCTCAAGGTCACATTCTGAGAAGGAGTTGCTACTTGTAAGGGATTCAGTTTATTGATGGAGGATCTAGATAAGGAAAGAGACAATGGAGCTTATTTACTAAGGGTCCGCGGATCGCACTTTCGTTGGATTTTTAAAATTTTCTGAATTTGCGCCGTTGTGACCGGTATTTAACTGGGGACTGTGTCGCACACGATTAGATTCAGGCGCAGCTTTCATGCGACATAAATTGGACAATCCGACTGATTCGGACTGAGCGCGGGATTTAACTTTCAAATTGTGTCGCAACACAATGCACTTACATACACTGGGAAGAAGAAGGTGAACTCCGGGGGACCTGAGTGTGGAAGGCGAGGGAAAAGGGGCACACAACCTAAGTGAATCGCGGCATTCATTCTCGTCGGACAACGCACTTCGGGGAAAGCACAGGGCGGGTAAGTAAATGTGCCCCAATTGTTGCACCACATTAAAGGATGGCAGAAGTATAGTCCAAAAAGAGGTTAAAGGGGTATTCCTAAAAGATAAGATTCTTAAATATACGCAGGTTAACAAAATAATTCACTGTTAACAAAAATACAGCATTTTACAGATATAAATCCAACCTTTCTCTATCAGTATAATGAAGAGTACACCAGATTCATGATTTCTGGTGCACGTTCTTCATGAATCTGGCGCTCCCTGCACTGCTCTTACAGAGCGCACCAACATTTTTTGGTGCATCTTTAAAATAGGGCGTGCAATAAATTTCTGTCAGACTTTACCATGATAAATCTGGCGCACGGTTCGACAGATAAGTTCTTTACCAGGGGAGGGAGCTGAGAATGTTATATGCATCTCATGGATCTTATTGGGGCACATTTACTTACCCGGCCCATTCGCGATCCAGCGGCGCGTTCTCTGCTCTGGATTCGGGTCCGTCCGGGATTTATTAAGGTAGTTCCTCCGCCGTCCACCAGGTGGCGCTGCTGCACTGAAAGTCATCTCAACGCGCCGGAATGCACCACCTCGGACCAGGTGAAGGTAAAGGTTGCACACCACAGTCCGTCGGTCATCCGGTGTTTCTTTAAAGAACCTCCAGACTTCTGAAAATCTAGCCCTCACCACGGAAGCTTGACTACGTGAAACATTTGGCGCTGATGTACCAGCTCTGGCCCTGCCTCTCCGTCTGGCCCCACTACTGCCTCTTCCAACTTGTTCTGGTATAGGACTCGCCTCCGTCTCAGAGGCACTGTGTTCACCCGGCCTATCAACCCAGCTTGGGTCTGTCACCTCATCATCCTCCGATCCCTCAGTCTGCTCCGCCCTGACAACAACTTCACCACTGTCTGACAACCGTGTCTCCTCATCGTCCGACACCTCTTTACACACTTCTTCCACTACGTCAATAATGTCATCATCACCCACAGACTGCCACCGGTGGAAAACCTTGGCATCGGAAAATAGCTCAGCAGCAACCGGACAAGTGGTTTGTGACTGTGGGAAGGGTCCAGAAAACAGTTCCTCAGAGTATGCCGGTTCAAATGCCAAATTTTGCTGGGAGGGGGCAGACTGGGGGGAAGGAGGCTGAGGCGGAGGAGCTGGAGGAGTGCTGATTTCGGTGACATGGGTGGACTGGGTGGAAGACTGACTGGTGGACAAATGGCTAGAAGCATTGTCCGCAATCCACGACATCACCTCTTCGCACTGTTCTGGCCTACCACGAGTCCCAGTAACTTGAGACATGATGAACCTAGTGAGTGTAGCTCTGCGGCGTTCCCCTGCTCCTTCATCAGCAGGTGGTGTCTCACCCCGCCCAGGACCACAGTCTCTTATCCCTGCAGTAGTTGGACGTCCACGCCCCTGTCCTCTACCCCTAGCCCTCGGGTTAAACATTTTCAAAATTAAAGTGTAAACTTTAAATTTTTTTTTTTTTTTTAAACAAAACGATGCTATCCTATTGCTATGGCTAGTTTCTAACCTACACTGACAGCACACAACTGGATTTTGTGCTGTGCCTGATGACTTTGAGTTATAAAAAGAAATAAACGTAAAAAAAAATAAATCAGAAGACTGTGCCTAATTCAAATCAAACCCCTAATAAATTGTCCCACTTCGGTGTTTGAGGTGGATATGTGTGTCACTAAGAGCTAAACACAACGGTCGCAAGTCTCCCTGCAAATTACTCACAATATGGTACTAGCTGCACTACTAGTGCCAGCAAGCCCAGCCACAGGCAAACCAAAAAAAAGGAAAATAAAACGCTATTGTAGCCCTAAGAAGGGCTGTTGGGTTCTTTGAGAATCACTCCTGCCTAACAGTAAGCTAATAGAACACCCTAACGCTTTCCCTGACCAGCAGCAGCTCTCTCCCTAGCGGCATCCAGACACAGAATGATCCGAGCAGCGCGGGCAGCGGCTAGTCTATCCCAGGGTCACCTGATCTGGCCAGCCAACCACTGCTATCGACGTGTAAGGGTACCACGTCATGCTGGGTGGAGTGCAGAGTCTCCTGGCTTGTGATTGGCTCTGTTTCTGGCCGCCAAAAATCACAACGGCGGGAGATGCCATTTTGTCGAGCTGGCGAAATACTCGTCCGAGCAACGAGCAGTTTTGAGTACGCTAATGCTCGAACGAGCATCAAGCTCGGACGAGTATGTTCGCTCATCTCTAATAATTATAATTTGAACTACGATCACGATTTTGAGAATATTATCTGACATATATCATGTTTGTCCATACATATGTCTTTGTGCATTTGTCACAGCAGCAATGGATTATACCATGGATTATGCAGTGTCAGGCATATATTTCAGGATGAGTTACGTTTCACATCACTTGTCAAGTATTGTCACACATAGTTGTATGGAAGAGGGACTGAATAGCAATGATACCCTTCAATGTATATACTGTGGATTGGTGTGAAATTCTATGGCTTCATTGTGTATAGAAAAGCAATTTTAGAGGAATAACTAATGAAAGGTTTTCTGCATCACGTTGCCTGGTTTATCACATCAGGGAAAGATTTTAATTAAGGAGAAAAAGAGATGCAACTTTATG